>JAOSBO010000203.1:15558-50493 GCA_027563915.1 Erythroxylum rotundifolium | reverse complement strand
AATCATTGGCATGTAATAAACATCCTCCAAATATAACCTATGACCACTAGGAAAGTCCAAGATAACTACTCCCACTGGTTCTGCTGAAACATAGGAACCATCAGCTATCCCGACTTGAAACTGGCCTTTAGGTAGTCTTCTCTTTTGCTGGAACCCCTAGAATGAATCGCAAACATGGTTAGTGGCTCCTAAATCTAATATCTAAGAAATAGATAAATCTGCCACAATTCTAGTTCCTAACAAACTTAGGAAACCTGTACCTTGTTTTCTTTTGAGGGGCTCAAGGTAGACTAAACAGTTTCTTTTCTAGTGACCCATCTCATCACAGTGGAAACAGTTTCCTTTGATGTTCCTATTAGCCTACTTTTTCATAGGTTTGGCCTTGACCCTTGTTTGGGCCTTCTTTTTCATTGGACCCTTCTTATTCTGCTTATTATTGCCCTTGAGCTTTGAAGAAGATCCTACATTAGCTTCTAGCCCAAAGCCTTGATATTCAATATCTCCTCCATGCTCTGAAGGGCATTCATCAACTCACTTAAGGTGTAATTCTTGTTGTTGAGCTCATATTCCAACTTAAACAACTAAAAAGAAGAGTTTAGGCTATTGATGAGCACAATGATCCGTGTGTCCACATCCATATCTACCTCAAGCTTCTCAGCCTCAGTGACTGGAAAGATTACCTTCATTATGTAATCCTGCACTGGTTTACCAAGTTTCTGTCTGAGATTATGAAAGGTTTGGATGGCTTTCACTCTTGCAGACCTAGTCCTAACACTAAACATTTCATGTACGTGATGGACTACTAAACAAGTAGTTTTCACACAAGCAATTTGCTTTCGCAACATGCCACTGATAAAAGCTAGAATATAACACTTAGTAGTCTTATTAGCATTCTACCAATACTCATGTTGTTGGACTATATCAGGAGTTGAATCTCCACCTGGAGGTGTAGGCTCATTTTCAGTTAACACCTATGAAATACGTTCATAATGAAGAATAATGTCAAGGTTACATCTCCATTCGTTAAAATTGTTTCTATATTCCAATTTGATATTCGTCAAGAGCAAGGTGAGTGGATTCATTTTATGGTTAATAATGTCTAAAAAATAAATTATTAAAACATGAGCATACTAGTCAACAATATTGGAACTTTGTATAAAATCATGATGCATGTATGCATGATGATAGTTTTAACAAAAACTAAAAAGTAAACATTATATGATGGTTATTTTTCTTACCTATAACAGACTAAGTGACGGTGGGCCATCTTATCCATTAAAAGAAAAACTGCGACCCTCCTGCTCAAAAACTACCAAGCATCTCATCCCATCATTTTAAAAAGTGTAATAATTTGGTCCATACTTTTACCAACAGGGCTACAGTGGGCAATTTATTGATAAAAAAAGTGTTGAGTGTTCAGCCATTTGATTCGTTCACTAAAGAAACTTGCAAAGCATGCCTAGGTGGGAGGTCACATTTGCTACCAATAAGTGGACTTATCCTTAAGGTCAAACCATGCAAGATCTAGGATTCATACCCTCCAATGGGGAGTCAAACTTCACCATATGAAAATAGGCCATCATTTGGAGACCGTGGACTCTCACATTAGCATCCTTTCCCACTCAATCTTTTTGGGCTTTATGTTTTAAATACCATCTTGTCTAGATGCAATTTATTATCCATCCTATATTGTTTCATTACATATGTCATACATAACGAATGCCTGGTAAGGCCTAAGGTTAGCAATTTTCTAAATGACATGTAACCAAATAATATCATATATTAAGCCACTTAGAAAACTTGTACCTTGTTTGCTTTTGAGCGGCTCAAGGTAGACTGGACAATTTCTTTTCCAGTGGCCCATCTAATCATAGTGGAAACACTTTCCTTTGATGTTCTCATTGACCTGCTTTTTCATAGGTTTGCCCTTGACCCCTGTTTGGGCTTTCTTTTTCATTGGACCCTTCTTATTCTGATTGCCGTTACCCTTGGGCTTTTTAGAAGATGCTACACTAGCTTTGGGCCCAGAAGCCTTGATATTCAATATCTCTTCCATGCTCTGAAGGGCATTCATCCACTAACTCAAGGTGTAATCCTTGCTGTTGAGCTCATATTCCAACTTAAACTGCTGAAAAGAATAGTTTAGGCCATTAATGATCACAATCATCTGTGTGTCCACATCTATATCCGCCCCAAGCTTCTCAGCCTCAGTGACTGCAAAGATTACCTTCATCATGTAATCGCACACTAGTTCACTAGGTTTCTATCTGAGATTATGAAATGTTTGGATGGCTTTCACTCTTGCAGACCTAGTCCTCATACCAAACATTTCATGTACGTGATGTACTATTAAACTAGTAGTTTTCATACAAGCAATTTGCTTTTGCAACATGCCACTGACAAAAGCTAGAATATAACACTTAGTAGTCTTAGCAGCATTCTACCAACACTCATGTTGTTAGACTATATCAGGAGTTGAATATCCACTGGGAGGTGTAGGCTCATTTTTAGTTAACACCCATGAAAGACGTTCATAATGAAGAATAATGTCAAGGTTACGTCTTCATTCACAAAAATTATCTATGTTTTCGAATTTGATATTCGTCAAGAGCAGGGTGAGTGGATTCATTTTATGGTTAATAATGTCTGAAAAATAAATTATTAAAACATGAGCAAACTAGTCAACAATATCGTCACTTTGTATAAAATAACGATGCATGTATGCATGATGATAGTTTTAACAAAACTTAAAAAATTGAAACATTATACGATGGTTATTTTTCTTACCTATAACAGACTAAGTGACTGTGGGCCTTCTTATCCATTAAAATATCTAGGATTCATACCCTACAATGGGGAGTAACACTTCACCATATGCAAATGGGGCATCATTTAGAGACCGTAGACTCTCACATGAGCATCCTTTCCCACTCAATCTTTTTAGGCTTAATGTTTTAAATACCATCTTGTCGAGATGCAATTTATTATCCATCCTATATTGCTTCATTATATATCTCATACTTTATGAATGCATGGCAAGTCCTAGGGTTGGCAATTTTCTAAATGACATGTAACCATATAATATCATATATTATTTGCATTCATTTCTCCATTCATCACATGAACTAATTAAGCCACTTTTGATTGTCCATCCTAGAAACATAAAAATAATTACAAGCCTTTTAGGCCAAAAAAATTCTTCTTGGACTTAGATTTTCTGCTTTGAACTCTTCGCTCACATGATCTGGCCCATTCGATAAATAAAATGTAATGGCATTTGTGAAAATCGAATTTTGTCACTGAAAATAAAAATTCCACCACTTGTTTTCATTAAAACCGAAACTCATTCCATTAAAATAAAAAGCCAGCACTTAATATTTTATCAAAACCAAAACTTGATTCCTTGAAACAAAAATCCAGCAATTGTTTTTACATTAAAAACCGAAACTAGATTCATTGAAACAAAATTCCAGCATCTTTCTTCTCACAAAACCAAAGGATACACTGAAACCTTTACCTCTCCATTTCTTTAGTCCATGGCTGCTCCATCTTCATTATTACATCAATTTATACATTACAAAATCAAAGAAAACAGAAAAATGAAGCCAAGGAGGAAACATGGTGATGACAGACCACCCTCCTTGCTACAACCAAAACAGAAAAATGAAGCCAATGAGGAAACATGGTGATGATAGACCACCCTCCTTGCTACAATCAAATGAAGAAATCTTACATGCTAAATTTAACTTCTATGTACAACCAAAAGAGCAACACATGCACCATATATATTTCTATGACATAAAAATTTGCAGCATACAGAAAATGATTGCCAACCCATGCATCAACCATATAGGAACTGAAATCATGCATTAGTACCTAGCTTTGATAACAATTGTTGAATCAGGAAAAGAAAGCATGCCATATTTGGAGAACCAGTAGATTTAAAAAATTTTTAGGAATCTTATTTGCAGCAGAAGCAATTTATCCAAATCATCATGCCAATCTATACATGATATGGTATAAGGATAACAATAAACATAAACAAGATATTGATATTACCGACTCCTTCACTACAGCTTTAATTTCTCGCTGTGCTATCCTCTCCTTCTTCTTGTATCCAAAGCCTTTGCTTTTGAATGCCTTTCTTTGTCAATCTATCATCTCCTTGTTGTCGTATCCTCAACCAAGTTGATTTACCTCTTGTTCTTCTAGGACAACTTGGTTAACAAAATACTTTCACAGGAAAGGAGAAGAAATGTTTAGATGAGATTTTTCTTCGAAGAAATGAACCAAAAATGAGACTCTTCTCATGCAAATTTTGGCTCACTCATGGATAAAAGGAGAGAGAGAGTCAAACCATGCAAGAACACCTTCTTACCCCCTCAATTTCGGTTATGAATGGGATCTAAGAAGAGAATAACATCCAATGCATCACTTCTTACTTTAATCGTTCTTAAAGTAGCCAATAAATGAGACTCTTCTCATTTATCTTTAGGATGGCTATATGAAAAGACTACTAACCTAAACATGACCTACCAATTTCGGTTTTGGAAGATGGAATTCAATATACATCTTTCTTCTTTAATCCAATGAATGCTAATAGGTTATATGCTAACATTCAAAGCTAAACATTAAACCATTTAAGTGTAAGTTCATAACTCCATTTAATGATGATAAACCATAATAATGACCATCTTTATTTAGCAATCTAATGTCAAATGTTCAGCTGAACAATCAGTCCATTAAAACCAAAATTCCTACTCCTTTCTTTAAAAAATTTGTTTTAATATAATTAATCTAACCAATTACATTAAACCAAAGTCTAGCCCATTTCCATATGAATGTTTGGGCTTCTAATTAACCATTAATTAGTACAAGCTCAACATTCAATTTTGTGCTTCTAAACCCTCTATTTATATTTCTTACTTTGCTTCATAACCTTGAAGCCAAATGGGGAATCTTATTGGACTTTGATAATTCAAGCTTCAGTAAGCCTAGAATTAATTTAATCTCATTAGAATTAATTCTAGCTTATTAACTAAATGTCATTCCACTAAAGCCAGTTAGATGAACTCTTGAACTACTAAATATTATGAGAACACATATTTTAGGCCTAATTGCAAACCCTATTTAGAACCTTATTATAGCCATCCACACAACAAAGGGTAAAATAACTGTTTTGCCCTTATGTTTATTTTTTCTTCTAGATCTCCGATTTTACTTTATATGGTATTTAACACACAAGATCTCATCTTGGTGTTAAGACTTGATGGGTAGCTAGTCCACCAAACTACTGGCGCTAGTTTAATCACCAAATCTCCTTAAGACATCTAGAAGTGATGATATCACTATAAACTCTTTATTTGAGTGAATATTCCTTGATACATGTTTTAATTAATAATTCCAACATGCAGACACTCTAATAATAATCTGTAAAAATCCATTCCGATCATATCAAGAATTATAATGAAACACACATGAGTTCACCACTCATCAAGATTGTGGTTCATAATAAGCGAATGCTTAGGTTATATCTTTTAAGGTTAAAGTAACTGCTTGCTTTATTCTTGAAAACATACTTGATTCCAGATTCATTTAATAACACCATTATCGATAGTCAACTACTTTCATGATATGAAGCTCATCATTCTCTTCAAGTAAACTCCTTTACTTACACAAAGATGAATTGCAACACTACAGTCTAAACCATAATCAATCAACCAACTTGATTATTGAACTGCAAATCCTTTAATTTGAATTCTAATATTATAAATGTTTCACATACATCTCTAAGTATATGTATATTACCATATGAGTAGATATATAATGCTCATTAAAACCAAAATGTTTTATTTTGTTAATAATAAATATTTCCATTACAAAACTGTAACTGAAGAAGATTAAGGTATATGTAAATATACTTGCTTTCCAGGGCACTATATTTACATAACTATAATAGTGAACAAAGAGATATTGGATTATATGAACTATATATGTAGGTGATTAAATGAGCCATCAAGCATGGTCACTCACTGAGTTTGCAAAAACTTACCTAAAATTTGCAATATTTTTTAGGCTTAGAAGAGTTACCCCGTTAGGCTAACGGGAGTATAACCACTGTATTCAAGTAAAAGATAGAGGTTTGGATCAGTTCACGTCTATAGTTGTTTTCTTATTTTTATATCAAATTGTATATTCCGCAATTTCTATACAACTTATATTTGAATATTTTTGTATGTAATAACTTTCCAAAGTGGAAAAGTTTGTAAATGAGAATAATAATAAATGTGATTTTGATGTTACAAAAGAAAAGAATGGGCCCAATTTGATTATGATTTCCACATAAGTGTGCATTGGTTTAAAAAAATTTTAATGAGTTCGATTATTGACTGTTCTAGTATGTCACCGTCGTGAGGTACATACTCAGATATCACTCAGGATGTTGGGTACATGTCTTGTGAGAGTGAGTGTTACATTTATTGAGACTAGAATTCATAGGGAAGAAAATTGATTTATGGATGGTATCAAATATACCATATATACAAACAAATTTATTCAATTATTGGGGAAAAATCAATATACTTTTAATCTCAAATCAGGATCAACTAGGCCAAAAATAAAGCATTGGGTCAAACTGGTGTTAAGGTAACAGCTGTGAATAACCATCAACTCCCAGGAAAGGGTAGAAAAATAAGACCTATAATGGGACATACATTGCATTACAGATGTATGATCATTATGCTACGACCCAATATTTTATTCCACCTCTTAGAAAGAAAAGAACTTAAATCAAAATACTTAATGGCATGGCGATACATTCATACAAAACTTCTACCCTGAGCACACACAATGGAACCATAGACAGTCAAGTGAAATCTAACACACGAAAAAATTTGATCTATGGACAACATCGCTGTGGTAGAGGTTGTAATGCTAGAGGAATCAATACCACAAGGCATAGAGGGGGAGGTCATAAGTGTCTGTACCATAAAATCAATTTTCAATGAAATGAAAAACACATATATGGTAGAATCATAACCATAGAATATGACCCTAATTGATATGCATATATTTGTCTCATACACTATGAGGATGGTGAGAAGAGATATTTTACATCCCAAAGGCGCTATAATTAATGATACCATTCTTTTTCGTCCAGGGGTTCCTAAAAAGTGTGAAACTCGTTACCTTTGAGTGCAGTTCCAACTATTGATTCATGTAATTGAAAGTAACCAATCAGGTTTACGACGAAACCTAGAAATCGATCACTGATCCAATTTCAGTACCTCTATAGGATATATCACAACAGAAAATTGAAGAGTAATGGCAGCAAGTGATTAAGTTCAGTAGTTCCTCATATAAATTTATTGACTCTAGAGATATAGTAATATGGATAAGACAAGATTGTTTCAAGCATTGACGGAACCAAAAGCACCCCTTGTTTCAAAGAGAGGAGGACGGGTAATTCACATTTTAGTTGATGGTCAGAGGCGAATTGAAAGTTAAGCAGTGGGATTTCTAAAGATTCCCCTGAGTAAAAATAAAAATAGAGATGTCTCCTATGCTACCCTTAATATATGGAAGTAGGGACTTAATTTCATAGATTCATTCAGTCTGAATGCTATATGAAGAACATAAGTCAGATGAAGGAACGGGAAGACCTGGGATGTAGAAAAGCATAACATGATTGATTCGGGGATTCCTATATATCTATTCATGTAGTACTTTAGTTCATTATACGATATCCATTTGTATAGAAATCCTTATCCACACCTAGAAAGTCGTATGCTTTGGAAAAAGCTTGTACAATTTGAAAGAGGTTCTGATTGTTCAAAAAAAGAATCTACTTCATCCGATATAACCTTAGGCACAACCATACATAACATAGAAATCATACTTGGAAAGGGTGGATAATTAGCTAGGACGGTAGTTGATGTTGCAAAACTGATTGCAAAAGAGGGGAAACTGGCCACATTAAAATTGCCTTTTATAGAGGTTCATTTAATATCCAAAAACTGCTCAGTAATAGTCAGACAAGTAGGGAATGCTAGGGTGAATTAGAAATGTTTGGGTAGAGCCGGATCTAAATGTTGGCTAGGTAAGCATCATGTAATAAGAGGAGTAGTTATGAACTTTATAGACTATCCCCATAAGGGTGGTGAAGAGAGGGCCCTAATTGGTAGAAAAAACCCACAACCCCTTTCCTGTACTTGGAAGAAGAAGTAGAAAAAGGAATAAATATAGTGATAATTTGATTCTTCGTCACCATAGTAAATAGGAGAGAAAATAGAATTTGTTTCTTTTCCTTTAAAAAAAACAGAGAAATTGACTATGACACGTTCACAAAAAAAATCCTTTTGTAGTAAATCATTTATTAAGAAAGATAAATAAGCTTAAAACAAAGGCAGAAAAAGAAATCCTAGTAACGTCATTGATTTTTTTTCTTATAGGTGAACGACGAGAATTGAACCCACACATGATATATTCACAATTCACTACCTTGATTCACTTGGCTTCTTCCCCTAATACTTTAATTACAAATTAAAAAATCTACAAATTGCAAAGAATTTCTAGCATTTCTCATTCACATTTTTCTTTCTTATTTCTTTACTCTTATAAGAATAAGATAAGAAAGAGGCACACAAAAAAAAGGAAATTTTCCATTTTGTATGTTGAAGTAAACAAAAAAATTATGTGAAGTTAAAAATAATATTAAAAAAAGGAGCAATAGCCAATTTATTGTTTTAATAAGAGGTTTGGTATTGACCCCCTTTTTTTAGTAATATTTATTTTTTTCAAAAACTCATACACACTAAGGCTGAAGTATTATCCGTTTGTAGATGGAGCTTCAACCACCGCTAGGTCTAAATGAAAATTATGAGCATTATGTTCATGCATAACTTCCATACCAAGGTTAGCACGCTTAATAAAATCAGCCCAAGTATTAATTATGCAACCTTGACTATCAACTATAGATTGGTTAAAATTGAAACCGTTTGGGTTGAAAGCCAGAGTGCTAATACCTAAAGCAGTCAACTAAATACCTACTACAGGCCAAGCAATTGGGAAGCAACGTATAGAAGGAGAGTTGAAAATAGCATATTGGAAGATCAATCGGCCAAAATAACCAAAAGTGACTATGATATTATAAGTTTCTTCTTCTTGACCGAATCTATAACCTTCATTAGCAGATTTGTTTTTTGTGGTTCCCTAATTAAACTAGAGGTTACTAAAGAACTATGTATAGCACTAAATAGGGAGCCACCGAATACACCAGCAATGCCCAACATGTGAAACGGGTGCATAAGGATGTTGTGCTCAGCCTAGAATCCAATCATAAAGTTGAAAGCGTCAGAGATTCCTAGAGGCATTCCATTATAAAAGCTTCCTTGACCAATCGGGTAGATCAAGAAAATAGCAATACCAGCTACAACAGGAGCTGAACATGCAATAGTAATCAAAGGGCACATACCCAGATGGAAACTCAGTTCTTACTCACGATCCATGTAACCAGCTACACCAAGTAAGAAGTGTAAAACAATTACCTCATAAAGACTGCCATTGTATAACCATTCATTAGTAGATGCAGCTTCCTATATTGAATAAAAGTGTAAACATATAGTCGCAGAAGTAGGAATGATGGCACGAAAAATAATATTTTTTCCGTAAAGTAAAGATCTAGTAACAAGTTCGTGAATACCATCAATATCTACTTGAGGACTAGCAATGAATCTGATAGTAAATAAAAAAGTTGTAGTCAACAAAGTAGGGATCATAAAAACACTAAACCATCCAATGTAAAGACGGTTTATAGTGCTAGTTATCCAATTACAGAAGCGACCTATAAGCTTTCGCTTTCACGTCTCTCTAAAATTAAAGTCATGGTAAAATTTTGGTTTACTTAATCATCAGGGACTACCAAGTACAGAAATTATCCATAAATAGAAATAAAGAATTGAGGACTTGTTATCCTACAGTATAACATGACTTCTATACCCATATCAACCAACAACCCAGGACAAATCTTTATGATCTTATCTATCTAGATTCATAATAAATTTTTTAATAGAAAAAAATGAAGTTGAAATGAGTTAAAAAAAATTCATATTTCTAGACATTTCTTACAGGATTTCATACTATTAAAATAGATAGTTATAATAGGTTGCCTAGAACTCAAACTTGGAACTAGTTGGATGAGTAGGAAATGAATTTTAAATAGGTAAAAAAAAATCCCTTGCTAAGCCGTGCTTGCTTGTTTCATTGCACACGGCTTTCCTTATGTATACATTTTACTCACCCCCTTCTATACATCTATACAGAATCTTTAAAAAAGTTGAACAATCAATTGCTCAATCCTTATTTGTATATTGCATGAACATTTCATAAACATTCCATAATAGAAATGAAAGAATTTTTTGTTTTCTCTTGATCATTTAGGGAGAATTTGGATTTAATTTACCTCATTTCATAATGAATTGTTCATAATTGACCAAATCGTTGATACAAAGAATATCCAAATATCAAACCCGCTTGTTACATACCTTTCATGAAATAGAAGAAACCCTTGGTAAAATAATAGAAAGAACATGTTCTTTGGTAAAAAATTCTTCCAAAAATTTTCAACCTAATCTAAAAAAAAAACGTAAAGTGCTTTTTGCATTCGCAAGCCATAGTTTTAACATAAGAAAGTTGAAGTATGTATTTTATTCGATACAAACTCTTTTTTTTAGGATCCACTATAATAATGAAAAGGTTTTGTGTACATATACACAAATCGGGCGATAATATCAGAATCCAATGAATTAGCCCGGGACGAGTTACTAATGGGATGTCCCTTTTCATTACAAAATCTCTTATTTTCCAATGTTCCAATCAAAGGAATAATTACAACTCTTGAATCAAGTTTTTCATAATATTATCTATTATAAATGATTAGTCTATCATTTGACTATGTACCGCTAAAGGATTTTGTTGTACACTTGAAAAATAGCCCAAAAGTCTAGAGAGTGCTTAGATAATGAGTTTATATCAATCTTTTTTTATTGAAACCACACATATAAATGGTATTGACATAAATGGACAAAATAATATTTCCATTTTTTTATTAGAAGAACTATATCCTTTGAAGTCATAATAATTTTCCTTGATATGTAACATAATACATGAAAGGACCTTTGACCAAACATAAGTTAGCCGGAAGATCATTAACAAAGACTTCTATAAACTATTCTATCTTTCCATAGAAATCTATCCACCCAAAAAGGAACTAAAAAAATATTGATCGTAAGTAAAAGGCTTAGTTATAGAAAAAAGAATATTAATCCGTATTCATATACATAAGGATTATATACGAAGAAGAAGAATCTTGGTGTACTTTTTCGAAAAATGGATTTCCATTTTTTTTAATCATAAGATGGTTCCAATGCTAATCTGGAAAAAAAAGAGCTGTAATAAATGAAAAGAAAAGGGATTTTTCACTTAGTAGTGAATTATTTAAACTAATTTTTCTGGATGGATGGGATAAGGTACGAATCCATCTGATATCATTTGATAATAAAAATTCTTATTGTACTTAAGAAATTGATTTTGGTTGGAATTATTTCCAAAAAAGAGAAAATGATTCCGTTGATATAGTCGAACAATTAATTGTCTTACAATTAGTAAATAGATTGTTTATTATAATCTCCATTTTCCAAAAAAAAGGATCTCTTTAAACTGTGATCATGAACAATATACCCTCGAAAGATAAATGGGTATAGGAAATAATCTTATCAAGATCTATCTAGTTCTATTTGATATTTCTCCATTTTCATATTAAGTTAGATTAGATTGAAGTAAAGATTAGGACTTATTGTAGTTATCTTGTTAGAGTTATTAATATTAAAAATAGAAAAAAATGATACAATTAAATAATCCATAATTAAATGATAAACATTACTTTAGGATATAAACAAAGGAATAGAATACATAACGAATAGATACCTCGAAAGTGAATAAACTCATCTACAGATTGTCTATCCCTTTGAATTGATTTACATTCATTCTATTATTAGGGATAATAAGATAATTCGAAATCCTTTACTTCTTTTTCAAGTCAATCGCTCTTTTGATTTTGAAAAAAATCTCTTTATCAGTATACACTTTCTTTTACACATTCATCTCCCTCGCACAGGTCGCATAATGGAGAATAACTAATAGTTAGGACTCACTAAAAAAAAAGTGAATCCACTCATGGAAAAAGATTTTTTGCATCACACACTAATATATTTTTAACACCTAATTCGATTGGAAAATCATTCAAATTCAAATTAAGAATTGAAGCTTGTAGCTTGTTTGTTTCCTTATAATTGTAGCTATGAGGCTCCATCCAGTTATTCCCCTCGACCCAAACTTAAATTTATTTTTTAATGTTATGCACCAAGAATTTAACCAAGCTTGGGGGCCAATCCAACAAGAGTGAAATATTCTCAGAAATCTCAATTGATACAACATGTGTTTTTTTCCATTCATTCCTTTTAGGATCAGTCGTGGCCGTACAAAATATACCAATGGTATGGACAAATCCTTTTCTTCATAAAAATATGTAAAAGATGTCGTTCGCACTTAAAAGTCGAGTACTCTACCATTAAGCTAGAAACGCCAATGACAAATAAAAAACTTAGGTTATATAGGTACAATCAGGATCAAAAAAAAGATTTTTGTATCATGTCAAATCCAATAAACCAAAGATTTCACTGAAGAAAAAAAACCTAATTTACGGAACCGAAACCGAGATAAATAGATTCATCGATAGGATATAGTTATTCTAGATCGGTTTGTATTTCTTTGATTGATTGTTGTCAATATTAATGTGTTAAGAACATACGTAATGACAAAAGTAAAGAAAAGATTCATTCAATTTAAATAAAAAACTCACCATCACTAATACTCTAACTATATACTACAATACTACAAACAATAATATATAATAATATAAACTACAATATTATAAACAATAATATATATAATAATATAAACAATAATAAAAATATAATATATAATAAAAAATATAATATATAGAATATATATATAATAATAATAAAACAATATGTATATAATAATAATAAAATAATAAAAATATAAAAATATATACGATAAATAAAAAACTCATTGAAATTGGCAGAAATACCCCATTGTTATATTTCTAGACGTACTTCTATCATTTACTCACTTGACTTTTTCTATCCATCTTATGTCAATTTCTATCAAATCCATTTCTATTAATAAGATAAAACTATCAATAAGACAAAAATATTTTTTTTGTTATAGAATATGGTAGTTTATGATAAAAAAAGATTCAATTACATTTGTGGAATTTTTGAATATGATCTAATTTGTTAAAAAAAAACAGGATTCTGAAAAAAGTTGTTGAAAATAAAAAACAAAAATTACAATTGATAAACTCCCAAATAGAAAATTCTTCACAGAGGAAATTTTTAGTTTAATTTTTCGTAATTTTTTTTTGAAATATTAATCTTTATTTGGGGATATATATATATAGAAGTTGATTTGGATATATATATATATACTTGATTTGGATATATATAGAATAATAATATAATAATAAGAATAAAAAAACTATGCTATGGGACGGAAGGATTCGAACCCCTTAATATCAGGATCGAAATGCATTGCCTTAATGCTTGGCCATGCCCCCATTTATCTTTTTATTCAACCCTACTCAAAACTAACAACAATTTTTGTTTCTTGTCAATTCTCGCCAAATATCTATGAAATAGATTTTGATTAGCTTCTTATTTAGATGTAAATAGGTGTAGATAGGGTGGATGTAGATATAAAATTAAACAAAATTTATTTATTATAATATCGAATTCAATTAAACTATTTTATGAAAATTGGATGTTTTTATTATTTTTCACGTTGAGAGAATTCAAGGATTTTTGAATGGCGGAATTTCTAAGTTTAAGGAATGGTTTTTCTAATTTCTTAATATTTTATATCCATACTTTCCATAATAAATAGATTATCTATAACTCAATCAAAATACAATCATTTTCAAGTACAAAATATATACTATGCTTAATTTTTTTAGTTTTATTAGTATCTGTCTTCATTCTACCATTTCTTCACGTAATTTTTTCTTCACAAAATTTCCTGAAGCCTACGCTTTTTTTAATCCAATAGTCCCTGTGCTCTTTTTTTATTAGCCTTTGTTTAGCAAGCTACTATAAAGTTTTAGATGAGATCTTGAATACTGTCTTTCTTTACTACTGTTTGAAAATAATACATGATTTTTTTAATTGAGAAAAAATAATAACACTTGATAAGATCAAATAATTCTTATAGTATAAGGTATAAGCCCTCAATTCAAATCTAGAAGTTATTCTATAGATGCAAGAAATCTCGATTATACCATTTTAAGATTCTGGACTTTTTCCATTCCATTGAAATAAATTGTAATCGTATTAGCTTCAAGTCCCCCGCAATATCAAATTATAGGTATGAAGAAAGGTTTTGGCATCGAACAACTCGACTTTTTTTAATATTAAAAATGAATTTAGAATTTTCTTTTGTATTTTTAGATCCCATTTTATTTCTTGATTTCAAAATATTTTATGTGGTATAAAACTTAACTAAAAGAGAGAATCTATTTTCCTTTTTTTTCCAAACCAAAAAGGATTTAGGAGATTATGTAATGCTTACTTTAAAACATTTTGTTTACACAGTAGTGATATTTTTTGTTTCTCTCTTATTCTTTGGATTTTTATCTAATGATGTAGGGCGCAATCCAAGACGTGAAGAATAAAAAATAAAAGCTTTTCCTTGTTTGATATTTCAACGCTCTGAACATTTTATTCATTATATATCTTTATATATTAAATAAGTATATATATATATATATATTTTAAATAAAGCGAAAGAAAAAGGTTTGATAAATTTTAAAAAACCCAAGTCATTAATGGAATCTGAAAGAGAGAGATTTGAGCCCTCGGTATGACTAACTCACACAACAGATTAGCAATCTAACATTTTAGTCCACTCAACTAGCTCTCCCGATTCAAATATAAAGTAATTAAATTGTTACGTTACACAACACGTAAAGTTGGGAAAAGCTTCTTTTTTATCTCACTTATTACTTTAATTGTTTTGTAATTAATTAATTTTATATTTTATTTAATTACAATAAAATTAAAAATAATAATAATTTTTTCAATAAATTAATTAAATTATATAAAATAAAATAAAATAAAATATATTTTTATATATTGTAATTATATTCTATTTATATATTCTATGTTCTATTTATATATTATAAACGTATTCTCTATTTATATATTCTATTTAATATTTACTAATATTTCATTTCCATTTTTAACTATATATGGTAATTAATATAATGATATACGAATGTATACATGATAGATGAATTTTCCCACGTCTTATTTATCATGTTATTCTATTTAATCATATTCTTCTATTTATTATATATAATTTCTATATTATATAGAACTTCTATAATAGAGTTTAATATATATAATTTATATTCGTAATTTATAATTTATATAATTATATAATAAATAGAATATATAATAAATGTATTATGTCGATTTTTATGTATATAACAATATTATAGATTATATAAATGTTTACTATAATATATTATTATAAATGGATTATGATTATTATAAATATATATACTTTTTCAATTTTTCCAAGTTCATTTAACTAAAATAGGTCAAACGAAAAAAACAAAAATAATGAAAAAATAAATAAATAAATAAACCACTTTTTACTTATTTTATTATTTATAATTTTTTCGATAAGATTCCATTTTATTTTCATGAATGAGCCCCCAATTACTGCTCTGTTTTTTTCCAGCAAATACTAACTATTAGGAAATACAATGGCTTATTTGATTCAAAAACTAAAAGGGTTGTTAAAACAAAAATCAAAAGTAGGACGCTTTCCATTCGTATGCAATAGTATTAAATGATATCGAATTAAAGATTTTTCATCTCATTACATCCCCTGAGGAAATCAAATGTGTGAACACTATAATTCTAAGCTTTATGATTCTTTTAATGTTCTATCTTAATTTTGCCTAATTCTTTTATCTCGACAAAAGGTGTATTTATATACAATAATCCAATCATAGTGAGTATAGTTTATCAGTAAAAGTGAGATTCGTTCTAGTATCCCTAATACTTAAGGGATCCCTCAGTTCACATTCTGATCAAAGCTTTATTTCTTAAAAGGATGAGGTTAACTCCTTTCCCTCTCATTGAAAAATTTAAGGAGGAATAGATTTTTACGTGATATGTATCTAAGCGTTACTTAGACATTGAAAAATTGGATTATTAGATTACAAAACATAATTTCTTATAATCAGATCAAGACTTCCCAATTTAATGATTATGAGTACAGGATATATGGATAAGACAAATACAAAAAGTTTATTTCTGACCATAACTAAACCTTCCATTTTTTTCTTTGATTTTTATAGTTGAGATTGCAGCAAAATAAGTTTTTAAGTATTAAATTAAGTATTAAAGGATGGCTTTAGTTTACAATAGTCATCGACATCTTGTTCTAACTCGGTAGAAACAAAAAGTTTTTCCTACAAATTCTCTTAAATAGAAGTAAAGAACAAAGTAAGTAAAAAATTATTGAAATCCCTCTTGTGTCTAGAGGGATCGTCTAGAAAGCACATTGTTTTGAATGCATTAAGATAGCGAAAGGCTGACATAGATGATATGGATCCTTTTTTTTTTGGCTCACACCTTATAGTTGGATATTTTTCCATATTCCTTGAAGGAGCCGAATGAAATAAAAGTTTTATATTCAGTTTTGAATTAGAGATGTTAAAGATGATGACTCAACATCAACTATAAGCCCTAGCTACTTTACTCATAATTCATATATATACTATGTTTTATATACTATTATTCATAATTCATCTCTATAGACTATTTATATAGTATTTTATTATATACTTTTTTACTCATATATTAGATATATAGACTATAATATCTTTTTTCAAGTAGATACTATTCTGGATAGATAGAATTATTAATGGGTAAATGGATTATATATATATATATATAATTCTAATTATGTATTATTATAACTATTTATTCTATTTATTATAACTATTTATTTTTTATATTTTTTCTAATTATAATTTTAAATTTTGTCTAATCTAATTGGACACAATATTCTTATAGGTATAATATTTTTCCATATAAAATATATATTTTATTTCTTTACTTTTAATACATTTCTTTAGATTTCTATAAAATATAAAAAATCATATAAAATAAAGATATTTTGAATGGTTTGAATAAAAAAACATTTATACTTATTATATATTAATCTTTTAGTTATAGATTCTACTTATTTCATTTTTCATTTTTATCGTTTTATATTTATAATTTTATTTAAGTATTTTGACTTAAGGATTATAATCCAGATTCGAAGGAATCAATTTCTTTATACTTGCTCCTGAAGTAGAAAGCATTCCATCTGTTCTTGAATACTTTTTTTCAAAAGATCTTCCGTTTCTTCAATGAATATTTTGGTAGAAGATGACTTTCTGGAACTGCAGTTTATTTATTTATAAATAGGTACATAACTCAATGAGAAATTTCCTTACTTGACTAATTTCTTTCCTTTTTTTTGATAACTAGCAAATGCATTCAAAATATAATATCAAGTTACATCCAGTAAACATATATCGAAATCAACTAAGCCCTGCAGACCCTCAGGGGGAGTAATGTAGGTAACCAAAGATTCCATACAACATAAACCGCATTTTGCTAAGTAATCAGCACAATAATTTGCGTCAAGAAAGACATGCCCAATCCTAGCTCCACAAAATTTTCCTTCATCACCCAGCAACGGTGTAACACAGGACACGCAAAAGAGGGAGGAGGAGATGATAATAAACTTCATGCTTCAAACGAATCAGTTTCAACATGGAACTTGATAATGCTACGATGTACAGTAAGCTCCATACCTATACATATAGCATGCAACTCAGCCTCTAGAATAGAATCTCTCCCCAGCCATTATGAAAATCCTATTATCGATCTACCTTGAGAGTCACGCAACAGATCCCCGCACCAGCACATTTGAAATTCGGATCTCTCGCACCATCACAGTTTAATTTAATCCAGTCCAGTAAAGGTGGAATCTACATAATCCACCTGCCCTCTTGCCTACCGAGAATAGGTGCCACGCAATGCTGAATTTCCCGAGCACTGGAAAATTTCTTCACATACATAAAAATACAAGGCCACACATCGGAAGGTATATCAACCCTGTCAGCAAAGACAAAATTATTTCGCCAGACCAATTTCTAATGAATCAAGATAACCATTAATTCTTATATAAATAGTCATTACCTGTTCCTCTACTGTGAGAGGGACTGATTGAGATTGTTTGAGCAACTTTTATAATCGTTGACCTAGTGCTAACTTATTCTAAGTAGCTTTACCAAGATCAAAAGCAAATTGAGTAAAGGCTTCTAATTTCGCGAATTGGGCCAATTCCAATTTTAATTTAGTAGCTACTTGTTTCATAGATTTAATTTAAGATGTAGAGCCCACTCTAGAGATGGAAATACCCACATTAATAATAGGCCTAATTCTGACATTTACTAAATCGACAGACAAGAATATTTGTCCATCTGTAATAGAAATTACATTAGTAGGAATATAAGCCGAAATGCCTCTCGATTGGGTCTCTACTATTGGTAAAGTAGTCATACTTCCCTCACCTAAACTAGAACTTAATTTAGCGGCTCTTTCCAAAAGGCATGAACGTAAATAAAAAACATCTCTTAGATAAGCCTCACGACCCATGGTTTTTATACTAGACGAGACATTAGCTGATAAGCCTGCACCTGTTTAGAAAGATCATCATAAATAATTAAAGCATGGCATTCATATTATATAAAATATTCAGCCAAAGCCACTCATGCATAAGGAGCAAGATATTGTAATGTAGCTAAAGAATCCATCGTTTTAGCTACCAAAAGAGTGTAGTCCATTACCCCTTTTCCCAGTAAAGTTGTTACTACCTGAGCCACAGAAGATGCCTTTTGACCAATAGCTACATAAACACATTTTACATTTTGCCTATGTTGATTGAGAATCGTATTTGTGGCTACGACAACTTTACCAGTTTGTCTGTCCCTAATAATTTCTCGCTGACCACATCATATAAGGATCATTGAATCAATCGCAATAAGTCCTATTTGAAGAAGATCATATATGGAATGTCTCAAAATAATACCTGGGGTGGGAGATTTAATTAACCCAGAATCAGAAGTGGAAATTTCACCTCGACTATCAATAGGTTTAGCTAGGGCTTTATAATACGACCCAAATAAGCCTCACTTACTAGTGTCTGAACAATTCTTCCTATTGCTTTTACAGAACTTCCCTCTTGTATCATCAAACCATCACCCATCAATATAACCCCAACATTATTGGATTCCAAATTCAGCGCAATACCTATAGTACCTTCTTCAAATTCTACTAATTCCCCTGCGATTGCTCCATCAAGACCATAAATCTGAGCAATTCCATTACCTACTTTAAGTATGGTGCTAGTATTTACAGTCTTTACTTCCCTATTGTATTGCTTAATATGTTCACAGATAATATTACTAATCTTATCAACTTGAGTGGTTACCATAAGTATTTCTGAACCCCTCCCACAACAAAACAAAAAAAAAGACCATAAGGGATTAATCTGTTATTTCTTTCTTTGCCTTAAACATACCAATATTAGCACTAACGGTGCCTAAATGTAACTCGTTGGTCAAACAACTATCTAGAGCTCCTAAAGGTCCTTGTAACACTTGTTGGAAAGCTCGTAGTCAAACATGATTAAGTGCTTTTTATTGTTCAAAACAAATGGTTTCATTTTGTAATTTTCTAACTGTTTTAAAATTTTATAAGTTGAATTAATCAAATTCAATTTATCTTGTTCTATTTCAAAGTAACCGTTTACTCAAAACTAATCTATTTCTATTTTAATCTTTTGTAAATGATCTCAGGCTTTTTCTAGCTATTCAATCACCCCCTCGTGTAGTTCTTATGAATTTCTAATAGTAGTCAAATTTTATTTTTTTGATTATCTAATAAATCATTTAATTAAAGTAGATTCTTTTTTTATTCATTGCAAAACTTGCATGATCTCTTCCTGAACCGAACATGAATCTTTCAATTCATTTAGCTCGCATACTCAATTATTTCAATTACTTATAGGAAACTCTCATATCTTTTTTAACTAGAATGAGCCTATCCTCTTTTCTCTATTCATATTCCAAAATCAAAATAGTGAAATAAGTCACTAATCAAAGATTGGAATATTTCGAGGACTGTTCTGACCAAACAAGTATTTATTACAAAAATCATTTCTTTTTTTCACTCAAATCCAAAAATTTACTTTATGCATAGGTTATCGATTTGGTGTTGGATAAGAAGGAACAATTTACAACTATTAATTTTGAAACCATATATGTATTAACTATTAACATAGTAGTAGAAAGAGTACCTTGCTTTGTTTGAACTTCAAACAGTTTAGCTTTAACCATATTAATGATCCTACCTTATTGGTTGATAGAGAATCAAAGTATATTTACCAAAAAAATCATGAACTGCTATAGATCTTAAAGTTGACTTCTTAATTTATTTAGAAGTAATTTGCAAGATCATGCACCTTTTCTTTACTAGTGAAAATGACAAAAAGTGCAACTGGTTCAATCCAACCTATTCTTGAAATAAACAGCACACACTCCCTTTCCAAAAAAAAAGAATAAACCAAGTATCACACTTAGATTTATTGGATTTGTTGCTAAAATATCGGTATGGAACTCGAAGCTCTCGGCAGATGGCCAGTGACCTAAGAAAATAAAAGAATTGGTAACATTTTTCATAGGATATCCTCTTTTTTGATAAACAGATTAATTTTCTATTTTTTGTTATTCTTATTCTATGATATAATAATATTCCTCTTCATACGTTTCTGTTTTTATATATTTATTTTATATGTTTATGTTTATATGTTTTTGTTATATGTTAATGGTTTTTTAGTCATTTACTTATTTCCTAATAAATAGTTTTGTAAATAAAATAAATAGAGGAAAAAATATCAAATCGATTTGATTTGTATGATAAATTGATAAATGAATTTTTTAATCAAAAATTGATAATTTATAATAATTTAATCAGAAATTCATAATAAGTGAGAATATTTATTTATTCATAATAAGAGGGAATACTTGTTTATTAGAATTTGGTACTAGGTCTTATGTGAATTGTGAAATATGCTTTTTGTTTTTGTTGAAACATTTTTTTTAAAAAGTTTTGTTTGAACTAAGCAAAAAGAGGAAAAGAAGAAAGCGAGTCAGTATACTAATTCCCCATCCTCAACTCAGTTCTTCCCGTGGTTTATTGTCCTAGCAAAAAAGACACAGTAAAAATGTTGTAGGAGTGAAATCTTGTTATAAGTGAAAACTAGAAAGCAGTAAATCCAAGGCAATAAAAAATATTTATTTTTTATAAAATTAAATAAAAGGATTTGCAAATAAAAGCGCTAATGCTACAATTAGTCCATAAATTGTTAAAGCTTCCATAAAAGCCAGACTAAGCAATAAAGTGCCTCATTTTTTTTCCCTTCACCTCAAGTTGTCTCACGATGCCTTCTACGAGTTAGCCTACAGCGATACCTTGACCGACCACAGGTCCAATAGAAGCAAGACCAATAGGTAAACTAGTAGCAATAACAGAAGTAGTAGAAATCAATGGATTCATGATAAGTTCTTGGCACCAAAATAAAGAAATGGATAATGATACAATCAACCAATTAATTATGAATTCATTATTCTATTCCATTGATAAGATTTTCATCTAGTCAAAGTAACTAGGAACTCCGAATTCAATTAATAAGATTATTGAACCATCAAAACGAGTTTGATATCTATTTTTTACTTTATATTCACACAAAGTTTATGTGAATTTACATATTTTTTTTGTTTTTCCATTTCCTTCTTTGTGTGAAAGCATTCTTTGAATTCAAACTATTCGCTGTTTTTCTTAATTGAATCTATTTATTCCATAATCAATTCATAATTCCAAATGAAATGGAATGACTCTTATCTTATTCTTATTTGAATTCCTAACCAAATTCTCATTAGTATCTAAATTCTGATTAGTAGTTTTTCATTATTAGTAGGGCATATTAGATATATCTTTTATCTCATATATAATGAGTTAATACCTAATATTACATATGCATGTTTTTCTTCCGTAATGTAAACCCATTATTCATATATTAGATTCAATGGAATTCTCAAATTCAAATCATTTTGTTGAAACATCTATAAAGGAATGTTGGCTTCTATCCATTATATAGAATTAATATTTAGATATTCAATTTAAATTGAATTTATATTACATATATATATAATATTCCATATAATTAGTTTGAATAATATTCCATATAATTAGTTTGATCCCCATCTCCAAAATAACCACCTTATTTTTATAATTCCACAATATCGTAATCTTTTTTACTATTCCTCTAGAGCATATAGACCTTTTTTTGTCTATTGTTGTGTATATTTATGTTTACTAAGTAGATTCTCTTTAGCAAGGCCTAGATTGTCCTGTACTAAGCTAAAAAAGATTATTTTAAAAATTAGTCAATGATGCCCTTTAATGGATTCGCCTATATAAGTCGTAGCTAAGGCTGCAAAAATAAGAGTTTGAATGTCACTTGTAAATAAGCCAAGGAACATGACAAGTATGGCAACCACTAAAGGTGCTAAACAAATAAGAACAACAACTGCTAATTCATCTGCTAATATGTTTCTGAAAAGTCGAAAGCTAAAGGATAAGGATTTTTTGAAATCTTCTAAAATATTAATGGCTGAAAGGATTGGAGTTGGCTGAATGTATTTACCGAAATAACCTAATCCTTTTTTGCTAAATCCCGCATAAAAATATGCTACTAATGTAAGTAAAGCTAACACAACGGTAGTATTTCTATCATTCGTAGGTGTGGCTAACTCCCCATGAGGTAATTGTGTGATTTTCCAAGGTAAAAGTGCCCTAGACAAATTAGAACTAAAAATAAATAGAAACATAGCTCTAATAAAAGAAACCTATGGATCGTATTCTTCTTCAATATGAGTTTTGTTTATGTCTCGAATGAATTCAAGGACATATTGGAAAAAATTCTGCCTAGCAGTCGAAATGGTTTATGGATTCCAAATAGCAACAATAGTTTAACCTAATAAGATAACAATTACAACCAAATATGTGATAAGTACTCAGGCATGGACTCTGAAACCTCCTATTTTCCAATATAAATGCTGGTCTACTTCTACACTCGGTATAACAGAACACTTATATAGCCCTCTAAATGAAAGAAAACTTTAAAAGGAATTATCTTAATTCAACCATCTTTTTTCCAGCTACCCACTTGAGTTGTATATTTTAACTACCAATTAATATCATAATATCTCCAGTTATTTTGAACTCTTTTATGCAATTCATGAATAGTAAGTAATTTAAAAACTCTAACTCTATGGAATAAATTTTTTTGGTTTATTTAGCTTATTATTTAGTCTTATTATGAAGTATTAATTTTATTTTAGCATTAATTAGGGATTTCGTATATAACTAGAACGACCCTCACAAATTGTAAATACTAATTTTTTAACAATTAATCAGATTGAAGCTATGGCGTCATAATTCAATAGAATCAAACTATCTGTAAGATCTGAGTCATTGTTTGTATTAATTAAACAAATTGTTGGAATTCCCATCATGACACATTCTCAAAGAGCCATATATTCTTTTTACTGATTAACGATTATTACAATATTGGGTAACACTGTCATATATTTAGTCCCCACCCCCCTATGAGGTGATTGTCTCTTTAATCAAGCCACAATCCCTTTCGTAACGAAGTTTAGTCTCCTTGTCTTTTGTTCCATTCTCATGTCCTTGAAATTTTGAAGTCTCATTTCTATAGTGGACTAATTTGTTAAGATTTTACTAAGCCATTTTCTATAAACATAATGACAACAAGCTCTTATTGCCACCTGCACTATTTTTTCTTGGTTCTTTTTCTTGGTTCCAACAATTAATAATTGCTTTCTCCTCCTTGCTACATCAAAAACTAAATCACAAGCATTTGATAAAAAACTAGCCGTTTTAGTAAGATTTGTAATATGAATACCTTTATGCTTTGCAAAGATATAAGGTCCCACTCTCGGATTCCATTTTCTAGTACCGTGACTAAAATGGACTCCTGCTTCGAGCATCTCTTCCAAATTAATGTTCCAATATCTTCTTATCATTTCTGTTTCTTCTCACACTTCCTCTCTCTTTTATTTTTATCTTTTTTAAATGAAAAAAAGAGCGAAGTACCTTGAAGAAACTAATTGTTCCGATGGAGCTTTCTCTTTTCCCTGAGATTGAATTTTCCTGAAGATTGTATGTTGATACCTGATCGAAGTGATTAATTTCTTTTTATTATTATTTATAATATTTATCTTTTTATATTTTATTTTGATTATTCTTTATTATTATTTTAAATACTATTAACAAATAACAAAACAAATCAATGTACAAAAAATCGCAAGACCACAGTTAATTATAAGGGATAAATCTACTCTTAAGAATAATTCAATCCTCTAAATGATTGTTTTTATGTATCACAAAAAAATTTTGAAATGCAAGAAGAAAATAACTCTCTGTTGTGGAACAAAATATCTTGCATTCCACCTTCGAATACTCTCTTCTTTTTATTTTTCAAAGGAATTTTCTTATGTTGCCTTGAGCAATGCATGAATCCTTTAAATCCGGTACGAATGGGTTTCATACCCCCTAGAACGACATTTTCTTTTAGGTCTTTCAACCAATTAATATGAACGCGTAGAGGAGCTTTTGTTAAAACACGAGCAGTTTCTTGAAAACTCACCTCAGTAAGAAATTGTTTCTTGCAAAGCACATCCTGTTCGTTCTGCTCAAAACAATCCAATGAATTCTCTAGGTGATAAAGCATTTGACATTCCATCTTCTAAAACTATGACTTTTGATGTTATTTGATGTAAAATAATTTCTATATGTCTATTATGGATCTGTACCCCCCAAGATTGGTAAACCTTTTGGATCTTATTAACCAAAAAGATGCAACTTTGCAGTATAGTTAGTTTAGCACCAATCATAAACCCCCAAAGAATTCCCAGAATTCTAGTTATATACTCATTCCAATCCTCATCTCTCTTTTCTAGGTTTATCAATATTGAATAAACTAAGCACACTTCTAACACTTGTTCCACTTTTGGAAGACCTTATGTTTTGTCACCCGATCTTAATTTTTCATAAATAAATGTAACTAATGTATATAAGCGATTTCTCCATAATGTTTATGAACAATTGCTCCTAGGGTGGCCAAATAAGGCTTAGCTGATCTTATTACTAGAGAATCAACGTGAACAATTATAACTTGACCCGATTTTAGGTGGGGTCTATTTTTGGTCATATATGCATTTTCCCAATTAAACTGTCGCGAGCTAACAAGTCAAATTGAATGGATTCAAAATGCTACATGGATGGAGATTAACAATTTCCCCTTTTTATCTATTAAAAAATTTTAACTAGAATTTTTTTTTAAATTGTCAAGTATCAAATATTTAGTTACCAAAATCTGATTATGAGTTACTAAATAGTAAAATGAAAAAAAAATCAATTGGAAGGGCTGCTCCTAAGGGGCTAAATGAATTCCTAATTGGAATTATAAGATCTCTTTTAATTGATTTTTTATTATATTTTGATATTTTACATTGCTGAATGGATCCGATAAAAAACAATTGGATGATGACAAAATTATCAAAGATTAACATTCCTTATTTCTATTTAATAATGTATTGATAGTTCCTTGATTTTGTTTAAGTGATTATTGAATCCTTGCCTTATAAAAAGATGGATTAATATTGCTACGATCTGATCCCTTATCAAAGGTCAATCTTGAACCTGATAGATCATTCCTTTTTTTACTGATTTATGAAATATGTGATTTCTTTAAGTGAATTCTTAAGAAATCATGAATAGGACCATTTGTACTTACTTCAACAAACTAAGGGTAAGCCTCTTCAACTGAAAACCTTTTTTATCTTAGTGCCAAATCAACACTAAGTAAGTCTGAACTAATTAAATACTTGTGGCCAAAATTCTCCGAATTAATTTACCATTTCCATAAAGAATATAACTGACAACTCGAAGTTTGAAATGATCGTTTCTTGCAATAAATTTTATGGGAAAAGTGTTTCTAAATTTATACTATCTGTCATCTCATTTATGATTACTAGTCGAACCAAAAAAAAAACTTTTTCTTACTAATGTGTGATCCGTTAGACATAGATCCAATTTTTGGCTTTTTTTATCATTCCTGGGGATACCAAGATATGACTATGTTGGGAAATCTTAGTTGTTTCTCCCGAAAATATATACCTCTAGAAAGATTTTTTAGTTCAAATTTTTTGTTCTCTCCAGTTCAACTAGATCAGCTACTCTACTTCTTGTATTTAAAGTTATTTGTGTATCCACTCCAATGATGCTGTTGTTGCGTACCATTAAAGAATAAGATTCAGGGAAAATGTATATTTCCTCTGGAATCGAAAAAAGCTATCCACTTTCATGTGGTATTTTAACTTAAATTCTTTGACTCCTTGATAATTAATCAAATTCTCTTTTATGACGATTGAATCCACGTCCTCATATTTAGTAATTCTTAAAGAGTTTCTTTGGTATTGGGGATCATCAAAATAATCAAAAATACTAT
The DNA here is from genome assembly GCA_027563915.1 of Erythroxylum rotundifolium. Lineage (NCBI taxonomy): Eukaryota > Viridiplantae > Streptophyta > Magnoliopsida > Malpighiales > Erythroxylaceae > Erythroxylum > Erythroxylum rotundifolium. The sequence goes on along the minus strand of JAOSBO010000203.1, from coordinate 23,628 downwards.
TTCTACGGAAAAAAACCTATAGGTATTTCAATCGAGTTACCAGAGCAGGGGGCATTAGTTCTTTCTCTCAGTCTTGAATCAATTAGAAAGGGATAACAAATCTATTTTTTCGCCTCTTTTCTAATAAATCAAAATTCTCATGGGTAATGGTAGGATATATAAAATTACAATAACTAGTAAATATGATTCGATTAAGTTCTGAATAATAAAAAATCACACTTTCTTTCTAACTTGAAAGATCTAAACTAAAGAATTTGTGTTTAACTTGGTCATTATTTAATGAAGGATGAGAAATATTTCTTTTTTCAACAGAAAGAGAATGAACACTTATTTGATCTTGATCCTTATGAAGTGAAAAAGGGGCTATACTGGATCTTTACAAACCCCTTGATAATTTCTATAAATGGCTTGTTTTTGTTAAGAGATGAATATTACTACATATAAATTCAGGTGTATGGTATACATTGGTACTATAATGCATTTCTCCTTCTGATTTGGAATAAATATGTTTTTGCACCCTCTCTTTAAAATTCAAAGTGTATGCTCTCGTACAAATTTCAACAATCACTTGTTCTGATTCTACATATTGATCATTTTGAACTAAAAGAAGAATTTTTAGTGGAATAGTCACATTATGTAGAATGTCTTGACTTTCAATAGTTACATACAAGTATATAGAATATAGAAAAGCAGGATGTCTATGATGTGTACGTGTTAGATGAATGAAATCCTCATTAAATTTTGTTTTTCCATTATAAAGGGCTCATACATGCTCTACAGTACCCCTTGTGAATACTCCACCTTCATGAAACATTATTAATGTTAGTTAGGTACCTGGCTCTCTAATGGATTGACCTGCAATAATACCTACGGCTTCTCCCTATTCCACCAGGTTGCCTTGAGAAGTACTCTGACCATAACATAATTGATAGAACTAAGTTGTACTCTATAAGTAAAAGGAGTTTGGGTAGAAATGTGTTTTCTTTGAAAGGTTATAAATCAATTGACAAGTCCAGCCCCAACATTTTGATTTCAAATGGCAATACATCATAGACCCATATATATATTGTTTATTAATGCATGACCAATTAATGTTTTGATAAAAATTCTTTTACATACCATTACATTTTATAGACTATAAGAAATCCCTTGGGTAATGCCATAATCGGTTCTGCAGATAATAATATGTTGAACTAATTCATCAAGTTTGCGCTTAAGATATTCAGCATCTGCTGTTCGTATAACAGTATCCACAAATCGTTTTTACGCTCCATAGTAAGAAACGATACATTCTATTGAAGACAGTCCTTCTCTTCAATTACTTTGAGTAAGTAAATCAATCATTGGCCCTTGTCGATCCGACATTAATCCTCTCATACCTACTAATTGATGTGCTGGGGATGCATTTCCCCTAGCTCCTGAAAAAGACATTTTATGGACTAGATTAAAGGTTTCTGTCATCCTAAAATGAGTATTCATCTCTTATCACAAATATTCACTTGTAGCATATCATATCTCAATAAATTGGCATAATTTTTCTACCACATGTACATTTCCATAATAATGGTGTTTTTCCAAAATAAACCTTTGCTCTTTAGCATTTTGGACTAGCCATCTCTTCGAAGGTATTATTAAAAGATCATCAATTCCTAATGAAATGAATGTAGCAGTGGCTTGCTAGAAACCTAAAATCTTTACTTGATCCAGGATGTGTGATGTATATGCCATACTTAAGTGATCTATTAATCTGTTAATAAATCGTTTAATGGCAGTTTTATCTATCATTTTATTGTGAAATACTAAATTGGCCCGTTCATTTATAATTACCCCCATATTTCAGTGGGTAGGCTATCAAAAATGGATTTAAGCCAATGGTTGGAAAACTTTCTTTTCTCGATCTTGATTCGCATAAAAATTTGGAAATTTTGGTCCTATTTGAACCAAAGAGATCTAAATTCCCACAAATGTTATAAAATTACTTAGTTTAGATCCCTGTGATTAGATGAGGTGGCATCTGATCTTAGCAAACTTGGCAAAACCCTTATATAGCTTCTTCAATTTCTTGATAAAGGTAAATATGACCAATGCTGGTTCGAATGTATATACAAAAAATTTATTTTTTTATACTCCCTACTATTAGATAGTGTCCATAAAGCTCATGATAGGTACCCAAAGATTCGTAGTGAAGTTCGACGGGAACTTCTCTTAAAGTAATAATGCATTGATCTAGTTTCCACTAGAGCCACACAAGACTATCTAAATAGATTCTTTTCTACCGATGCACCCCAATTACATCATAGGAATTACAAAAGAAATGATTCTTTCATATACTTATCATTATTGTCGTCAATTCTTTCATTTTGATGATTTCTGCAATTACCTCTATTATACCTAGTTGTACAACTACCTCGATGATTCCCACTTGTTAATATATAAAAACCAATAAGAATATGTTGAGTTGGTACGGAAATGGGATCTCCAATAATTAGAGACAAGAGATTCGTATGAGAAAACATAAGTAAACGAGCCTCTGCTTAAGCCTTTAATGATAAAGGTATATGAACAACCATTTGATCCCCATCAAAGTTTGTGCTGAATCCCTTATGAACTAATTGATGTAAACAAATAGTATGCCCTTCCATTAAAATGGGTTAGAATGCTTGAATCCCTAATCTATGCAAGGTAGGCGCTCTATTCATCAACGCAGGCTGCCTTTGCATAACTTCTTGAAGTATTTCCCATACAATTGGATCTTTTTCTCGAATTTTACCTATAGCAACTCCTATGTTTGAAACAAGACGTTGTCTAATTAGACAATGAATTACAAAAGTCTAGAAAAGCTTTATTGCTATTTTACGAGGCAATCCACATCGATCTAATGAAAGTGTGGGACCTACAATAATGACCAACTACCTCGAATAACCAACCCATTTGTCGAGCATAGTCTCTTGAAATCTTCCCTCCTTTCCTTCAATTACATCTATAAACAACTTGTAATCCTTATTATGACCATCCCTTATTTCTTTTCTGAACATTCTATTATCAAGAAGTGTGTCCATAACTTCTTGTACCAAATTCTCCTGACACATTACTAATTCCCTTGGTGTAGATTGACTTATTGCTAATAGATCAATAAGAGTATTGTTTCAATATATAACACTTCTATAAAGTTCATTAATATCTGAACTCATTAGTTTCGCCTCATCTATCTAAATGATCAGTCTCAACTTGGGATGAAGAAAAAGTAATAGACATAAAACCATCCATTCTAGCTCTATATTTGCTCGAATAAAATGCTTAGCTAGTTCCATGAGTCTAACAAAAAATCCTTTCTTCTTTTAACTTTTTGATCTTCTCATTCATTCCTCATAGTCCTTTTATCTCCTAATTCTTTCCATTCTACCTACAGATAATATATAATAATTCACAATTCCATATTGGCTAATTGATCTTAGATATCACTGGCTCCGATCGAAATTTCTCCATTTCAAAATGTATTGAAGCCTTGGGTAGTAAAAAAAGTGAAATACTGTATTTCAAAGATTGAATTTCATATTCAAATGAACCTCGTAATCATAAAAAAGTTTTTTTTTGCTATAAGCCTAGCAAAAGAAAAATTAGGATGGACTCCTATAATCTGGGATGTCCCCCCCTCCAAATCGGAAGTCAGAATTTCCCCTCATTCGGCTCAAGTAGTTACACTAAATAAAGGAAGGGACTTCTACTTTCGAAATCAATAAACCTCGCCCTAAAAGTCACTCCTCACTCAATTTCCCAATAAAGGCCAAACAACATTTCATTTGGTCAGTCTTTTTCTTAAAATTTCTAAATTATTTATTCAATTCTCACAATCCGCATTGTTCACAAAATTTTGGGTATTCTGTTTATCTTTATCTCCAATTATTTGATAATTTCCACAAGAACAAATTTCACTTTTTATAGGCCTAAAAATTCTTTCACAAAATAATCCATCTTTTTGGTTTTGTAATGAAAAGTATAGGGTTTTGCGACATCTCCAACAATCTCTCCATTAGGTAGGATTTTCTTGGCCTAAGAACTTATTTGTTGAGGTGAAATTGATCCAGTTAGGAGTTGTTGATGTTTATACCGATTGATCATAAAAGAAAAATTTTGATTCATTTCGATTAAGCTTCCTTTCTTTTGATTTCGAAGTTTTTCTCAGTTAGAAGGAAACGGATCAGCTCCAAAGCCAAATATCATGGTTCTCGAATGAGCAGCCAAAAAGATTCTAAAGTAACTTTAAGGTTAGAGATTGTTCCTCCAATGATTATAGTACTAAGCACTTCTCGGAGAGCTTTAATATGATTAGATTTGTAAGTAAGCATCTCTTGTAAAATATGAGAAACGCCAAAGCCTTCTGGAATGCAAATCTACATTTTTCCTACCCACTGTCCCCTTTTCTTAGCTCTTCCTCTAAGGGGTTATTGTGTAACAAGTGCATAATATCCACTAGCACGACCACGTATTTTGTCATCAACTTGATGAATTAATTTCAAGATATAATTTTTTCCTACTATAACTAGTTGCTTAAGGGGATCTCCTACTCTACCATCAGGTATTCTACTTTTTCCTGGATGCTTGGGTATAAATACCTATGGATTTGATGTTTGCTTACTGCCTTCATATAATTTAGAAAACACTAGTTTTCTTGAAGCTTGTTGTTCATATCTCTCATCAAAAGGTGCTATTCCATAATGTCTATCTAGAAAACTTCCCACTAATCCGAGTAAGATTCAAATATTTGTCCTACATTAATTTATGACGGTACTCCTAATGGAATGAAAACAATATCAACAGGTTTTCCATCTTACAAATAAGGCATATCTTGTTGAGGCAAAATTTTTAAAATGATGCCTTTATTTCCATGTCTTCTAGTGACTTTATCATCTTCTTTGATGTCCCATTTCTATAAAATATATACATAAATTTTTTTTAGATTATAACTAAAACCACCATTTTTTTGGACCAATCTCACATCAACTATTTGACCCTGACCACCTATAGGTAGTTTTAGAAAAGTTTCTTTTGAAGTAGATACCTGACTGCCAAGTATAGCTCGTAATCATCTAGCCTCTGAGGCATAAGATGATTCTTTCATCATTTGAGGTGTTAATTTACCAACTAAAATATGTCTCTACCCAAGATCCTAGCATCACAACTCCATTCTTTTCTAAATTCTAAAGTAAATATGCTTCTAAATGTGGGAATTCCTAAATGACCATATTAGAGCCTTGGCCTGTCACATAAGTCTGAATTTTATATTTCTCTTTATGAAAAGAAGTATAAACATCTTCAAATACCAAAAGTTCGCTAATGAGTACGACATCCTCAAAATTGTAAGTTTCCCATGGCATATAAGTTACTAATACATTTTTCCCAATAGGAGTTCGCCACCAACTGCAGCGGCACCATCCCCTATAACTTGTCCCTTTTTAATACGTTTTCCCTACTGAACCTGGGCTTTTTTATGCATACAAGTATTTTTGTTGGAACGTTGATACATAACTAATGGAATGCTTAGAGTATCCCTATTTCCCAATAAAATGATTTTGTTAATATCAGTATAAATTATCTTTCCTTTATGCTCTGCTAGAGTGAGACCACTTAAATCTAAGGCCACTTGGCTTTCCAGTCCAATTCCAACAATGCACTTCTCGGATCGAGAAAACAGAACTACTTGGCATTGTATATTAGAATTCCACCGATTTGCATCATTATAATCGATAAAAGGAAAGAGGGAAGCTCCAATAGAAAAATATTGGAAGGGAAAATAATTAGAAGATGAACTTGTTCCCATGCAATAGTAAGGAATTCTTGACTATATTTAGTTTGAACAACTTATTCCTCCTGAATATGCCGATTAAGTGTCAAAGAATTTACCATTGCTACCATATAGTATTCATCTCTATTTTGTAACATCTTAGGCCACCATCCTATAGATATTGTCTGCTTTGGGCTTTGGGCCTAGCCTAAACTATCATGGTTTTGCTCTTCCTAGCCTAGCTAGGAAAATGTGCCAATGGGGGAGAGGTATCCATATCCTTATAAGGCATACTTTGTTCTCCACTCTAATTGATTTGAGATTTCACACTATCCACCCCCTTAGGGCCTAGCCCACTTTAGGGCCCAGCCTAGCTAGCACAACGGGTCGAGAATTGGCTCTAATACCGTTGTAATAGCCTAGACCACCATCCCATAGATATTGTTCACTTTTGGCTTTGGGCTTTGGGCCTAACCCAAACCCTCATGGTTTTACTTTTTTTAGCCCAGCTAGGAAAATGTGTCTATAGAGGAGAGGTATCTATATCCTTATAAGGCATACTTCGTTTTCCTCTCCAACCGAGGTGAGATTTTGCACTATCTACCCCCTTAGGGCCTAGCCTAGCTGGCACAATGAGTCGAGAAGCAGCTCTGATACCATTGTAACATCTTAGACCACCCTCCTATAGATATTGTCTGCTTTGAGCTTTGGGCTTTGGCCTAGCACCAAACACTCACAATTTTGCTCTTCTTATCCTAGCTAGGAAAACGCGTCTTTTGGGAGAGACTTAGTTTCCCTACTTCCTAGCACCTTAGGTGCTAACTCTGATACCATTGTAACAGCCTAGACCACCCTCCCATAGATATTATCCACTTTGGGCTTTTGGCCTAGGCCGAACCCTCTTAGTTTTGCTCTTCCTAGCTGAGCTCTATATGTTCTATTTACTACAAAAGTTCCTAGGGAATTCATTAGAGGAATGTTACCAATAAAAATTGTTTGTTCTTACATAACCTTATTGGTTTTCCAAATTAATCCCATAGATACATATAATTTAGAAGAATAGTTACGTGATTCATATATAGAATCCCTTTTTTTATCAATGGTTCTACTAATTGACATGTTTCCACAAATAATTGAAATTCAATTTCTTGATTTGTATCTTCAATTTTTAGAAACTTATAAAGCTCTTCCATTAAACCCTGATTAATAAACCTACAAAATCCTTCAAATTAATCTTATTAAATCTAGGTGTTTTAGACATTCCCACATTTCCATTAACCATTATTTTGAATTTCCCTTTGTTTGACATTATTGGCTCGTTCTTCATCAAATTATATGGATTGATCTACCAATGATGGAAATTTTTTCTACTATGTTTACAGATTATAAAATCACATAAAATTGTGTCTAACTTCATATCTAGATATGGAATGTATAAAATAGGTATGAACGGCTGAATAAAGATAATTTTATACTCAAATTTGAATTTGCAATAGATAGAACTAAAAATGAATTTAGAAATTCCACTTAACTTAAACTAACGACTAAGAGAGTCTTGGATAGAATAGCAAAACCAAAAGTGATTCTATTTTGACCATTATTATGATATTCAATATATCAATAGGATTGGATATCAGTAAACTAAAAGTAAAATAAAAGCATTCGGGATGTGATTAGATCTATTCGATGAGATAAAGACCCAACAATCAGAAATCAGAGAAATAGAAAGTCGATATTAAAGCATGCACGATTTGGATTAAATGGTAGATTTCAAAACTTTTTAGAAATCAAAATTGCGGCGGAGGAAACATAACCAAATCAACATGAACAGTCATACATGATACGATATAAGGATAATAAACATAAGAACAAGGTGGCAGAAATTACATTATTGACTCCTTCGTTACAGCTTTAACTCCTCGCTGTGCTATCCTATCCTCTGCAATGTATCCTCTCCTAGGAGATATATCCTCTTCTTGTTATTGTATCCTCTTCTCGATATTTTATCATCGAGCAATTCGATCTACCACGTGTTCTTATTGGAGAACGTGGTTAACAATATCCTTTAGTGGGAAAGGAGAAAAAAACTTGAAGAAATTTTTTCCTTAGAAGAAAAAAGACAATTTTTGAGACACTTCTTATGAAATTTTTGTCTATACCATGCAAGATAGGGGAGAACAAGTAAAAACTACAAGAACACCTTCTTACCCTTTCTCAATTTTGGTTTTCATCAAAAGAAAGAAGAGATTTGCATCAAATGCATCACTTCATTCTTTAATCATTCATAA
>JAOSBO010000202.1:77071-90057 GCA_027563915.1 Erythroxylum rotundifolium | reverse complement strand
TTTGCAGATTCGCATCCATGAACCTTATCATATTCACTTCTGCTTAGAGCACAACTTAAAAAGAACTTGGCCTTTGAATTTAATTGAACACGAGCTTTCTGATCAGCTGACCATTCGTCGTGAGAGATGCTTTTCCCTTTGAAGTCTACTAGGATACATGGACCACTTTCAATGATATCCCAAAGATCAATGTGTGGGCATTTTATAAAGAGCCACGTCTTGTCCTTCCAATAATGATAATCTTTACCATTGAATACAGGAGGTCTTGAGATGGAGGCACCTTCAGCTATAAAAACCTGTGATTCAGCCATGGATCTTGTCCTTACTTTGTAACAGTGTTTCTTGGAAACTTGTGCTTTGATACCAACTGAAGTAAATCACTTGTTAATATAGGAATCACGTATAATATGTAAAATACCCAAGAAGGGGGGATGAATTGTGTTAAATCATCTAAGATAGTAATCTTTAGAATCTTCTTGATTTTCTTAAAAAACTCAGACAATTACAAAACAACACACTTAATCGTTTAAGCAATTCAACAACGGAAAGTAGTATATTTTTCTAACAACAAGAAATTAAAGAGATAAGGGTTAGAGAGTATGACATCGCGATTTATACTAGTTCATCCTTAACTTTTGGGCTACATCCAGTCCTCAGAATTTATCTAAGATTTCACTGTCTCTTGCAACTTTACAAGTATTATTTCTACTCTTCCAAAGCCTCTTCAAGTCTCTTTCACAAAGTATTCTTTATTTGTTATCTTAGCATCTTCAAGCTCTATCCTTCCTTTCATTTGAAAAGATATTGTTTGAACTTTCTAAACTCATATTATAGGTGTTCTTGATCTTTCTTCTTCGTTCTTTTCACTCAGGATATTTTTCATAATATACTCACTTGATCACAGAATTATTTTATGTAAGTAAAAGTAAGTAAAAAGTTGTTTTGTCTACAACTACAACTGATATTTATAGTCTAATTCTCTAATGGTCTTCTTGAGAAAACTGCTTGTAGAATCTTTAGAGATCAGTTACTAGTTGAATCCTATAACTAACTCCAACTAACTAACTAACTAGCGTTGTAGATTATTCTTAAATTTTATCGTCTTGATTTGATTTGTATGTTTCATCTTATGTCTTTGCTTCATCTTATAACTTCGCTTCATCTTATGACTTCGTCTTAGACATGTGACTTCGTCTTACTCACTTCGTCTAGTCCATCTTACACTTTCTCTTAGTCAGCTCTTGAATATCGTCTTAATTTGATGATTTATGCTACTTACATTTGTCTGTGCATTTAACAAACTCATCAAAACAGTTCGCACACTTCTTTTATTATTATTATTTGACTTTCATCAAAATCAATAGAAGAACTGAAGTCTTCTTGACTTAACATTTCTTTCATATATATATATATATGCAGAATTTTCTTTTTTGTTAAGTTGTCATTAAGGCTATAAATGAGTTTATTGGCTATGTGATGATCTTTTAATGAGTTTCCTTCAAGTAGATTGTTTAAAAATGGAGTTTTGTATGTATGGTTTGTATTGTTGGTTTTCGGGTCTTTGAAAATTTTATACAAGTATTGACAATAGAGAGAAAATAAGAGAATAAAGGAATGAAAAGTGTGTTTTGAAACATCAAGGAATAAACTGTATTGTTCTAAGCAAAATTTGACAAAGTTGTCTTCATGAATGTTGTAAATCTTTCTCTTAGCTTTCCAATTACATAAAGTTTGTAATTTTTGGACTTCTGGATTGAAAGTTAACGATCGCGACAAACTTGATTGTTGATACTATTCATTAATAGTCACGATCATGCTTAAGCACGATCACGACGCCTTTGTCTCACGGGTGTGAGAAATGAAAACTCACGCCCTTGACTACTTTGTTGACATCTCTCACGGGCGTGAGAAATGGGTCACGCTCGTGACTTTTGCTTTTCTGAAAATTTTATTTATCTTATTTAATTTCTAAATCTTTTTTTAATTCCTAATTTGATTTATTTTTATGTCCCTTTTATTCTATGTTATTTCATTTAAATTGTTAGGTAATTATTTCTATACTATATTTATTTATTTATTTTTCTTGTTTAGTGGTTCTACTCCCACCAATAATTTTTAATCCTTATATTTTTGATATAGATATATGTATATAATTAATTTTATTTAAAAAACAAATACTCAAATTTGGGTGCCTTGACGCCACAAAATAAGAAACCGAGACCTGGGGGCAACATTACAACTGTCATCTCAATTATCATTATGATACATACTCAGGTATTTAATAAGATCTTAATTTCTTTTTCAAACATATGGCTTTAATGTTCTATAACACATTACTATTTCAACAATGCAAGATATCGTAAAAGGTTCATTAAAGAATTTATTAATCCAACTAATCATTTCCACCAAATGAAACAATGTATTATGGCTTGATTAACAATTAATGCTATATTAGAACCTTTACAATCTCAAAATAATATTGCTGTAAGTAAAATATACCATAACTAAAACTTTCTTCTAAATTTAATATCTATATAAACTTAACTCAAATATTAACTCACACGTAAAATAATGGATATCTTTAATACTTCATAATTATCAGATATCTCAAATACTTTATCTTTAGTATATTATATTTGTACCTGGACTAGAATAGGCAAACAACTTTTATAACCTTTTATTATCTAATTTATTTCTAAAATTATTAGATAATATATGCTTTAACTAAGATCACAACCCAAAATCATTAATTTTGACACTTTCAAAATCTTACATTTCCATATCTACTATGAAAACTTGTTATTTGTTTAATTAGAAATTATGAAGGCAAGTTACTATACTAGGTATAGTTATAGAAGAAATAATATTTGCTTCACACAATATCTCATTATATATTTTTCTACTTACAAAAATCCATATGGAATTTAGTTAGAGAGGTATTCACCAAAGAATCTCATTCCTTATAAGTAAATAAGAAAATTTAAATCTCACCATATTAATCTCATTGAGGTGCTTTAATATTCTTAATTCATAATTTCTACCTATATTTAAACACTTTAAACTTGTCAAAATTTTGGATCAATATTTTATTTAATACGTATTATTTTATTATATAAATTCATTTCTAAATTTAATGACATAAAAGTATTCATCCTTTTATGAATTGTTATTACATCCAACACATCACTTGTATAACATTTAATATTTCAATACCATCAACATCATTTCACCAAAAGTTAATTCGATTATTCTTTTATATATATATATATACGGTTTTCGTGAGTAAGGAAGGTGATATCCAATTTATTGAGTTGAATTGAAGAAGAGTTTTGAAGCTAAGATAAGATAAGATGAGAAAGGATTTGCTTTCAGGAGTGTGTAGGTTTAAAGAAATTAGATCAAAAAAATCAGACTAGAGAAGCTCTCGATCGATATGTAGGTCCCTAAGGCTAGAATCGAGGTCAACCGACACCCCATGAGTAGTAGCGAGCGAGAACAAATTGGGGTTTTGAAGAAAAACAAACATGAAGCAATTAGAGTGATGCCCCTTGTTTTGCAAAGAGTTGAGTTCTTCCTCTTAAGCGCAGGATAGCCATTGACTCTTCCGATTAGCTAAGATATAAGACAAGCTAAAGCCAATGCATCAAAGTCAAGTCAAGTTTAGCAATCGATATAACTGGCTCAGATACCAAAAGCTTGGGCCACAAGAGACCTTATTAATTATTGCAAAAGAAAGGGCCTACTGATAGAGCTGGGCGGGGAGGCAATCTTAGTTATCAGGTCAGAGAGGGAAGCTCTAATAGAAAAAAACGAGTGAAGTTTGAAGATTGCCGTTAGTTTTCAAATGAATATCAAATGTCTATAAGAAATAAATGGAATTTCTATAGTGAGATTATATATATAATATTAACCAACTTGGGATAAAAAGGATAGTCTCATTTTTCTAACATTGTATTCTTTCCACTTATGTTAAGTATAACTCTCCTTTTATCCAACACATAAAAATTATTTGTATAGACTTAAATAACTATTTTTTCTTAACTATCTATTTCTTATAATACCTTAAACATTGTAAAATTTTTTAACCCAAATTTAGTATCAAATACTTAATAGCATTAGTTAAAAATATATATGATCTTTATCATGTCATGCACTAATAAAAAAATTCAAAAAATAATTGTTTATTCTAATGACAGCTATTATCATTTTATTAGCAAATAACTTTAATTATTGTCCATATTTATTCTTTTAGTAGGCTAAATTGAGTGGAACAATTTCATCAAGGTACTCTATATAACTATTTGTAGTATGGTATCACAGTGTTGGCATCCATCTTTCATGTTGCTATTAAAGTTTATAAGACATTAGTCAACTCAAAATTTCAATAAATTTTGTCATCTATATGATATTGACATATCTTTAAAACTTTCTCATCAAATCCTCAATAAGGAATAACAATATGGTATAATAGACATACAACTTTCTTTTTATCCTTTTAAGAACTCTTATCAAACCTAACATAAATTCAAGAAATTTGGTTTACTAATTCTTAGAATTAGTAATAATAAAATTGTTCCTTTCTAATTAAAATAAAATAAATGTTAAGATAACAACATTAGATTATATATCATGAAAACCAAATAAGATTAGGATTCTAATTATATATTTGGATACTGCCACTATTTTATTATTAATAGTAGCCCTTGCTACTATTATAAAAGATTACTCTAAACTCTCAAGAGGGCTAGGATCCCATTGAAATTTAGTTGATATTGAGTTTGCTTAGACCATCAGGTGACAACTTTATTAATCACATTTCACATGACTTATAGATTCATTAGGTGACAACTCTTTTCAAAACATATCTTATGTATTATTCATGACCTTGCTTCTAATTCATATGATCATAATTTTGCTAATCCAAATAATACAAATTTAGTTAAGTATGACCTATTATTATAAGAATATGGTTAAAGCAACCTTAAGTTCGTTTAATAAACCTAATAATAAACAAAACTCTAGTTTATTTTTATAGTAATGGAAGGACACAAGAACACAATATTTTCTTAATATTTAATGAGGGATTTGGTTTTTTATGGTCTCATTAAACAAATATTATGCGTAAAATGTCATACAAATTAAACATACAATTCCCCATGCAAGTATAATCAAATTATAAGCATAAAACATTATTTGATTATAATTATCGATATAATCTCCATAATCTAAAAAAATGTTTCCAACTCTTTAGATAATTAACTTAAATTAATCTTTTGATTCCTAAATAAATCAAAATCCTATTCCAAATAGAAATTTAACTTAATCTGGATATTTTCAATTTTAATTTAAAACTATTTCTAATTATCTTAACTCCTTTAATGAATTTCATTGAAAACAATTTTTAACAAGTTACTATTCTTAATATTACAATTTTAAAAAACTTCTTTTTCAAAATTTTATAAGTAACATGTTCTAATCAAAATAGAAAACTATAATATAATTAAAAATAACCTTTCTTTAATTAGAAAACTTTTACTTCTCTTAAGAATGGTATTCTTCCTCTTCTCCTTCTCTCTTGTTTCTGGTCTTGCAAACTACTTACTAGTTTTCCATTTTTCATCACCTTCTTACTTCATCTGCTTTCTTACCATTTCTCCTTTGATCCCTTTCCCCCTCCTCTTTCAACATATTTCTCCTCTTTGTCATCCTTTGCCTTCCTTTGTCCCTTAGTTTCTTGCTTATTTCTTGGTCCCCTATTAACTCTCCCTTTAAATTCTTCTCCTCACTAGATCCTTAGTCCTAATTTGGAGAGTTTTAGCTCCTCCCTAATTCTACAACCTTCTTTAGTAGTGAAGGGGCAAAGTGGAAATTAACTCTTTAAAGTTCACATATTATTTCTATTTAAAGCAACTATTATTTAAAATCCTCTTGTATAGACCATAACTTTTTCTTTTCTTAGCTATGTTTGATAACTCTCAATGCCTAGGTTAAATTCTGGTGAATGATTTCTCCTTTCCATCCTCCTTTGCAGCCCTAGTAACTACTTAGCAAAGGCCTAAAAGTCAACCCTTTTATATTGCTGGACCTACTTAGAAATAGGTGGTGGGAGATAATACAGACTATACTTTTCAATATTGAACTCCTAGCTACACTAATGGATGCACCAATTCTCTCTAAATATTAAGGTCCTTAAATTTGAATCCAAGAATTAAAGTGTTACTTTGATTATTTTTTTCATAGGCAAGCACCCACCTTTTCCTTATATAAATAGTTAGGCTTAAACGGTTTAGAAGGAAAGATGATTGATTGAGGTGCTCCTTTTAGAAGACAACTCATTTTATTCAAGTTCAATTTAAAATCTAGGTAAAAAGGATAGTAGAAGACGGGCTATCACACCTTACAGCGACATTTATTTTTTGGCAAACATGGAGGGTAGGAATCAACCAATAAAAGTGAGACATAATAAAGTTCTTAGATAGATTAAATTTCATAATATACCCTTATAATATTGGTCTATAAAAGGGATAAGGAAACTAGCAAGCTATATAGGCAAACCTCTATGTAGGAATGAAAACATAGCAAAAAAAAGAGAGGATATGGTTTGCTAGCTTGTAAGTTAGTGTTGATATAAAGAGTGACCTTTTTAACATCAGATCATTAATGAGACTAGGGGAAAATGAGTCACTATTTAAGGACATAATTATGGTACCATATTAAAACAACAAGGCAGCCTTAAAACAACAAGGTAAAGCCTGAAGAGAAACAAGTGATGAGTGGCCCGTATAATATTGGTCTATAAAAGGGATAAGCATACTAGCAAGCTATATAGGCAAACCTCTATGTATTAATGAAAACATAGCCAAAAAAGAGAGGATATGGTTTGCTAGCTTGTAAGTTAGTGTTGACATAAAGAGTGACCTTTTTAACATCATATCATTAATGAGACTAAGGCCCTGTTTGGCAATCAGCTGATTCTATCAGCTGTTGGTCGATAGCTGATTATATCAACTGATTTGACCAGTAGATTATATTAGCTGTTTGTTAGAGATGTTTGGTAAAATTAGCTGTTTAGTATTAGCAGTTTATATGTAAGATGACTTATGAGGACATAACTTATAAAAATGGGCTCGTCTTATTTTACTCCAGTATTGGTAGGTGAACTCGTATAAGTCAAATCCTCTCTTCTAATTATATCTAACTTATGTTATTAAATTTTATTTATATATTTATATAAGATTTACGTAACTATGTGAATGATATTTAATAGAACATGATAAGAACATCATAATTGAAATAGAAGATCTAATTCTGAACTGAGAAAAATACAACATTAGTGTACCAATTTTCATCTCGTTAAGATTAAAAGCTTTTGTTATGAAACTTTAATTTATCCATAAAATCTCATTTAAGAAGTTTTTATTATAAATTATAAAAATCTTAAACTTTTAACTTTGTAATTTCAATTATTAATTTTCTGGTTAAATTTATTTAATAAGTTCATTAATTAATTTTTAATTAAAATTTAAAATTTTCGATATTTCTTTAAATTTATTCGATGCACATAGATATATCAAATTCTGCCCATGTTTTTGAAACAAGGTTGGATCTTCCATGAACTTAGAGTGCTAGGATTAGTAATTGAGGCATTCCCACCACATGACTACAAAAGTTGTCAAATTAGTGGTCAAAAAACTCATGGACCAATAGGTGGAGGTGATGTTGAGAGGTGGTAGGAGGCAGACACGTTGAGAAAGCACAATACAAGCTGTCTTACAATAGCTGACGTTTGGGAATGAAGGGTACCTATGTCATTTGTTCAATCAACTGAAGTAAAAAGCTACTCCTCATGAGCTTTTTAAAATTCAGCTGATTGGGTTTAATCAGCTGACCCAATCAGCTGATTACCAAACACTAAAATAGCTGGTCAACGAGGTCAATCAGTTAAGTTTATCCAATTAGCTGCTTTTTTAGCTGAACAGCTATCAACCAAACATGGCCTAAGGGAAAATGACTTACTATTTAAGGACATAATTATGGTATCATATTAAAACAACAAACCAAGCCTAAAACAACAAGGTAAAACATGAAGAGAAACAAGTGATAAGTGGTCATTTAATCATTTTTTATTGTTATATTTAGTGCATTTTGCTTGTTTTATTTAATTTTGATTATTTTTGGCATTTAATTTGTTCATATTATATTTTTAATCTGGAATAAAACGAACAAATTGGGATAAGTTTGGGTGTTTTGGAGTTGTTTTGACCAAGTTATGAAAAAATTTAAAATCAACAAGGCATTAACTCACTCATGTTAATGTTACATGGTTATAAAGAATTACAGTGTCTTTGGACACTCTTGGATTTTTGTTTTGGATTTGGGAGTTTCATTATTGTAATTATCATAGCCACTAATACACATGTGTTGATGCCTGTGTACTACCCAGAACCTTACTTTTTGAACTATAAAAGGAAAAATTAAGAGAAAAGCAAGAGAGAGGCTCATGAAATACAAATTGAAAACCTAGGATGTCATAAAGAATGAAGAAACAAAATAAGGAAGCACAATAAAAGTGGATTTTAATCAATTTAAAGTGGATTTCATAAAGATAAAAACGGATTTCATCATATTTCTTTTGATTTTTCTAGTTTTCCTTTAGTTTTGATGCTATGTATTCTATGATTAAGAACTAAACCCTTATTAGTACTTATATTAGATGAACCTTGGGATAGAACTTATAATGATTTTATTTTATTTAATTCATTCTTTGATTCCATTAAGGTTAAATTATATGTTTTTAATCATTCTTGAATTAATATTGCTAGCATGTTAATTCATGCATGACTTTATGCAATTGAGATTAAGAAATCCTTTGTAAGAACAGATTTAGCATAGTTGAAAGGAGTTGCATGCAAACCTAGAGATACGTAGACAAAAATCTTTTGAATTAGGGTCAAACCTAATAGTGAAATTTATAAATCAATTAATATAATTCTAGGGGTTTTAATTAGAGAGAGATTTTAGTGAATTAACTTAGGATTAGATGTTAGTTGTCTTAAGAAAGATATTAGCATAATTGAGGAATTTTCATGGTCCAATAAACAATAGAATAAATTGATTAATCAAATCTTGATTGTATAAGAAGTCTTGGGGAGATTCGGATTCCAAGTACCACTATCTTCTTTGATGTTTTGCTGGGTTAATCTTTTTTTAGTTACTTAATTGTGATAATTTATTTCAGTTCATTATTTTAGTTTTGAATTTGATTAATCATATGCACCATAATTCTTTAGACTAGATAATAGAGAGACGCTAAGTAATAGTAATTCTAGTCTTCGTAGGATTGACCAATACTTGCTAATGGTAGTTACAGCTACATTGTGTGCTTACAGTTAAAACTAAAACATCAACCAACGTGCTATTTCCAATTGGGGACTACTATGAACTTATGGAATTGAATGATTACACTAAGGAAACATTGAGTAAGACGAGTGGAGAATTTGAGGCTAAGAAAGGTGTCAAAACTCCCAAGAATAAGTAAAAAAGTAAGGACTCAAAAGTGAGAACTTAAGAAACTAATACTCAAATTAATGGACCTATAGATGATTCAAAAAATGAAATAAATAGAAGCTAGGAGTCTATTTTAGGTCTCTTCTAAATATTTTCAAAAAACTAGGGCAATAAAAATATGATTATGAATAGGGATAAGGAAACTAGTATGACTAATATAGTACACCAAAAGAACTAAGATAGATAACTTGCTTCTCTAAAAATATAAGATAATGCCCCAACCCTTATACAAACTCAAGAGAAAGAGGAAAATAGCCTTGGAGAGTTTAGTACTGAAAATAAGAGTAAGTTAAGAAAAAAGAAAAGACCCAAAGGATCTAATCTTTAAAACCAATGTCAATAATGGAATATAACATTAGGGGGCTAAATTACCTCAGAATACTACAAACATTTAGACATTTTGTTCTTGATCTTAAACTAGTATTTATAAGGAACTTGAAGATTTAGTTAAGCAATGAAAAAAATCTTAAAAATAAAGTGTATAGGAAAACCAGTGGTATTTTATTTCTTACTAATTGCACCATCAATATGATAAATCAATAATAGCTTTTAACTCTAAGAGGTTAAGGTTAATATGGTAGAAGCCAATGATCATCTGGTTCACCTCCTAGAATCCTTTTTACAAGTAAATAAAAACTTCCTTGCCTCCTTTATTTATGGTTCAAATATCTCCTCTTAGAGAAACTTACTATAGGAGAGACCAGCTAGAATATATTCCCTTAATTTAGGAACTATGGATTATTATAGGAGATTTTAATAATGTTCTTTATAGATCCGAAGCTAAGGGAAACATTTACTAGAAAAATCATACAAATGACCTAAAAGATTGGGTGGAAAAATAGAATTAACATACCTTAAGATGGATGGATGTTTATATACTTAGAGTAACAAATATAGCTATAAAATTATCATAAGGAAGAAATTGAACCAAAAAATGGTGAATTAAGACTGGCTCAAGAAATTCCATAGAAGTAATGCTCATTTCTTAAACCCCCTTACTCTTAGACCATTCCTTTATTTGCAGCAAGGTCTTTTTGAAAAAGAGTAAGAGAAAACAAAATTTTTGCTTTAATAATTTTTAATAGATGCTGAAGGTTTAAAGAAGTAATTAATATAAGGTCGAATCATATTGTCCAAAGATATAAGGGGTTCATTTGTATTAAAAATGGAGAAACTAAAATTGGAGATAGAGAAACTCAATGCTAAGAGATCAGCAAACACTAAATTGAAAGTTGTTAAAGCTAAAGAACACCTGGAAAAGATTCAAGAGCTTCTTAACTAATAGTAAGGCAACTCGTTTTTGCTAAAGAAAGAAAAGGAAGCTATATATATGTATATGCCTTAGCTTTCCATAATCCTTAACCTTCTTTTTTAGATTTAAGAATTGGGTTACTAAATGTGTAACCTTAACTTCCTTTAGTGTTCTAGTAAATAGAGAGTCTACACTCATGTTTAAGGGGAATAAGGGACTTAAACAAAGGGCCCCCATATCCCCATATCTATTTGTCTTTTACATGAAGGCTTTAGCTAGGTTGGTGAAGCATAGCATCTCAGTGGACCTAACTTTAAGTATCATAATAGATGTAAAAGGTTAAAAATGTTCAGCTTGTGTTTTGCTTACAACTTGCTCTTACTTTTAACATCTAATGCCAAATCAGTAAGCACCATGATGATTTCTATACGTACCTTTAATAAAAAGGCTTCAAGAAAGATAAGATAAAGGTTAATAATAGGGTTATAATCAATGAAAATTGCTAAGGCTCAAAACTGATTACTCCCAAGGGATAAAATATGGTAGGGTAATTATTAAGAAAATAGGCTAATTAATTGTTGAAACTAAAAACGTTTATCACTTTAACACTTCTAAGTTAACATATGTGGTCTTAACACGCATAATAAAAGCAAGTTTTATAATTATTCAAATATGCATGATAAAAAAAAGAAAGAATAAAAGAGCTTAAATATTGAAGTATTGCTCATCTTAAAAACTTGAAAAAAAACAAAAAATAGTCTTATATGTGTAAATAATATGCAATTTTCATTTAAATTGACTATCTCAATAACGAAAAAAGATATGACTTCCTTTATTCTAACTTTCATCCTTATGCACACTAATTCAATGCAATAATCAATAACAATTTCAAATATTTATGGATAGATTGTAAATAATTTAGGATATTAGTTAATAAAATTCAATAACAAAGATTATAATAAAATTTAAGAAATCCCTCCCCAATATTTAAAACAGTACATCATCACCAATGTACACAATATAAGCACATATGAATAAAAAGTGAGAATGTGTAGGAATTTGGTACTTCCCTAAGTAATAAGAGTTTCCTAATACCCTTATTGTCTTTCCTGAATTTCAAAAGCTATGAAACAAAATGCCCTTAAGTCTAAAAGTATCTTCTTTGATTGCAAATGGTGAATGGTAGTCCAACTTTAGAGGTTTTCTATCCTTTATGGCTTAACTTTGCTACTATCTAATACAGTAGAGTAGGATCATATCACGTGGAAACTTACTTCAGATGGTGTTTTCTCTAACCAATCGTGCTATAGACTCCTTTCTAATAGCTCATTAGTGGTCTTATGGTTCTCCCTTGTAAGGCACAATACCATCAGCCCCAAAGCAACCTTCATCACTTAGCTAGCTATTTAAGAATTGACTCCAAACTATGAATTAATGACATGGTAAGGTTAATGAATTATGTGCTCTTTGTAACATGACTTCTGAAAACCGTGACCATTTATTCTTCCAATGTAATTACTCAAAAGCTATCTGGGGTCATATTATGCACTTGTTACCTAATCAATATGGCAGCTATGATTAGGAGTTTTTATTGCATTAGGTCATAACCAAATCAAGGAAAGGAGCTCCATCCTTTTTACAACAGCCTTCTCTATGTCCATATATAACATTTGCAAAGAAAGAAATAGTCTTAGATTCACAGATGTAAAGGAAGAGAAATAACAACTACCTGATATAATTATCAACCAAATACGAGTAGGTAGTTTTGCCAAAGGTTCACAAAGGTTCTTGATTGATCTCAAGTTTATAACATAAATTGGTGACATTTTCAGGACCTTTGCTATACTTTTTGACTCCTATCTTTAGCTTTTGTGCTTAATTGAATCTTGAGAGTGTGCTTTTATTTTATGTAGTTTGAAGGTGAAAAATGCTACAAATTAATATTAATTGCAGTAATTAATTTTCTGAGAACAATTGATACTGCAAACTATTATCCTTTTATTGTAGGAGACTCAAGCAAAAGGAAGTCAAAAAGAAGACATGGAATGAAAGAAGGCTAAAGTGAAGTCAACGCAACAGGAGTTCGCCGTGGTGAAGTGGATCTGTTGTTGCGGTGAAACACGAAGAATCCAGGTTGAACTTTCGGGAAAAGTTCACCGCGGCGAAG
>JAOSBO010000202.1:56955-73674 GCA_027563915.1 Erythroxylum rotundifolium | reverse complement strand
GAAACGCTTATGTCAATGACACCAAAGGGGATATTAAATGAATGGAATTGGGCTATGGATGGAATATAATGAAATAGGGCCACTTTGAGGTTCCCTATGAAATGAGGCATAGAACAAAGACACTACGAAGAAGTTCCGGGAGTTACGAAGGAAACTTCGAGCTCATATTAGTCATGGGTTGAGAATGAGAATTGAACTCTATGAGATCGAATCTCTCGTTGTTCCTTAGTAGCTTAGTGGTAGAGCGTTCGGCTGTTTACTGACTGGTCGTAGGTTTGAATCCTACTTGGGGAGATTTGATTCATTCCGAATTCAAGAATTTAGAATGAAAGGGTTTGCTTTGACCGTTAAGAGTAGATATCCCATTCCCTGTGTCTTTCTTTCTATACGAATTTGATCTCGATGACTATGGATATAGGAAATAAGACAATCAAAAAGACAAAGTGAATGTAGTTATTTCTTTGATCGATGGTTGACAGTATACTTTGGATCAGAATCGGGGGGAGTACTGCCTGATCATTTCTACCAACATTTTGCCCCAATTTATATTCTTTTTATAATTTATAATAAAAAATTCGAATTCAAAAGAAAATTAACATTCTTTTTTTATATTTTATATATTAAAATTCAATATTTTTTATATGTTAAAATTCAATATCATGCAGAATTTTTCTTTTGAATAAATCAAAGAACCTATATTACTAATCCGTTCCATATCTTGGTCTTTCTATTCATCCACTCATTCTATTCTTTCTCAATCGTCCGTTAAACTTAAAGTAATTCATATACGTTAAACTTTAGAGTAATTCATGAACTATCTCTCCAGGGATTGTGAAAGATGTTCCACTAGAAATATTCTTATTTTTGCTTCGACTCATATTCCCTAAGAGGTGGATCCCACTCTAATAGCTCCAAATAAATTAAATACATGCATTAAGATACGAAGGCTTCTTATTCCACAACAACAAAAGTACTTTTTTATTCTTCATAAACCAGCGTTTATATATAGATATAGGAGGATCTATTTGGGAAGTAAGAAGCCCCTTTGACATCTCTTCTTTTACAAATAATTCTCGATGTGAAAACACAGAGACAAAGGGCTGATCTTTCAATAGGAAAAAGAGAGGATCTGCAGGGTCCCAAATAAATTAGCTTATTTAGAAAAAGCCTTGTTCTTTGGACAATCTATCTCGTATATGGTACTGTACTGTTTGATACATAATAAATTGTCCATCATTTTTTACAAACAGAAGCATTGGTTTAACAATTAATATTCCCTTTTTCATCAATTCTGTAAGAGTTAAATCTTTTAAATCATTAGAATATCCAAACTCATTTCTTCTCTTTGAATAGAAGATATAATAATTTCTCGTTGATTTGTCAGTCTAAGCAGGAGACAGAATACTTTGATATTATTGATTATTTTTTTATTTAAAAAATCATCCCATCTTAATTGAAAAATTAAATGCTTTTTTAGGAAGGAATAAAGCTCTATTTGTGTATTACTTTTGTATTGTTTTTCAACTAGATGAAAATCTTATCAATGGGATAGCATAATGAATTCATAATTTATTGGTTGATTGTATCATTAACCATTTCTTTATTTTGGTGCGAGGAACTTATCATGAATCCATTGATTTCTGTTGCTTTCGTTATTGCTGTTGGTTTAGCTATTGGGCTCGTTTCTATTGGACCCCATGGTCAAGATACCGCTGCAGGCCAAGTCGTAGAAGGCATCGCTAGACAACCCGAGGTGGAGGGAAAAATGCAAGATACTTTATTGTTTAGTATGGCTTTTATGGAAGCTTTAATAATTTATGGACTGGTTATAGCATTAGCACTTTTATTTGTGAATCCTTTTGTTTAATTCTATTAAAAAATACATATTTTTTTTATTTCCTTGGATCTGTTGTTTTTCA
The DNA here is from genome assembly GCA_027563915.1 of Erythroxylum rotundifolium. Lineage (NCBI taxonomy): Eukaryota > Viridiplantae > Streptophyta > Magnoliopsida > Malpighiales > Erythroxylaceae > Erythroxylum > Erythroxylum rotundifolium. Next base: position 71,755 of record JAOSBO010000202.1, on the reverse strand, counting down.
TTAACTAGAATAGAATAACCGCTTAGAATAATGAAATAGATTATATTTTTTTAGAAGTGCAAAATCGTATGGATACGATTCTCATTGTACGTCTTGATCAATTGGATCGTTTCTTTGTGGATTCTGATATGAAACTTTTGTAGATGCGTTTTCGGGTATTCCTTTATCATTTCATCCTCTCTTTCTCTTTTTTGTCGTTTTGTTTTCTCTCCTCGTTCAGGTAAGAGCAGGACTGTTGTTCCAAACGAGGAGTACCCATATTTTTTTAAGGAAGAAAATTTGCTTGTCACGAGCTGGATTTAAATCAGCGCTTCTGGGTTGGAAAGACATACCCAACAAACTACCTTTTATTCTATCTGTGACGGTCACCCGATTCGCCACGTGGTGGATGGCTACGTCTGGGGGTCGGAAGCACTTTCCGAGGTCAATCTTTCCTGAGGATAAATAAAGATGAAAACCTTGATCGTTTGAAAGCAAGAGAAATAAAATAATTAGACAAACTTATAACGCTCCATTTTTGTACTCATAACTTCCATTTATTTTACAGACACAATGGAGAGTGCTACCGTTATGGTTTCAGCGGCGATCCACACTGCTCAGCCCTGGGCGGACCCCTTTTTTTAAAGGTTTTTTTCCTTTACCTGTTCAAACCCCGCTTCGACCTCTGGGGGCTGACCAGGTTGTATCACTTGCCGAGTTGCGGTTTCCACAATATCAGAAGATTCATTTATGACTTGACTGACTTTGTCAAAAAAAAAAGTTCCAAGCGCGAAATCTAAGACTAAACCCTTTTCTTAATACCCCTATTCTCCTTTCATCCGGAGATGTCGTAACTTGGGCTCATCATGCTATACTCGCGGGGAAGGAAAAATGAGTAGTTTATGCTTTAATAGCTACCGTTTCACTGACTCTAGTATTCACTGGCTTTCAAGGAATGGAATATTTTCAAGCACCGTTCACTATTTAGGATAGTATTTATGGTTCTACCTTTTTCTTAGCAAATGGCTTTCATGGTTTTCATGTAATTATAGGTACTCTTTTCTTGATCATATGTGGTATTTGACAATATCTCGGTCATCTGACCAAGGAGCATCACGTTGGCTTTGAAGTAGTTGCATGGTACTGGCATTTTGTAGACGCGGTTTGGTTATTCCTATTTGTTTCTATCTATTTTTGACTCCAAGAACGTGTTCTTTCTTCATTCTTTCAAGCATTTCTAACTTCAATAGATTTTGTAAAATTTCAGAAATTGGTTTAGAAGCTAAAAGGGGGACCAAGAGAGGAAATGCTCGTCTCATGATAACTTGCACCATAGTTACCGATTCTGCACAGAAAGCTAGGTAATGCACAGACGTTGAATAAAAGAAAGTAGGGTAGGAGCAAAGGAGTGGAGAATCACTCTAAAATGGAGAATACCACGGTTGAACCTAGTTGGCTGAATACTGACTCGACTCTATCGTTAGTTTAGAAGCAGTGGGAAAGGGGGTGACCCGCCGACATCCAGAATGACCTCGCATGATGAAGAGAAAATTAGAAATGAAATTGCACTGCAGCATAAGTAAGTAGAATTCATCATTGTCCCTGTACTATAATGGAACCTTCTTGGCTGACACTAAACTAGGAATTGGTTCGTCTCCCGGGCCAATAGATATTATTTCACCATAAAAATGGAGTTTGTCTAATAAATTCAAAACAAATCGTTGGAATCTTTCACTTGATAAGTACGTCCCATTCATTGAGGCTAAAACCTCGGTGGCATACCTACTATACTCGAACTTGGCTTGAGGATGCAAAAGAGCTAAACTTTGATCAAAGTCTAAAAGGGCCAAATTAAAAAAAACATCAATTTGCAATCCAAAAGGTGGAATATTTGCTTCTAGAACGTCACATATTTTAGATGGCTTTCCAGTCGAATCTAACATTTTAAAATACAGGAAATCCTCTAACAAATCCAAAATTCATTGATCTAGCACTATATCATCATCACACCCAGTCTGAAGTCCCATAATAAAGTAGGGTCTGGCACTATATCTCTGAGCTTAATCAAAAGTTGTTCTCGATTTAATGTATGACATGAGCTTTTAAGGTCAATTTGATAAAAAAGTGAGAATGGTTTCGAGTACAGACTATTTTCCTATAATACTCACGAATTAGCATTGTATACCCATATGTATTACCAAAGATAATCATCTTTTTCTAGAAAAGATGATTTAACATTCGAGCGAGACCTATCTGCACAAGTCTATCTGTTTGGGTACATGCAACTATATGACATAATGCAGCTATAGATATGGGGTTTCTTTTGTTTAAGTAGGAAACTAATCTCATAAATCTCCCTAATCTCTTCACTTTTGTAGTACAACTTTAACCAAAGCAGTGACATTTTGCAAGTGCGAGCTAGGATGTGTTCCTTAATATCAGCCACTTTGTTAGGATCCATCGTCCCAAATAAATAATATAAGTTGTTGTATGCTAGTTCTATATCTTCAAGCAACCTTTTTACATAGCAATAATTGTTAGAGTTGTTACTGAAATTTTGAGTTATTAACAATCGTGAATGTAAAAAAGTGAGTTCTTTTGAATAAGCTACTTTAATGGCCTTGTTAGGACGGGCCTACCTAATGTTCGGCTCAGTGTGCATGATTAGTTAGTTTTTCATTTCCCTTTTTTATCTGTGGAGTAAAGATTCAAACTTGGGTTATTTTTCTAGTATCTGTACCCTAGGTTGTATCATTTTCGGCTTATTTCGGCTTAGACTCACTACCCTCTTAGAGCATTACAAGGAATTTTGGGCCAGCGAAAGAGCTTCAAGTTTAGGTTAAACCATATGTGAAAGATAGCCTACATAATCTAGGCCTAAAACAAGGCCCCGTATAGATTCAACTTAGGGGTTTATGAGAGATTGATTTTTGGACCTAAGCTAAACTTATAAGATTGAACTAAAACCAAAGACTATAGAATGAATTAGGAGAGCAAAGGTTTTTTCCAAGACCAGGAAAGAAAGCTATATCGAAGGCCAATGCCAAGCAAAGCCCTAGATTACAAGTGAAGAAATTGGATTCAACTAAGCCCTTAACCCAATACGCGGTGGAGCCTTAACCCGTCACAAGATGGGACCCTCTTAGGATAGTGGGCTTAGTCAGCCCTATCCAGCAAATCAACCTAAAAGGAAAAAAATGCATATTCACAAAAATGGCATAAAATTAGATATACACTTTTATAAAAATAATACAATTTTGATCCAAATTTTATGCCATTTTTGTGAATGTGCATTTTTTTTCCTTTTTTTAGGTTGGGTTGCTGGATACAGGATCCTGGTACTAGGCTGGACTAACATCTAGCCAAGAGAGGGTAGCCTTTAGAAGCAACAGTTTGGGAAACTAAGAGATCGCTTCGCGTTTTCTTATCTTCTTCCCACCCAGGAGTAGCACAAAACAAAAAGAGGGATTAGCATTATTGACCCAATGAAAAAGCACTAACACCTTCCTCGTTAGGGCTCTAGGGGAACTGGGAAAATGCTGACACAGTGGGAAACCAACCACTAGTTACAAAACTCCAATAAGGTATTGAGAGGGCTATCACAGTCAGGTGCAAAGCAATTAGCCCTTATTGGTAAAGTACCCCTCCTCCTATTTAGGGGGTTGAGGCAAGAAATGGCTTGATGAATCGTCAAGCACCAACCCCATTCACTTGCTTATCATAGAGGCTATAAGTACACAGTGCCCCACAACTATTAATAGTATAGTGGGGTTCAAACACTAGACTGCCCACCTTTTTCTTTCGAGTAGGCCACTTTTTTCAAAACATAGTCAGGGATATCAACGACCGTGTGTATCTCCTCGATGCTTTCATTTCGAAATGTCTACTTCCATTGCTGTTTCACCTCCCCAAAAGCAAGGTTGATTTGATGAGTGCAGATGTGGAGCAATAAAACCAAAAATATCTTTCTTGTCCTTCTACTTAAAGGGCAAAGAGAAGCGCTTTTGCTACTGAGAAAACGAACAGTCAGCATGAAGGTTCAAGACTTAGCTGAGCATTAGCGAAGCGTCATTCTCATAGCGAGGCACTTTGAGTTAGGGAAGCGTTGTAGTAGCGTCGAAGTTTTATGTGCTATAATGCTGAGCCAAGGACGTTTCGCCTTATCTATCAGTTAACTGAGTTCTTAACGACTGTGGTAATGGCTTAATCTATAGATGGAAAGAGCTATGATGGGAATCTACCACGATAGGTTTGGAGAGAGATGGGACCGCTTATGTTATATAATAGGGAGAGCAGATGCAAGTTTTTTTGTTTCAGTAACTGACCAAATGCCTATAGGATCATCGGTCTACTCTACCTCAATGCATCATTTCGAACTTTATACAGAAGGTTTTTCCGTACCAACTTCTTCTACCTATATCGCAGTTGAAGCACCTAAAGGAGAATTTGGTGTCTTTCTGGTCTGTAATGGAAGCAGTCGTCCCTATCGTTGGAAAATAAGAGCACCTGGCTCTGCCCATTCACAAGGACTCAATTATATGTCCAAACATCACATGCCAGCAGATGTGGTCACCATCATAGGTACTTAAGATATTGTGTTTAGAGAGGTGGATAGCTAGGAATTTTCTCGATTAGGACCCTAGCTTTATTGTAAGACAAAAACTAGAATGTGTCTTATCAGGTGAATTTCTCATACCTATCTCTTTTATCAAAAAGTGGCAGATCAAATCCTTAACTACCTTCTGCACTTGATACAAAATATCCATGTTGGCATTTCTATAGTCATATGGTTGTTGGCCACCTAGCGCATCACTCAGTCACGGGGGCCAATCAGGAAAACTTTCAAGAGCGAGTAGACGAGAACATAGCAGAAACTCTAAAGGAACAGATTTCCACAAAGCTCTTGGATCCTTTATTTATGCAATAGAGAATTCCACTCCACCATAAAGGAGTACCTATGATTTGATCGAGCAAATGGTAGAGCATGACCCAAATAATGTCATGGTCTTAGCCAAAATTTATAACAATTTGGAAAATTTTGGAATTACTAGTCCTTATTATTCAAAGAAGTTAATATAGCTTTTCACTCTTTTAATGGATGGCATCGATTGTAAAAGTTCAAGAAGGAATACCAAAACCGAGTTTACTCGCTGAGTCTCTAAGCATCCATGGCTGAAAGGTTAAAGCGACCTAATAGTTTTTGTAGGTTCAATTCCTGCTAGATGGACATTGCCAATGGTAAACTTCCTCTCACTTTAGTAAAGCAAGATCATCCTATCTTTTGACTGAGACAGCACCCATGGGAGGTGGTAGTGAGGGAAAGACTGATTGTTTGATTTACCTACCCGCCCTTGATCTTTGGCTTAGCCACGTGTACCGAGTCGAAATCCGAATAGAAGAATTGTTCACCCAACAAAACCCTAGCTATTGACTTGGATATGTCCTCACTCACAAGACAAGTCCCATTTTGATACAAAAGTATGCCCAAGAAACAAAAGTTTTTATATTGAATTTCCATGGGCAAGCCATACAAGCCTAATCCTAGGGCTCCTCTCTACGTGATTTGATTTGAAGATAGGGTTTGTTCCCAGCCCTTACTGATCTACGAGATTTGTAGATCTTTGTTTGAAGGCAAGTGCAAAGAAATGGGATAAGATAAGATTAGCAGTTCGCGTTGATGGAAGGAATTGGAGAATGAGAAGCCTACAAAACTGGAAGCCCTTTTTTAGCTTTTAGGGAGGCTAAGGAACATAGTATTCGGATTGGACTTCACTGAAGAGATTTTTTTGCCCGATGTGAAGGAAGAAGAACTTTCAAGTAAAGTCTTAAAGAAAGGTAAAAGAAAGTGGGAATCCGGTAGCCTTGTAGGGTTCGTTTCTGAAGATGAAGGAGTGAGTCCACTTGAGTGAAAGATGTTTTGAGACGATACCCACTGACATGGTGTGGTAGCTCGAGCTAAGAGAAAAAAGCACTTGATCATTGGATCAGTGAAGGCTTAAGTAAAGGGAAGCGGCGGATCAAAGATCAGAATACATTCCTTTAACAGCTAGAGGTGGATTGAATGAGAGGCTGCTATTTGCTTGCTTCTCCTATTCGCTCTAGTTCACCTAGTTTACAATGGACTATTTGCTAGGTTTTAGACGAGGGCTAAGGGCGAGTCAACCCTTTTAGTAGCTCTTTCCTAATTAATCAACTTTTGTGCTCTCTGTAGAAAGACTTTGAAGAATTCCACCAACTACTGATCTCATGAAAGGGAATACAGTTAAACAAGACTTTCTTTTGGCTACGTAGTTGAATCCTCTATATGAAGAAGTCACCTCTGCATCTTAGGATGTCGGTATCAAGGAAAGATAGAAAGATGGGTTAATCAACAGTTCCCAATAGAGATAGATTTTGTGAATCTATAGACAGATATGGTTTTTTGAACTAAGCCTGTTCCCACACGCATACCATTAGGTAATGAGGGTTTCTTTAGCTTCTACACTTAAAATAAAAGTTCCTTCTTTCTCTTAGGGGAAGCCCAAAGGTAGCTATCTCTTCCTTGCTCGACTTCGCACACACCTCAAAGAGGTGAGACTTAAAAAGGTGGTACTGCATCTAACTCGTCACCAAGCATGAACAAAAACAAGAGAATTATTATTATTATTATTATTATTATTATTATTATTATATATATATATATATATATAGAAAACATCAAAGTAGGTGATAAAGTCGCTGGAAGACATGGAAATAAAGGCATCATTTCAAAACATTTTCCTTGACAAGATATGCCTTATTTGCAAGATGGAAGACCTGTAAATATACTTTTTTTTCCAAAGATCAATGATTATATTATTAATATTATTACTGAATATTTTCTTTAATATACATTTGCACATGTAGATGCTACTATTGTATTATCAAGAGAATCCACCAGTGGATCCTTTAGATTCAACATCAACTATGCTACAACCTCAGATAGGAACATTATGAAACTACGCAAAAGGGATGCTTTGGGTTCTTACAAAAAGAAAAGAGAATCCTTTTTTTTAGCACCCACTTTTTATTTGGTTATATTAGTGAATACTCCTAGTGATTGGACTCTCTATGCGTGTGTATATATATATATATATATAGTAAGCATGTTTCAGTTCGCTAGGTTGTCTCTTGCCTACCCATGGATTCAGCAGTAGTTTGAAAGGCTGACCTATTCAGGAATCTCCAGATCTATGCTTATTTTCAACTCCTTGAAGCATTTCATCGCTAACTACGTGTCTATATATATATATAGTAACCATGTTTCAATTCGCTAGGATGTCTCTTGCCTGCCCATGGATTCAGCAGCAGTTTGAAAGGTCGACCTATTTGAGAATCTTCGGGTCTACATTTATTTTCAACTCCCCGAAGCATTTCGTCACTTACTACACCCTTCCTCGTCTCTGGGTGCCTAGGTATCCACCGTAAGTCTTTCCTTGTTCGAACCTCGCCCTTAACTTTAAGGTTAAGGCTATGCCATCCTAAGGTGCTACTAAACTAAAAGGGAAGATCTTATCAAAGTCCATGAATGATAAATCATAGATAGAACTGTCAAATTGAAAAAATTAGGAGCTAACATATAGCTTTGTAACGGCTAAGTTCATGAGTTGGAGATAAGTGGACTCGAATCGCTGACATCTGCCATAGGGTAAACCACTACCTTTCAGCCCCCCGACTGATTCTACAATAGAGGCCAACGATAGATAATAACTTCCCCCCGAACACAGCTTACAACCTTCATTGTACTGTGCCCTCCAAAGAGCAACTCTTCTAAAAAAGGTGCTAAGTTGGAATCACATTCTAACTAAGGATTCTTGGGTTCCAGAGGATCCAGCTACAGGGAAACCAGGAATGGATAGCTTTCCCCCTTATATATAGATTCCTTTTTCGATTCATCCCTGGAGTTAAATACCTCATTCAGGAATTGTTTTTAATCCAATTCGTAGGAATCAATAAAAAAGTCAAATCCCTTATGATACACCAAATCTGGCTTGGTTATTGATAGAGTGAATAGATCTGCCATTTCTTGAAATATCTCTTCTAATTCAAAATCGTGATGTAACGTGTACCCACCCCCGTTTATATATATAATTTGGATATGGTTTTTTAGTCTTTCTATAGCAAGAGTAGAAGGTACGTATTATATATATATATATATATATATATGACATCATTTTAAAAAATTATAAGGGAGTTATCAATAATTTTTAAAAGTCAATAGTACATTAATAATATGTCAATTAGCGATGTTACTTTTGGCTAGTCCGGCCAATCGATCCAATTTTGGCCCGGGTTGATCGAGCTACGGGCTGGTCCAATCATTACTTCCAAAAGCGATGTCTTTTTGTCAAAAACGACATCATTTTTGGCTTTTTTAAAAATATATATAAGATGGGCCGAGTTAGTCCGACCAGCCCGTGGCCCGTTGAGCCATGGACTAGGCCATGGGCCGACCTATCCTAGCCTGTTGAGCCACCTAGCTCGCCCGACCTGGGCCCAACCTAACCTATTGATGTTCCTAATGCCAACTACACAAAGGTCTCTCAAACTACAAAATGATATCATTTTTTGCATTTATAAGTAGATTTTTTACAAATAAGAAGGACAAACAATATATGAACTAAGACACCGGTTGCCATTGGAAGCAAAAGTTTCTGACTTGCTACAAGGTGGTGAATGGAGGGCAAATTTTCTAGGATGCTACCTACTCAGACATTTTCTACCGACGGTAGGGGATTCTAGTGCTGATTCAATTTTATGGACCCTCACCCGAGTGGGGTGTTCACCATAACCTCCTGTCACCGTAGTTTCAGGCAAGACCTATCGATAGTTCCGTGGTATGATCTAGTTTGGAAAAGCACTTTGAACCCCAAAGCTTCATTCATTGCGTCGCTAGCCATAAAAAATAGGCTCCGGACAAAAAATCGTTAGTTTAACTCCTCAGATACGTGTTGTGTACTATGTCAAAATGCAGATGAAGACCGAAACCATATGTTTTTTCAATGTGTTTATTCAAAAGTTATCTGGAGTCAGATTCAACATATGATTGATGCTGTGAATAACTATTATGAGTGGGAAAGTCCAAATATGCAAAAGTTAACGCAATGCTACTCAAAATAGCATTCATAACTACGATCTACATGACTTGGAGGGAGAGGAACTATCATATTTATCGGAATGTTGCTGTAGTTTCATATCAGTTAGTCGACAAGATACTAAACTGTATCCGTGAAATGCTTCTGGCGAAAAGGGTTGAAAACCAAGTATCCCTAGTTATGCAATCAAGATGGCACCTCCAAAGCGAGTAATTAAACTGCTTGTAATTATAAGCAAGTCCCCAGTGTGATTCTGTACGGCTATCGTTTAGATAGGAGTTCATCTAGTGGCTGATGATTGACTTACCTTTGTAATTTTAGCTGTAGCCTAGCTATTGTTTGTCAATATATATTTCATTTCCAAATATATATATATATATATATATATATAAATGAACTAAAATATACAGGTGGTATTTGATAATTTTAAAAATGAAAGACTAGTGCGATAATTTGTCGAATCTCATTAAAATTCTACGAATTTAGCTTTATTTTTATTATCTATATTACTAACCAACAACAATAACTAATGTTTTAAAAACTCAACCAGTTCGGTCAGTTTAATCGCACTTGAACTATATAACTCTTCAATTCAGTTTTAACTTTTTATTTGATTTACTTTAATAACGCTTGTTGTTAAAAATTGATCAATTTATTAATTAATCAGTTAATTTTTATAAATTAATAAGTTCTTATAAATCAAAATCAATTAATTGATTTTCATTTAACAATATTTTTTTAATTAAACTTCAAATTCTTCAATAGATAAAAAAATCTCTATTAATCATATTTCAAATTATCTAATTTTTAGCCGATTTTATGAAGGTTTAATACCAGTTGAACCATTTAAACCTTAAATCTTTTATCTTACGGATTCAACTTTTAGTCCGGTTTTAAAACATTAACAACAACATCCAAAGAGAGTTCTGCTAAAACATGAGATTTGGAGAGGTCTAGTAATACTCAACTTTATCTTTACTTAATAGAAAGGCTACGTCCAATATCTATATTTATAACCTCTAAATAATAATTATTAATATTAACACAAACTTAGTCTTTTCAATTAAGCAATTACATCACCACTCATTTGTGAAAAATGATTACATCACCACTCATTTGTGAAAAATGCCCCAACCAGTTTCGCGAAAGTACAAAGAATAGAAGTAGAACTACCCTGCACAACTGTAGGATCAATACAGCTTACAACTACGATCATTCACCAAATATTCAAATCTTTTCCTTCTGAGAGTAATCTTCCTCGTTTAGCTCTAAATCAGATGGCTAATGTCAAAAGGGTAAGCTTAATTAGATGATTTAGAACTGTATAATGTTGAAGCAAACTTATTGAAAAACTGAAAGTGTTAATTATTTCGCAAACGTGCCACAAATTTCTTTGTCACTGATAAATAAAAACAAGCTGAACCGAAATAAAAGAAATACCGAAATTTGGTAACACAGTTCGGTACACTCGGTCTACGTCTGCGGGGCCCTTACCCAACTTAATCACTTTCACGATAGTCCAATAGAATTACACAGAATTGATTTAACACAGCACCTCTCAATCTCTGCAACTATCTCACAGCCTAACTACCCGTGAAAAATTTTCACACCCGATAACACGACCGACTCGTGCTATCCTCGTCAGAGGATTTTTCTACCTACTTTCACTCAATGTAATAACAAGTAAAAATATCTCAAGTATTTAATCAACAGAAAATAAAATACTAAACTACTTGAGATCTGCAAAACGAAACTTCCCTATCAATTTCTGTCCTCCAAGTGTCACGGTACTGAAGTGCCAATCTCCCAAGATGAAAAGTCAAATCAGCCAATAAAATGAGTGCGCAGATGATTGTCGCAAGAACAGAACAAAAACTCAGACGTGTGTGTGTGCTTCCCACACTCACTCGGCTGAAACTAAAACTTCAACGCGACCTCTGTATCACAACCAGCAGCAACGCAAAGAACATAGCAATACACTCCCACATATGAGAGCAATCGACAGCCACCAAAAGAAAAACAATTTTGCATGTGCAACCCACTCACGTATTTCCTTCAACACTGTGCGTGTCTCACACAGCAGCATACACAAACACACTGAAAAACTCAATTTGTTGCACCACGTATCAAAGATGACTGCATCGCCACAAAAACGAAAGCAACGCCCACAAGAAATTCAACACACAACTTCAGTCACGCACACACATTGCACTTGCTACACCCATTCAGCTAGAATCCCACGTCAACTAGGAACCACTTCAGCTAGTATTACACTTCAACTAGGATACTTGATGTATGTATATGGATAGACTTCTGTTGTTAATTAAATATTTGAGCTTATCTTAACCTTATCCCAACAGCAGTACACTTGATATTAAAATAATGTACAGCCACATAAAACCAAGTATCTCACACATGATCTCCATGCCCAACAATAGTACACTAGATAGACGTCTCTTCATGATTTTAATTTCCTTATATGTCCAATTCAAAATGCCAAAACCAAACAAAGAATATGTAAACTATATTCTAACAATCTCTCCCTTTTTGGCATTGTTTGTCACAACACATGAAGATGCATAATTGGACATATAGTAAAAAGTGTGCAATACTCCCCCTCAATGTAGGATCCAGTTAACATTACATAACCATCAGCAGTCATCACACAAAAAGAAAAAAATACATCACACTTATCTGACCTCTCCCCCTTTGGGACAGCACATGCCAAAAATACAGTTTCATGAGCTACCGGGGAAACGAAGAAACGAAGAACACGTTGTTTCAGGCTCCAAAATGCTTCAGTAGCAACTTGAAGAACACCCTCAATCCGTTCAATCTCCGAAAATAGTGCTGCATGGGGGTTGACATTGGAAGTCCTCGAGGCATCCAAAGAATCCAAGGCAACATACGGCAAATCCACCACCCGTGGTTGCTGGAAAATCCGTGGAGAGATAGTCAACAATGGTGCAGACATTAGGATACTGGATTCAACCCTGGGAACCTCATGGGAATACAAAAACTGTGAGATTAAGCATGGAAAGTATAAGAGAGAGTGATGCTTACTCTCAATGGCTAACATTGCGTCGATAATTAGACGTCCAAGATTGAAATGAATGCCGGTACCGATCGCCTAAAGCAACTTGGCCTGGGCCAGATAGACCGTCACAACATGGGTGCTCGGCATCCAATTTCTCACAATTAACTTCAAAAGTATAAAATATTTCTGGGTCAGCATGGAGGACCGAAGAATAAAACTAGAGGGCCAGGCAGTGAGTTTGCCACCAGTTATAACTGTGGCAATCTGATCCGTCGAGATAGCCCACTCAGCATCATAGTAAAGATCACCAATAACATTATCAAAACCCAAAAACAGATTCAATCTTATAGCATTCAAGTGAATGACCCGAGCTCGCACATACATCACGCCAAAAGAGATCGCATGCACATTTAAAATGTCACTAGTCAAGTTAGAGTAAAATTCTTTTACCAGATCAGCGTCGTAATGTTGAGGGAGGAGTGAAGCTTGCAACAAATTCCTCGCTGAAAGTAGATTATGTAATCCCTGATCTTGAAATTCAGCCAAGTTGATCGGCCGATCTAGAATGAAACCAGTGTTTGAAAATGTATTCCATTTCTGCTCAACGGCTAAAGTGTAGATCTTGAAAGAGAACGCTTTGTCAACTGGCAATCTATCCAAAGGACGAAGACGAGGCGGGGGGACAGTCTTGTGACACTTTATCTTTATAAGTTTTTTTTTAGCCAGAGGGGGTTCCAGCTGTGGAATAGACTGATGAGCAGCATCATCAACTGGAGCATTTTGTTCCTGAGCATCCGGGATGTCAATAGGCGCTGCCGAAGAGGACCCTACCCCAGTGAAGTTTCCACCAGATGCTGGATTACATTGCAGGCGACTTGATCGTCGCATAGGAGCTGCTGTCTTTTTATCAGAGCCAGAGATTACATCCTTCTCCTTAGTTCTTCCCATAATTCAATATCATCTAGACAATGAGCACAGACACAGTCTTTACCAAGCACAGTCAAGAACCCAAAATATACTAGCAAGTATAAATCAACAGCTATCGACACTTTACCCAGTCCACACTCAATCAAAATTCAGCAATTTTCACAACAAATTATTTCAAAAACCAGCTAAGAATTGAATCACTCCAAATGACTCAGCCGTAAAACACATCAATAATACACCCAAAAACGACAGCACATTCCCAAATCACCAAACCAAGCAATCACGTATCATTTCTCAGATTACCCAAAAATAACTGAATCATCAAGGCTTCAATGACCCATGACTGCTATCAATACTCCACCAAAACAATCAACCCCACTCCAATCAAGACCCAGCACAAAACCTAACTCAAAAATGTGAGATAGTCATACCATGTGAGAGACGTCCATGCCAGAGATAACTGTGGGTTGAACCAAATAGAGCAGATGTTGACACACGTCCTTCAATCTTCGTGGGTGAGAAACAAGATAATAAAGGAGATGAAGAGAAGGAGAGGCGACGTGGTGTGAGGAGAAACGATGGTCTACGGCAAGGTAAGGAAAGATGACCAAAATGAGTTAATTAGGGATTTTGGATCCCTTTAGTGAAACGCAGCGTGGCTGCCTTTTTTTTAATAAATAATTTTTTTAATTTTCTTTTTCCCTTTTTTTAAAATAAAATAAAGCATAAAAGTAAATACACTATTAGTGTAGGGCATATAGTCCTAGAGCTCCTCTGAGAAGTTCAAACCTTACTGCATCAAGAGGTTTCGTGAAGACATCTGCCAACTGCTTTTCTGTAGACACATGTGACAAAGTGATCATTTTGCTTTCCACAAGCTCTCAGATGAAGTGATACCGGAGATCAATATGCTTTGTCCTTGAATGCTAAACTGGATTCTTCGAAATATCTATGGTGCTTTTGTTGTTGCATAAGACAGTCAACTCATTCTGATCAATCCCATAGTCTTCCAACATCTGTTTCATCCAAAGAAGTTGTGAACAACAACTATCTGCAGCAATATATCCTGCCTCAGTTGTTGATAGTGAAATAGAATTATGCTTCTTGCTGTACCACGAGATCAAATTGTTTCCTAGAAAGAAACAGCCTCCCAAGGTACTTTTCCGATCGTCTAAGTTTCCAACCCAATCCACATCACTATATCCAGCTAGATAAGGTGTTGAGTCAGATGAATACCAAAATCCAAAATCAGATGTTCCACTAACATACCTTATGATCCTCTTTATTGCTGTCAGATGTGTTTCTTTTGGATTGGCTTGATAGCAAGCACATATTCCAACACTAAAGCAGATATCCGGTCTGCTTGTAGTCAAGTACAATAAGCCTCCAATCATACTTCGATATAAATTTTCATTAACACTTTTTCCATTTTCATCTCTGTTTAATTTTGTTGAAACACTCATAAGCGTTCTTACATGTTTAGTATTCTCAAAGCCAAACTTCTTGATTAAGCTCTTGGCATACTTGGTTTGCGATATGAAAATTCCATCCTTCACTTGTTTAACTTGCAAACCTAAAAATAAATTCAACTCGCCTGCCATACTCATTTCAAATTCAGATGTCATTAGCTTAACAAATTCCTCGACCATCTTTGAATGTGTAGCACTAAACACAATGTCATCAACATAAATTTGAGCAATCACAAAATCATATTTAAGCCTTTTAATAAACAAGGTTTTGTCAA
>JAOSBO010000202.1:41626-56855 GCA_027563915.1 Erythroxylum rotundifolium | reverse complement strand
ACCAAACCCCCATTTTATCAACTTTCATTGCGATTTTTGACATATAGGCTAGCTTAGACCTTTTTCACTTGGTTCCAATTAAGTGAGACGACCCAAGAATTGCAACCTATACCGCAATCTTGGAACTTTTATATATTTGACCGGTTTCTAAGGATCGATCGTAAGATCGAATCGACAGAGCCGCGATCACCAACACACAGACACTGGATTGATACCTTGTAAAAATTCATTCCAATCATATCAAGAATTATAACAAAACACATATGAGTTCACCACTTATCAAGATTGTGGTTCGTAATAAATGAATGCTAAGGTGTATGTTTTAAGATTAAAGTAAAGGTCTATTTTTTTCTTTAAAAGCATATGCGATTCCATATTCATTTAATAGTGCCATTACTGATAGTCAACTACTATCATCATTTGAAACTCATCATTTCCATGAAGTAAACTACTTTACTTACACAGAGGTAAATCACAACACTACAATCTAAACTATAATTAAGCGGCCAACTTAATTATTCGACTGTGAATCAATTAATTTATATTCTAATAATATACATGTTTCTCTTACAACTCCATGTATATGTATATTACTTACAAAAGAACCTTGGTACTTTATGACTAGTTTTATTACTTTTATACAAATAAAACCAAGCTCTTTTGTTTTATTAATAATAAATATTTTCATTAAAATATTGTAACTTGAAGAAAATTAAGTTATATGTAAAAACACTTGCTTTTCAGGGCATTATATTTACGTAACCCTAATAGTAAACATTTAGGTAAAGGATAGAATTTTGTTAAAAACAGTTGAATGTAGAATTAACTAATTACTTAAACTAGTTCATAAACATAAATGTAAGAACATAAACCTAAATATTTTGCCTATTGTAAGGTTCATGTTCAAAGTGCAGAAAAGATCAAGAATCTCAGACGTTGCCTTAGTTATACTTAAGGTTGTGTTTGTCTTCCTTTTGACTAATTGCACTTCCATAAAATGGTTCAAGTCACTGTCTCTGGTAGATGATGTAACAAGAGATATTGTCAAAGAACAATGTGATGGATTTGTTGACAAAAATGGATTTCCTTATTCTATTTGTAGAAATAAAGAATGACAAATGGAATTGAAGATGAAATTTGTACTTCTGTGTATATAAAAAGAGACATACATACTCCTTTTTATACACTCTAGATGTTTCTAATTAAAAAAACAAATCAACATGATGAAATATGTAATTAATGTACATAATATTAGGCAAAAACAAAGACTAATTATAGGGGATTAGTTGACTAAGAGAGATTGTGTAAAATGTGATAATGTATGTTAACATCGGTCCTCAAACTCAAGGTGGTAGTGACAATGATAACTTGAGTTTGAAGAGAAGTTCTTGACAACATCAATGTGGATGTGATTTGGTAAACAAATCAACAAATTGTTCTTGAAAGGAGATTCGGACAAGTTGTACGGTTCCATGAAACATATGATGACACATAAGTTCACAATCGATCTCGATTTGTTTAGTTCATTCATAAAAGACATCATTATGATCAATTTTCATGGCACTATGATTGTCACAGAAGAGAGGAACTATTGAAGAGAATGTCACACTGATGACTTGAAGTAACCATCGTAACCATAAAAGTCCAAAGGTAATGTCAGCTAGGGCGCAATATTCTAATTCAGTGCTTAAGCAAGAGTCAATTTTCTGCTTCTTGCTACGTCAAGAAATGAGAGATATGCTAAGAAAGAAACAGTAACTAGTGGTAGATTGGCGATCAGTTGAGTCCCTATCCTAGCTGACATCAGAGTATGCAAGTAAATCCAATTAAGATGAATGACTAAAGTGGAGTCCATGAAATAAAGTTCCTTGATTATATCAGAGTATACGAAGAGAAACAGAGAAGTGAGTGGTACGTGGTGAAAACATGAATTGACTGACAATGTGAATAGCATGAGCGATATCTGGGTGAGTGACAGTAAGATATTAAGACTACCAACTAGCTATCGATAAAGTGTATCATCACTTAGAGGAGTTCAATTACTGGCAAATATATAATCATTATAATCGACTGGAGTGCTAGCAATCTTAGTATTAGTAAGACCAGCACAAGAGATAAGATCAGTAGCATACTTGGCTTGAGATAATTAGTAAACTAAATTATCAAAAGATACTTCAAGACCTAAAAAATAATGTAGGGGACATAAAACTTTCATTTCAAATTGTTAATGATGACAGGATTTGAGAGTAGTAATCCCCTAAGTGTCATCGCCAGTTATTATCATATCATCCACATATAGAAGGAGAAGAGTAATTCTTTGATCTATTTTTTGGATAAACACAGTACTATAAGAGTTAGATGTGAAGTTAAGATGGTTGATAAAGGAGTTGAATTTACCAAACTGTGCTTGAGTAGCTTGCTTAAGGCCATATAAGGCTTTGTGAAGACAACAAACTTTATTAAGTGGATGCTCATACCTAGGTGGAGGTTGCATGTATACTTCTTCCTAAAGATAACCATTAAAAAAAGAATTCTTAACATTGATCTGGAATAATTCCCAATGTTTTCTTGCTACTATGGTAATAAAACCACAGACTGATGTTAGACTAGCTATTGGAGCAAAGGTTTCACCATAGCCAACTCCATATTCATGAGTAAACCCTTTTGCAACTAATTTTTCTTTGTGTCTTTCAACTGATCCATCAGCTCGAGTCTTGATTTTGTAAACCCATTTATAGCCAATAATAGACTTATCTGAAGGTAGTTCAACCAACTCCCAAATGTTGGTGTTGGAGAGAGCCTGTAATTCTTTTGCCATTTCTTGTTGCCATAAGGGATTAGAGCTGGCCTCACGAGAGGTGGAAGGTTTACAAAGAGAAACAATAGTAAAATAAACATGGAGGATGAGCAGAAGGTTGACTTACTTTAGGGGATTAACGAAGGGGATATGGAGGCTCAATACATTCTAGTGAAGAGGTTTGTAGCGATGGAGGATTTGCAGTTGGAGAAGATACAATAGGATCAGTCTTAGGTTAGGTTAAGCTGTGAGAGCTGTAAGATGAACCTGTAGAAGAAATATTAGGAAACCAAGATATGGCAGGGTCAGAGAAAAATTTGTATGTAGGTTCATTGACTTGAAATTTTGATATTGTGAAGAACATTTTATGTTCCTGAAAGATGACATGTCGGGAGATTCGAAGCCTTTGAGATAGTGGATTCCAACTTCTATATCCTTTACGTTTTATCCCATACCCTAGAAAACAAGATAAATGTGCTCTAATTTTAAGTTTGATGTGTTTATGAGGTTGTAATAGAACAAAGCACGCATAGTTAAAAAATTTAAGAGACTAATAATCAGGAGAATGATTGAATTAGTGCTTATAAAGATAGTTATTACCTATGGTAGGAGAGGGAATGCAATTGATAGTAAATAAAACAATAAAGGCTACTTCTCCCCAAAGAGTTTCAGGATAGAAAGATGATAACAGAAGGGCTCGAGTAGTATCAAGAATATGTGTTTAGATAAGATCTTTGAATGATGGTTCCTTGTTGATTAAGAAAGTTGATAAATTTTGTATCTTTGTATTCCATTTCATTATCAATCTAAAATGTTTTAATCTTACAAGAGAACTAAGTGTGAATTATATTACAAAAGTGAGAGTAAATAGATAATAGTTTAAATCTATAGCTCATTAGATAAGTCCATATATAGCGAGAAAAGTCATCAATAAAAATTACATAATAATTTCATGCCACCCATAGTTTCATGAGGTGGAGGACACTAAATATCATAATGAATTAGATTAAAAGATGTTAAAGAGATATAATCATTGTTAGAAAATGGTAAAGCATGATGTTTAGAAAGTTGATAAGGTACACAATCAAAATGTTCAGTCTTAACATAGCCTAGAGTATCACTAGAAATTAAAGACCTTAATTTCTAGGTAGAAAAATGACCCAATTGAGAGTTCCTTACATAAGAGGTGATAGCATGAACTACAAGCTTTGAAGGAAGATTTAGTAAAGTAAGCTCAAAGAAGCCATCTAACTTTACGCCCTTTCTTAAGGATCTTATCCGTCTGTGGATCCTGTACAATGCAACCATGACTAAAAAAGGATAAGTTAACACCAAGTTCACATAATTGTCTAACAGAAATAAGGTTTAATGAGATTTTAGGAACAAAAAAGGTTTCAGGTAAATGTAACATAGAAATGTGAATAGTGCCTATATATTGTACGTGTATAGTAGAATTATTGACAGTGTAAACAATGTGTGGAATGGATGGCTTTGTTAAAGATTCAAGGATAGATAAATCAGATGCCATATGACTACAAAAGGAAAAATTGAGATACCAAGAGATGGAAGTAACTAACGTGACAGATAGGGCAGAGGAGGAGACTATACCAGAATATTATTAAAGTTGTTGAAGAAGGGCGTGAAGGTCTTTTAAGGAGAATTTAGGATACATGCTTTCTATGGGCCCCTTAGTGATAGTAGGAGCAATGGAAGTAGGCTAGGGAGATTTAGAAGAATTAACTTATCAAGAGTTCTATTTGAGTTCTATATTCAAGGACGTGATGTCCGAGCTTTTTATAGTAGCTACAAGATCCTTTATAATGCTTTCTTATCTGAATTTTGAGAGGTCTAAGATGGAGTATAAGTTGCAAAGATAACATTAGTAGATGAGACAGATTTTTCAGGGGAGAGCATATTGAGACGACTTTCCTTTAATATGAGCTCCATAATGATAGTGTCAAGATTTGGTAGAGTTACTCTATGAAGAAGAGAGCTGTGAATAGGTTCAAATTCATCCTTGAGAGTCATATGCAATTGCCATATACGTTGATGATCTCAAAGATTTGCGTAGAGCGCAACAACATCAGGACTAAGCCAAATAGGATTGCCAAGTGCTAGTTGATCCCAAAGCTCTTATAATTCAGACATATAACTATGTATTGTCTGTCTAGGCTATTGCTGCATTTGATGAAGTCTCCTATAAAGCTAAAATCTATAGACATCACTTGATACAGAGTAACAATGTTTCAAGAAATTCCATACCTCTTGAGTTGTGTCAAACTGCCGAAACTCATATTTGATGACTTTGGCATATGTATTTTGAAACCATGCTAAGATATGATAGTTCATGCTATCCCATGCCACTAATTGTTTGTGAATACATCAATATTTTTATCTCTCTTTTGAGTAGGTTTAGGCATTTCACCTGTAACAATATGCCAAAGAAGTCTTCCCCTAAGAAAACTACACATTTTGTCAACCCAAAGATCATAATCGAAGCTATCAAAGATGATATTAATAAGTTGGGAATGTATTAGGGAAGTTTATAGGCATCTATATTAAAAGAATGCAATAAAATAGGAGGAAAATTGTTTATAGAGATTGAAATTGGTTATTCTGACCTCAAAATTGGATTCAAGGCATCACGAAACCTTAAGAACCAGTTTGGTTTGCGAAGAATCCAAATTAAAATGTATTGAACCAGATGGTCAAAGTGTTAGTTAACCACTTGTTGAACCAAACCAAACCGAACAAAACTGACAGCTCTGATCAGAACAAAAAAAGGACACGTAAGTGACTAAAAGGACAACACATGTGCCAATGACATTAGGACACATGTCAATGACGTGGCAAACAACTAGTATATGGTTGGATGATGTGGCACTAACATGGCACTGACGTGGCGATGACTTGTGCTCCCTTTTGTAGTGGTTGAACGATGTTCTTTTACCTTGGAGTGAAATGACATCATTTAGATTGTCTTCTTCCTTCAAAGATTCTACAATTAGGGTTTTCAGAGGTCGATGGCTTGTAGCAGGACGTATCGATATATAGAATACATTTTAGCAACGAAATTTGCAACGATGTGGTCTGTAAATGAAGAGGAACATTTTGGTGTATAGAAAATTGTTTTAGAGTAAACTTACGAACCTATAATGTAAGAGCATAATACTTCAAAGCAAGAATAGAAAAGCTCCAGAATTTTGACTCCTTTTATTACAAAGGAGGCTATGTTACGATATAGAAATAGAGAATGACAAGAAAAATTGAATATGAAGTTTGTATTTATGTGTATATAAAAAGAGACACACATACTCCTATTTATACACTCTAGATGTTTCTAATTAAAGCAACAAATCAACATAATACAATAAGTCATTAATGTACAAGATCTTAGGCAAAAACAAAGGCTAATTACAGGAGATTAGTTGAATGAGAGAGATTGTGTAAAGATGTGATAATATACTTTAATACTATTCTTTCTGTGATTGAGGAGGAAAAAGAGAAGTTAATTTGTATGTATACATATTTTTTTGCAAATTTAAGTGTATTCTTTTTGATTGAATGTTCTTCCAATTTGTTATCAAGAATAAAAGTGAATTTCTTGATGTTTATTGGCTAGAGGATCAATTTCTAAAGGAGTTCATTTTTATCTTGATGATATGAATCAATTCTTTCAAAATTGTGCAATTCCAACTAATTTGTTTTATTGATTTAAAATTTGTATTTTGCTGATTTAAAAAATAAAATCCACGTGTTATCTATGTGGAAAAGATGATAAGTGATATGATATACCACGTTAGCAATATTAATAGAAAGACTAACATTAAGATATTTTTATAAAAATTAAAATTTTGATTATTTTATCACTTCTTTTTGAAATTTGATCTAGAATTGTAAAATTCAATAAAATTTAAGATTTTTTAACTAACTCTAATTAAAAATAAGTTGGTTAAGATGTAAACAAGCTAATTTTAACTCTAATTGAAAATTTAGTTTTTTTTTAATCTTCTCTTAATGATGCACTTCATCTAAATTTTAACTCTCTTACCAAAATTTTAGAGAAACATTTTTTAATTCTTTTCTCCATTTATTCTCAATCCTATGGTAATAAACGAAAATGTTTTATTTTGAAATTACTTTTAGGTATTCGAATCTTAACTCTCTTAATCAAATTATGAAGAATAAGACAAACTTTGCTCTTTAATTTTCTATAGGGCAAAAGAGTAGTTAAGACCCCAACATTTACACTCAAATTTATGTTAGACCCTAAAATTTTGGAGCGTTCAAGTTAAACCCTAATATTTGCATAAGATTTAAATCAAACTTTGACTGAATCAAAATATTGACAGTATTTAGCATCCATTAATAAATATTACGTGGCATTCTTTTATAGATGTGACTTTTTCATTCGTTTTACATATTAGTGGAATCCACCATTGCAGACACGTCGATAGTGTCATTTTTAGTGGGTCTCACAGCTATATACTCTTCTCTCTCTTCTGTTTTTTCTTCAATCCTCACTGATTGAAAGCTATGTTCTTCTTATATACATCGAGGTTGTTCTTTCCCTCCCGTTGTTACACATAGTATGTACTTGAGCTCATTAATAACTTCTTTCATTGAAGGCCTATTTTATCTTTTTCCCGCAACAGAACTCGATCCTAGATATCCCATTGCCACAATACTCTCAAACCCAAAGCTCATGGTGTTCTTAGTATTGGGTCTATCCCTTTTATGGCTCTCTCTTCATACACCATCCTCAGTGCATAAACTACTTAGTTCATATCACCTTGCATTCTGTTAAATTTGATTGCTATTGAAAGGTCAAGAGCTCAAACAACGCAACCTTAAAACTATAATGATTCCATTGACCATTTTCTATAAGAAGATGCTATCATACTACCTATTGTTTGTTGGGTTTCTGAATAAGTTAAATAATTTTTGTAGTTAGAAAGATACTATCATACTACCCATTATTTGTTGGATTTCTAAATAACAAAATAAAAATAGAGATAATGGCTGACAACACCACTCCATCCATTTAAGAACTCAATCAGATTTATTTACGCTATAACACTTGTATTATCGTACCACTACTATCATTATGGCTTTAATCCTAAATGATACAATCTCATGTAAGGTTTTTTATGTTATACACAATGGTTTAACACCTCAAAAATGGGGTCTGATGATGCTATGGTAATAAAATTCCATAAGTCAACCTCACTGTTGAAATCTTGTTTTCCATGGTAAGACCTATTTAATGGTAATGAAAATGATGATCGTAAGGTCGTTATGGTACCTAGAGATCTCTACAATCGCTCAAGTGGTATATACAAACTTCAATTAAAACGAGGAAAAAACCTATCTTCTTTGCATCATTAATGGTGTAGATAATAATCAACTTTTCTTAGAATTACCAACCAAGTCTCAGAGTTGTAGCCAATGATGCTTCTTATATAACACCTTATGATATTAATGTTGTGGACACCATCCTTAATCAACTAATCGATATTCTCCTTGTTGGAAGCCCCTCAATTTAAGAAATCCCATACTGAAAGTAGAAGGAAGGAATAAGTAGACTACTCCTTACAAATAGACACCAAGAGAGAAGACTTAATTATCCCAAGTATGGTATTCAGAGCAAAATAAGCTTAATAAAATAGAGAGTAATATATCTTCGATTAAACTTTCAATCAAATGTCATTCATGATCTAATGGAATCATAATTTTGTTCCTCATAATTCAGCATTAATGTTCATCTATTTGTGAGATATTTTGTTATACCCATTATTTTAAATAGTAGAAATATTTTTGACTACGGTCTCGTGGTTTTTACTTTCCATATTGGGAAGGTTTGCCTTGTAAAATTTCAGTTTGCTTTCTTTTATTTTATTTCAAAGTCTTTGTAATTTTTCTCTACTTGGTGATTTCCTCAGAAGTTTAAAAAAGATGGGAGAGATTTTATTCCACTACTTTGGGGTGCCTACCTCCCATCAAACTGGTATTAGAAACTGGTTTGGGTGTATGGGTTTACTTATCATATTTCTATGGTTGCCACTGGATATTTTATCCTCAATTGCAGAAAATAAGTGAGATTACTATTTGAAGATATTGGGTACTATTCACATGTATTGTTACTATTTACATGTACTGTTACTAGTCACATGTACTATCACTATTCATGGGTATGGTTACTAAGCTAGTCATCCTTTATAAATGATGGAAGTCAACATAAGTAGAATGATCAATGTGAATGGAGGCAACTTCCAAGTATGGAAAGGAAGATGGAAGATCTCCTTTATGTGAAAGGATACCATATGCTAGTAATTGGTATCATAAAAATTGAAGGCAAATCCGACATCAAGTGGAGTCTATTACATAGATAAGTCAATGGATTCATCAAAAACTAAGTGGATGATAATATCCAAAAGCATATCTCTATTAAGAAGGAAGTAGACAATTTATGGGTCAAACTTGAGAGTTTTTATGCTCGAAAGTCCGAAAACAATAAAATGTTCTTGATTAAAGAATTCATGGACTTGAGATACCAAGATGGGACATCATTGATAGATTACTTGAATGATTATCAAGGGATCATTAAGTAGATGGCGATCATATGTCACACTTATGATGATGAGCTAATTGGATTATAACTTTAGGATCCTTACCAAACTCTTGGGAAATGTTCAGAACAACTATCTTTAACTCAACCCATGAAGGTGTAATCTCGATGGAAAAGAATAAAAGTATCCTTTTAGAGGAGGAGTCTATAAGAAAAATATAAGGCTCATCTCTCGATTTCGATGACTTAATCATATAAACAAGGGGGAGAAGCAAAAGAAAATGTCCACTTTAGAGAGGTAGATCCAGTAGCAGGCCAAATAAATTTGCCAAAATTAAATGCTTCTACCTGGTGGAAAAGGCCATATGTAGGAGAACTACTGGAACCTAAAAAGATAAGGCAAGAAGAATCCAGGAACTAGAGAAGAATGATGCCAACAGTTAAGATTGGAATACCTTCACCGAGGATCTACTTGTGATCTATAATAAGGAGATTAGTATTTTGCGAGAAGAAAATAGTTGAGTAGTTGATAGTGGTGCCTTAACTCATGTGACCACTCAACAGGCACTATTTACATCTTATACATTCGAAGATTATAGGCATGTGAAGAATTCACACAAGCCATTGGAATTTGAGACATTTGCTTAGAGACCAATAATTCCACGAGATTAGTATTAAAAAATGTCAAACATATTCCAAATATTAGATCCAGTATCATATATGTGGGAAAGCTTGATGACGAAGGATTTTATAGTACATTTTATAACAATGTATGAAAACTTACCAAAGATGTCATGATTTGACCTAAAGGAAAGAAGCATGAGACGTTGTACATGATGTAAGCCAATATTCCTAGTAACAGTATCAATGCTATGGAAGATGTAGATGCAACTGAGTTAAGGCATAAAATACTTAACCATATGAGTGAGAATTAGCAGTGTTAACTAAGAGGGGACATCTATCTAGTATTAAGAGTACGTTTCTTAGAAAGTGTGCTCATTTCCTAGAAAGAAAGTTGAAATGGGTTGGTTTTAAGAGTTCACGTCCCTCCAAAATACCAAATGTACTTGATTTGGTACATTCTAACTACTGCAGTCTGATGACAATAAAATCACTTAGTAATGATCTCTACTTTATGACTTTCATTAATGATCACTTAAGAAAGGTTTGGGCTTACACCTTAAAATTGAAGGATCAATTGTTAGAGGTCTTCAAACAAATTTAAGCTTAAATTAAAAGAGAGACAAGGAAGAAACTAAAATGCATCCCAACTGATAAGAAGGGAGAGTATTCTAGTCCATTTGATTATTATTGCAAAGAGCAAGGCATTCGTCATTAGAAGACACCATAAAAAATGCAACAATTGAATGATTTAGAAGAAAGGATGAATAGAACTCTAGTGACAAAATTCAAATGCTTATTATCATAAGAAAAGTTTCTAAAACAATTATGGGGTGAGGCATTGAATATAACAATGCATGTGATGAATCTCTCACCCTCTATTCCATTGCATTCTGATGTGTCTGATAGAGTATCGTTAGAGAAAGATGTCAAATATCATCATCTTTAGGTCTTTAGACACAAGGCATTGGTGCACATTCCCAAAGATGAAAATTTCATTTTTCTAGGTTATGGCCTTAATGAGTTGGGTTATAGACTTTATGATCCAGTCAGCAAGAAGCTTATTCAAAGATGCAATATTGAGTTTTTGGAAGATGAGATCATTAAGGATATCCAAAAGGCAAAAGAAGCAACACTCAAAGATATTGGTGAGCAAGGTACCAAAATAAGTGAAAGTTGAGGAGAATACTCAACAAGATTCATCTGATGAGATTTTCCTTTAACAGTAGAGGCAGATGGTGGTCATGATGACTAGGCATAGGAAGAAGAGGATCTAACTCCACTCAAAAGGTCTGATAAAGACAAAAGTCCTTCTACTTGATACTTTCCAAATGAGTATGTGTTAGTCACAAACAGGGGAGAACTTAAGAATTATAAAGAAGCCATGGAAGATGAACACAAGCAATAGTGGGTTAAAGCTATAGATGAAGAGATGAAGTCGCTATCTCATAATCACTTTTTTGACCCAATGAAGCTCCCAAAAGGAAAATTTTTTTTGAAGAATAGATGGTTGTTTAGGATAAAACATGAAGAATATTTTTCATAGCCACGATATAAAGCTGGGTTAGTGGTCAAGGAATTTAATCAGAGAAGGGATATTGATTTTGATGAAAATATTCTTATCATTGGCAAGGATGTCATCCATTTGAGTTATCCTCAACTTAGTAGTTAGTCTGGATCTAGAAGTCAAGTAGATTGATGTGAAGATTGCCTTCCTTCATGGTGATTTGAGGAAAAGATTTATAAAGAGCAACCAGAGGGTGTTAAAGTCAAAGGGAAAGACGATTATATGTGTAGGCTGAATATGAGTCTTTGTGGCTTAAAGCAAGTACCGACGCAATGGTACAAGAAGTTTGAGTCAGTTATAAGGGAGCAAAGCTACAAGAAAATGACTTTTAACCATTATGATTTCATACAAAAATTCTCTGAGGATGACTTCATTATATTACCGCTTCATGTTGATGACGTGCTAATTATTAGCAAAAGTATTACCATAATTGACAAATTGAAGGAGCAATTAAGCAATTCTTTTACTATGAAAGACTTAGGGCCAGCAAAGTAGATCCTTGATATAAGTATTACTAGAAAAAAAATTACAAGTTATATCTATCTCAAGATAAGTACTTTCGAAAGGTGCTTCAAAGATTCAACATGGAAAATGATAAAGTGGCTAGTTCCCCTCTTGCATCCCCCTTTAATTTTTAGGTTTTCTTGACTATATAAGATAATTAACCCCTCTATAGAGAAGAGCCTCTTTGAGTGAAAAATATAAATTTAGAGTCTTAAGGAAGGTCAAGATTGAAGGATCATTGACAATAATTGGGAAAAGAGGACATCAATACCAGAATTTCTAGATTTTAGCAAAGAAGAGAAGGATTTTTCTTTATTCAATTTTCTATCATTTTTATCTCTTCTATTCTTTGTAAGATGGAATATTTGAATGTTGGTGATGTTATAGAGATCATATGTGGCCGATTTGTTTTTAAGGATTACTTTTGAACTGTCTTGTTAAACTCCTATTTATTTGAATTGAATAAAAATTATCTTTGATGATTGTTGATTATATTCATATACCTTAGAATAAATTGAGAGATTGAGTTGGGTTATTTGTGTAGGAAAGAGAGAGTTGGAAACTACAGATGTACATTCATCACATTAATTGATTAGCTAGAAGAGAGATCTTGGCTAATTTAATTGATCACCCATAGGATAGCTTAATAACTAGTTAAATTGGTGGAGTGATTGGGTAGATTGAGAGATTGCTTAATCAACATCATTTAATCTGATTAGGAACAATTAATTACACCTTGATAGAGGATTTTTAATATAATTGGGCATCTTAGGTGAGACACAATTCGATTAATAAAATAGGAGGGAGATAAGAAAGGGAGAAAGTGATCTCTAGTCACTAAAACCTTGAATTCCAATTTTCTGCATTTTGGTGTTTTCAATTATTCATTGTTAGTCATTTAATTTTAATTTAATTTTCCTATTTATTTTCATTAAACAATTTTGTTTTTTAAATAAAGTGTAATCTGAATTAGGTAGTGTCTAGGCATCCATCCTTATGGGATCAATATTCTCTTTCTAACTACAAGTCGCGACTCTTATACTTGCGATTTTTTAACGTAAAATGAGTATAAAGTTTTACAAAATTCAATCAACAAGTTTTTGGCATCATTACTGGGGATTGTTTATTTAGCATCTTGTTTAGTTTAGATTACGTTGATTTAAGGTTCTTTTTGATACTTTTCCTTACGTATTTGCAAGCACATGAACACAAGGAGCACATGAAGATTGACAAAATTTGGTAACGACAAACTATCCGATATCACAAGATACGTCAAGACATCTTAGAATGAGGAATGAGACATCTGAAGAGCTAGATGCTGAGAAGAAATAAAAAGAACAATGACGGAAGATAGTTGTTATGGGAAGCAAGGAACTTTTGCAAATTACAATGAGGAACAGTATGGTTAGGGAAGTACCTATCCTTATTAGAATATGTACACTTCGAGGTGGCAGAACAACCTAGATTTTTATTAGTGTAATAATGCAAGTACTCAGATGGGACATCAAGACATACTTGAATTTCAGCAAAATAAATCCATTTCATGGGATTCCAAATTCGATAAAATCATGGAGAAGCTAACAGATATAGAAGAGAATAAGAAGAGGATGTTTTCTAACTAGGAGGAAAGTCAGAAGAGATTGGGAAAAAATTTCGATCAAGTTTTGCTACTTCTATTCACAACCTGAAGATTTAAGTAACATAGCTTTCTCGTAAATTTTACAAAAGAAGTGTGGAAGACTCTCTGAGCAATATAGAATTATATCAACAAGAGCAATATCACGCTTAGGAATGGGGAAGAACAATAAGAACCAATGGAAGACTATGCTGAACCTTACCTTGTAGAATACCAAGAAATCAAGAAAGAGGATGAAGAAAAGGATGAAAAACATCCCTATTATTCACCAATTCTTGATATACCATATGAGAACATCAAAAAATCTTAGGTAGATGTTCATGAAAAGAACTCTATCTTTTGGATTGATGATGATCAAATGACATTCGACATGAATGATGTATTTAAGAATCCGAAGGATAGTAGCTTATTCAGGATAATTGATGCATTTGAATCTTCTGAAGAACAAAAGGACTAAGAATAGATGACAATAAACATCTAGTTTGAAGAAGTTTTGAAAGTCTCTGTTCGGGAAGCAGAAGAAGCAGAGGATACGAAGGTGATTAAGGAAGAAAGAGAGCAACTCACCTTTGTACAGGACAAACTGTTGGATTCAATGAATGATTCAGAGAGTTTTGTTATTCCCTATTATGTTGACAGTTCACTTAAAAAAAGTCATTATTTGAGTTTAATTGGTTTTCATAATGTTATCCATGTTGTCCTTTTGACTATTTTGCAATTTGCAGCTTACTTATAGGCTACAAAACCAATGTTGAATGAAAAAGTTAGAAGCAAGCCACTCATAATTGATCCTAGCTAAGTTTCCATGGAAGAGCGTCAAGCTGCTAACATTAAAAGAAGGCTGCATAGGAGACAACCCATGGAATTTTAGTTTTCCTTTGATTGTTTCTTGTCTACTTGTTTGATTTATTTAGTTATAATTATGTTTTATTTAAATACGCTTGGAATTTATTTGGAATTTTTTTAGTTTTAACTTGTTTTTCCATTTGAATTTCTTATTGGTTAGATGATTTTGAGGTGTTTATAGGTTGCGGGATTGTTGAGAATGCATCCTAGGCTTGGAAGAAGTTTTAGAAGTGGAAAAAATTCCCATGATTGTAGGAAGAATGATATAAGGGAAATTTTAAATTTCCCCCTTCTCTTCTACTTTCTTCATTCTTCAACTTTTAACACTCTCTCTCTACAAACACGAAAGCCTACTCTCCCACCCTTTTAAATCCTTCATCTTACACTAAACTCTTAGTATTTTGTTCTTTTCTTTCATCATTCTTTAATCCTTTACACTTATTTTATAATAATAGTTCAAGAATCAAAGGATTTGGGTTAGATTGTTTTGTCTCTATCTCTATAAAATAGCTTATACCTCTCTTTCTTATTTTTCCCTATTTTTATCTTCCAATGTCTCCGAAGAAGATGGCAACTCAAAAACTGACCAACGAATTACACCATTCCCCATTTATTTGGAGCACGAAGGTATGCGTTTTTGGGACTTTAGAGATAGGGAATTAATTACTCCTTGATACTTTGATTTTAAAT
>JAOSBO010000202.1:0-41526 GCA_027563915.1 Erythroxylum rotundifolium | reverse complement strand
AGAAATGAAAATGTGGTATGCATTACATGATAGAATTTAAAAGTGTGGTTCTTGTTAACAATAATGACAATATTTTGGAGCACGAAGGTATGCGTTTTTGGGACTTTAGAGATAGGGAATTAATTACTCCTTGATACTTTGATTTTAAATTATTAGAAACTATAGGAGTGAGGAGAAAAATTGAGTGACAAGCTGCGAACATTGGTTGGAGTAGGTTCATTCATTATGATGTACCGATTCATCCGATGATGAATGTTGAATTTTTCACTACAATATGTCACAATCATAAAATGGATACGTTTTGGTTTAGGATAGGTGGCAGTGCTTATAAATTGGATTATGATATCATTTGTGCACTTTTATTTGTCAAACGGCAAAGTTTTAGATGATCATAATGACTTTTATATGGATGATTACTGGACAATTCTAACGGGTGAACAAAATTTTGACTCTAGGAATGCACTAAATACTTTAATTCGTAGCACCGAGCATCTACTTCATAAATTTATGTGCTTAATGGTTTTCAATAAAACTAAAAATAATAAATGCTTCGCTAAGGAACTTTTATCTCTTTGTTGCAAAGATTGAAAAATCAAGATAAGTACTCTTTATCGAATTCTTTGATCTATTATGAGTTGTGTGAAAATACATATGGTATATATTAGTTGTTCGACTAACCTGGATGGATGGACAACTTCGGACTACAATGAAGAAAGATGAGTGAAGCTCTCTAACACATTATAGGGCTTGCGAAAAAGAATATCAAATATTTAATATAAGATTGAGAAATGAAAATGTGGTATGCATTACATGATAGAATTTAAAAGTGTGGTTCTTGTTAACAATAATGACAATATTTTGATGTAAGTAAATAAGGCATCAAATATTTTAGAGTACATGACATTAAAGCAAAAATAGACAAAATTTTCATATAAGGTCATCTTAAAAGAGTACGGAAGAATATCACCAATCTCATTATCATTATAGGATCACATTTTATAAAAGTCATTACATATGCCCCATTTATCATAAGGGTAAATAAACATATCATCTGCCAATTTATATGCTAATAATCAAAGTCACAAAATTTAAGCATGTTGTATCTTCTATAATGACAACTCTGCATACCTTCATGAAGTTATCTAGATTATGTTCAAACACAAAAAAAATTATTGAACTACTTCATACCTTCATGAAGTTATACTAGATTATGTCTACAATGACATCTAATATTCAACTGGTATTGATCCTTGATTCAAATTAATTTTAGTTTACCAACAAGTATTCATCATGGTATTTCTACCAATTTTCACACAAATACTATGTATATTTATCCCAGACAAATATTCTTCTTAGAATTCTAGTTTCTAATGTAGTACAGTAATCCTAATATCTACTTCTAATTAGAAATATTGAATATGATTTTTCCAACCTACATATAGATTAAATTAATAAACAATCACTTAGCCATTAATTGACACAATAATTTAAATAAAGTAGATAAATATTTAATATTGAATAGCTAAAGAAATTTCACTAAGAACAAGAGTCTTATAAATACTTAGTTCAATAACTTTGGCTTCTTTAAACCAAGTAAGGCATTAAGCCTTGCAAAGTCATTCTCAACTATGATCGTGTTCCAAAAGAAGAAGACAAAATACTAGTTCTATATTTTCTAAAGGTAAAAGATAATGTATTCTTCCTAAACAAAGCCAAAAAAATCCTCCTTCACTTTTCTTCTTTTAAATAATAAAATAAAATATTTCAAAAATTGTATATCTAATCCATTTTAAGTATACTACCATAAGTTTCCCATCATATCTCTAAGAGATATTTACAAAAATAGTTCCTCATCGTGCTAGAAAACTTCCAAATCAAGTTGTGCTACTAGTCATTTTCATTTAATGTGTCCACGGTCAGTTTGCTCATACAACTTCTAGCTTCCTATTTGAACTTAAACTCTAACTTCAACCTTTATCAAGTCCTAACTATTAGAGAAATAAAATTGCACAAAATTAAGGACATTGACTCATAATAATAGAGAATTTAAATATTAAAAATATGAATAATAATGACATTAACACTTTCTCAACTTAAAAATAAAACTTTATTGATTTCAAGTTGAATGATGAAGTTAAACAAAAATATAGGAAATTTCAATTAAAAGAATAATAATAATATAAAGAATGTACGGAAAAGAAATTGCAAGCTAATTCATAATATTTCAATAATCAAACCTTGTCTACGTCCACTTCCCAAATCTCTTTTAGGAATTTATTGAAATCTTTTTTCAACTAAGTGAAGAGGAACATCCTTACAATAATCTTTGTTTAAATAAAAAGTAACTCTTATTCAATCTTTCTTGACGATTATGATTACCCTAAATCCTTCTTAGATCTATTAACTATAAGAGATATAATGTCAAATTTTCTTTACAACTTGAATAAAATGTGTTTGTTCACTTTAATGCTTAATGGTTGATAATCACTTCACAATGATTGAATGATTACTTGTGAATACTTAAGAACTATTATAAAAGTGTTATGGTAACTTTAGAATATCATAAAAATGTTCAAAACCTAAATGCTGAAGTATTTATAATTATAAAAAATTCAATTTATCATTAGACACAAAATCTACTCATTAAGCGAATTGATTGATCACACCAAATATTACCCAACATGCATCCAAAAGGAGAGGAAGACTATTCATAAAAATTGAATGAGCATTGTCAACATGTGAATGCAGTTGCATACTTAAATTAACATAAAACAAGTTCATGTATTATCTAAACATGGAAGTCTCTATCTAAGGGACATTTAATCAAATAACTCATAGGCAATATGTATTCTCTCTAACTAATCACAAAACAAATACATTTTTCCATTATTTACCAATAACAATACATGTAAACAACAAATAAACCAACAATGACATAAAAAAATGCATACACCAACAATCATCACACCAAAACCATCCACCTAACACCCACGGTATACATATAAGAGCTTCAGTTTTTGGAGATAAAATAAACCCAATAGAGAGCTTACATGAAAATTCCACACCATGGGCCAAAAAAAAGTAGAAACTGAAGATGGAAGCAAGGAAAATCACACAAAACCTACATAACTAAGGGAGGAGAGAAGAAAAATAGTAGAGGGAGAGGGGGCTCAGCTTTAGACGATAACTAAAACAACATCATTTGGATTAAAACCAAATGACGTTGTTTTCTTTTTAAACAACCTGTCATTCCATCTTATTTTGTAACAGATTAAGTATTTCGTCAGTAACTAAGAGTGCTCATTAATGATGGATTTTAATCCATCGGTAAACAATCGAAACTGATTAATAAACAAAGCCTATTTCATTGATGACAGTACTTCTGTCGGCAAATTTCCAAAGCTATTTAATTGCAGGAAGCATTCCCACATTTTTTACTAAAAGGCATAGTTTGTTTGTCACTATATTTTGTCGAAAAATTTATGCGAAATATTTTCCCTCCACCTTTACTGACGACAATTATGTCCATCTCAAAATGGAAATTTTCACGACACTTTTACCGAAGGATAATGTTGTTCTGTCAGTAATTAGCTTCGATTTTGTTTTCGTCAATAACTTTTCACTACTAATGTATGATTTTCTAGTAGTGAAATAAAACCTATCGTATCCTAATTCATAGCTTGCCTCCTACCACTTCTTTTCTTCCTCTTACTTGATAGAGACTTGTTCTTTTTCTTCTTCTAGAAATTCGTTTCCACATTTAAAAGTGATTGCCATTCGAAATTCTTTAGGATATGTTTTAGTAGGATTAGGCAAACTCCCTTGCATCTTGTCCGGTAATATCTTCACCAGCTGCTCAATCCGATTCACCATTTTTTGTATACAAGCTTCTGTTTCCTAATGCATCATGCTTAATACTTGACTAAAATTAGTCATTATATCTTTAAAATAGCAATAACCTCCTCACCTTTTTGAAATGCATCCTCATTCGTGAAATTGGCCATCATCTCTTCTTCACTCTAAAACGTTAGGGAGCTCAGATAGTATAAGGTATTAAGCTTGTCATATCTAGGTGAAGAAAATCTCACCTTGAATTCACGTAAGCTAGCTACACGCTTGTTAAGGGATTCTATTAATTTATCTGTAACAATTTTGTATTACTCTTACAAATGTCACAACACGATATGAAAATTGGTTAAGCTTTTGAAAAAGTGTAAGGAAACTTGTCTTTCTAATATGGTGATATTACATATTGCAAAGACACCTTGTAGCTTCCATAAGAGTATTGTCTACTCCATCCTCCCACTATGAGTTGCGTTCATGATGTTAAACTTTAATCCCTAAAATAAACCACAAATACTTGTTAATATAGAGAATTTCAAAAGATAATTAAATGAATAAGTCAAGAGTACAATAAGATATAATAAAAATAAAAGAAAATAAAAAGTAAAAAAATAATGGCTAGAGTAATAGCATCCAAAAGCTCCTACCAATATTGTCCCTAATAATGGATTTAGAACCTTGATTGGCCTAAACTTAAGGCTGATATTTGAACTAACCGCAAGTGTATAATGTAGTTGTAGCTAGCACAGGCAAGTACAGGTCGATCCTACAAAGAAAATTATTACTAGTAATTACCTTTCTTCTATTATCTAGTCGACATGTAATTAAAAAATACTTTAATAAAAGTAAAGTTGGAAACAATATTGAACACAAAAACAAGGGAAATTACTTAGAAAACAATCAATATCAAGAATTAGTGTCTAGGTAATGAACCCCTCTAAAACCATTAGATAATTAACCTTTTATCATGCAGTTGTTTTATTGACTACTGGACCATGGAAATTCCTATCTTATGCTAATAACTCTCTTGAGACTACTAAAATCTAATCCATAGGTTTACTAAACAAAATCATTTAGGTTAATTTTATAGGATTTCTTTATCAATTTTTGAACTCCGCTATTAGGTTTGAACCTAATCTAGAGGATTTATGTTGACCTAACTCTAGGTTTGCAATCAACTTCTTTCAATTATGATATATCTATTCATACATAGGATTTCTAAATGTCTATACTATGAAATCGAATTATGTACTAATATTCTGGATCTATTAAAGAATATATAAAATATAGAACTAAATCACAAAATATCAATCAAAACAATTGCATACTCAAATATATATTAGCATATCCAATCCTTGTTCTTAGGATAGTGGTTTCATCCGTATAAATTGGTTTGCCTGTAAAACTTACTAAACCACTCAATTTCTAGGTAGACCAATACTCAAGGAGTAAACTATGCAAGTTAACCTTTATTGGAAAATAATCATACTTAATTCTTTCTAAGATAATGCATGGCCTCCATAGTTGCAAGAAGATGGGGAGGCCATTAAAGTGATAAGGTCCATCTAAGGAAAATTTTAAGAGGAGCAGGTCATCTTCCAAGAAAATCAATTCTTTAATCCTTTTATTCTTCTAATACTTAAAGGCCTAACATCGGATGACGGGAATGATGGACTCTTACCTAAAAGGAAACCCATCAATGCTAAAGACCAACTTTAAGCTCCTCCTTTTAAGGTTTTCAAAGGGGGAGGGGGAACTATTACTTGAACCCCAACTTTTGTAGCTTTTAGCCACTGAGTTTTTTGTTAACAATATGAGCTTCATGGTTGTGCTTGGAACTTGAAGAAAAGGGTGTGAAAGGAAATTCAATGTTTAAATCAAGAGTTAGACTTGACACTGATGGGACCATTAGCTAAAAGAGGAAGTGGTTGAAAACTTCGTCCCACAAATGGTAAAAATATGGAAGCAGGAAATAGACAGGCCAAAAAGACCAAAGAGGCCTTCTTAAAATAAAGGCAGAAGCAAAAATAGAAAAAAAAAAACAACAAGGATTTGAGCCTCCAAGGTGAATAGAGAAGCATTTTGAAGGAGAAAAAGATCAAGAGTGTAGAGGAAGTAAGTTTAGATGGTCCCATTTTAGAGAGAAACAATAGTCTCTCTCTAGAAAAAGCCATCCTATATGTTACATATGAAGATATGTTTTATCAAGTTGGCAAGTGAAGTATAATGAAGATATTGAAAAGTGTTCAACATTTTCACTTTCTTAGGATATTTTGTGCATATTAGTTAAAGGTCATAAAAATTGGTGTCCCACTGCTGGGTTGAGTAGGAAGTAATAAATAATTGTTTGAGATTGAATGCTTTATATTATCTTAATTATTTTCCTTACACCAAACTAAATGATTTTGTTTATTAAGGATTTATATTATAAGAGCTCTTATTAATTTAGCTATTCATTAACAAGTTCTTGTTAGTTTATATCATATAACTAACTAGAAGATTATATGCTTGTGATATAATTAATTAATTATATTTTTATTTTATTCATATTTGTATAATTATCTAACATATTATATAAAGACTATGTAATAAATCTAATTTACAAATAAAATTATGACGAGATTATTATTATGATATTCATATTTTATTAAGTTATCTTTAAATTATCTCTTGCTATTACTCTATAAAAAGTAAAAATTACTAAACGTAAAGATTAATGTATAATATGTTTCTTCTTTGTAAAGCAAGTAGTTGATCTCATAGAATAAAGTATAGAGGACCTTAAACAAATATGTGAGTACTTATTATTGAACAAGTTTATTGAATTGACTCAATATGAGAATTTCATATAAAGCATTACTTGTGCATTTAAAAAACATACTCTTTATAATGATTGTATAAGTGAATATTTGACTTGAGATATCTAAAATATCTTATATATAGATTGTTATGTTTTGATACTACTTAGAACATATCTCAGTTAAGGATAACCACATTGAGTGATTGATAAAGAATTCGTCATTTTAAAGTAATTAAAAAATGTTCTATTGTTCTTAATTAGTATTATTTTAGAAAATTCTTTATTAAAGTGGAATGATACTTTGAAAATAATTTTCAAATATCACTAAAGGAATCAATTAATATTGCTAGACAACTAATATGATTATACTCAAATAAAGTCAAGAATCAATTAATATTGCTAGACAACTAATATGATTACACTCAAATAAAGTTGAAATTCATTTTATAATTTATGTCTCTGTATAATGAAGTGAGTGAATTATACAAAAAATTTATGCAAAATAAATTTATTCAAAACCCTTTAAACATTCATAATGTTTAGGTGATCATGATGTACTTCTAGATCTTAATCTTGATTTGTGGTTATAAATTATTTAGTTAGATAGTTAAAGATAAATTAAATAATTTTAATTTATTTAATCCTAAATATAATTAAATATTATAACTTTTGGTAGGTAGATTATACAAGGGTTGGCTCTTGGATCCACAAGCAGATGAAGATGAGTTCTATTATCTATCCTTGTATTAAACATAAAATTGGGAATGGAGAAGGGACGTGGATTTAGCTTGATAACTAACATGAGATAAGCCCTATTATTCACAACTCTGAGTTCTTCATTTAAGGAATACATTGCTACTTAATCTTAAAGTCTCTTCATTGATTTGCAATGGGGAATGGAGGGGTAGTTTTAGAGGCTTTGCCTCCTTAACTGAACACTTACCTCATTTAAATGATGTGAGGGCTGAAGATTTTATTGCTTGGACTGTCAATTGGACTGGGGACTACTATAACAAGTCTTTTCATTAGTTGTTCACTTACAGTTCTATTGAAGTTCCATACCATAATCTTTTATAGCGTAATACTTTGGATCCTAAAGCCTCATTTATCATCTGTGATTAAGAATAGGCTCAAGACCAGAAGGCAATGGCATTGTAACGGGGTGATATTTGTATATAATGTGAAATAGCAATGGAGGATAGAGAACATCTCTTCTTTCTTTGTAGATACTCCAAGTCAATCTAGAACTGGATTTTGCGTTTGCTACCAGATAATAATAGTAGACATGAATGAGAATAAAACTCTGGAATGGGTTATTTGAAACTTAAAACTAGGGTACACCGATGCAATTGTTTACATAGTGGCTTTCACTACTACTATTTACACCATTTGGAAGGAGAGAAACTGAAGAAGATTTACAGATGTAAAAGAAGGGAAACATCAACTTGCAGTAAGAATTGTTAATTACATCAAATCTTCCATATATGTCAAAATGCATAACACACTCTTTCTGCTGACATAAAGAGAAGAAGGAAATTATAAATTAGCTTAATCTTTACTTTATACTGGTCTTTTGCGATGTATCATCCCCGCTAAAATCCCAAGTTTTTTGTAAAGTTAGTTAAGACTATATAAGCCTAGAACTTATTGTAATGTAGCTATAAATTTGTCTATAATTAATGCTACATTCAATTTTCTAAAAAGAAAATTTATTTGAATACCTATTGGGTCACATACATAGAACCATAAAAGAGAGAAAAGGTAATTTAATTAAATTGAACTTGATTGTAATGTTTAAAAAACTTTATAGTCAAATATAAACTATTTGGTAAATATAAACCAATTATAGTTATTGGAACTTATTGAGACCAAACTGATATTTAATTATAATTAATTTAATTAAGATTATAATAAACCTTAATATAAATAGACATATATTCTATAAGAGCTAGCATTCTTAGTTTACTGCACTTTATTTAGAGTTCTTTAAAGATTTTGGTATGGATATTATTAAAGGTTAGATATTTCAACAAATTTTTTTTTACATAACTTGTGATTTAAGAGGGGCTACAAAAAATAAAATCAAGTTTCATAATAAAAAAATTTATGATACATGCTTTATTATATTTATAGATTAATAATGTCATTTAATTAAAATGATTTTAGCTCTCAAAAAATCATAATTCTGTTCTTCATTTGCATTTGATGAGAACATGTCCCAATTTATTAGTAGTTATATATTAATTATAAATTTAGTATGAAAGGATAATTTTATAATTATTGAACTTTTAATATATTAATATATAAAATTTACGTTTACAAATACAATGTTTTGTCAATATAAACTTTAACTATTAATCATTTTTAATATACTTAATCAATAATTTCATATCATATAGGAATTTTAAAATAACTAAACTAAAAAAGATTTAAGACAACTAATTATTGGTCCATACGTGTAAGTTATTATCTAAATTTATCTTTTTGAGATTTTATTGTCATTTTGTAAAATTATCAATATCATGCCATAATTTTGTTCAAATTCTATCTTGATAGATTTTTCAATATAAAAATTATATACTGAGGCAATTCTAAATTATATTTCAACTTATACTAGACATATTCAGTTTCTAGTTTTATAAGAAGGATTCTCATACTTTAGTAACTCTCAAGCTAAGCACTACTCCAATATTTTGATATATGATCTTACAAAATTACCGTTACA
Organism: Erythroxylum rotundifolium; assembly: GCA_027563915.1. Taxonomy (NCBI): domain Eukaryota; kingdom Viridiplantae; phylum Streptophyta; class Magnoliopsida; order Malpighiales; family Erythroxylaceae; genus Erythroxylum; species Erythroxylum rotundifolium. Next base: position 32,158 of record JAOSBO010000202.1, on the reverse strand, counting down.
ATATTTTAGGCCAAATAAAATTTAAATGGCCCATATTTTAACTACCATTAAAATATACACATGATTTATGTTATTAATAATATAATTTTGATAATTTTTAGATCAAAAGAGTTTTAAACATAATTTATTAAGAGTATAAATTTTAGTAATCCTCCTATAAAACCACCACCATTGCACCACATTTATACTTGAACGTCCATTGTGAAGAAGTGCTACGTCGGCTTTACAATATTTCTCGTGTCAACTAGTTTTATTAGAAAGAGAATAAATTTCATGCAAACAGTCAACCTTACCTTCTAATTATATTCAACACCTGTAAATAGAAAAAATAATCTCGCTCTTTTCTTATCTTTTTTTTGCTAGTTTAAATTAAATAATAAATAACGTAAATTTAACTCCTTTTAAGTCACACACACGTATACATATAAATATGATTTTGAAATTACAAAAGAAGCTTAGATTAATTACTCAAAATTTTTTGATCTTTATCACTAGAATACCTTAATAATTTTACACGATAATCGTAACACAGACTATAAATATGTTGAGAATGTCAAACTTCTTAAAAGATCACTAATATAATTAGGGGCTTATAAGTCTTTGTTTGATCCCATTATAAAATAAAAAATAAATGATTATAATTCATATAAAAATTAAAGTACCTCCACCCTCGAATCGAATCATTATTTGTACCATGTAATGCTCCACATGTTTGCCATTGAGCTTTAGGTTACTGATTTGAAAAATAAAAGAATATATTTTAATTAAGCAATAAGAAACTTTCTCATAATATAATTAACTTTTGTTCTCATTATGTTTTATGATTCTAATGTCTTTTTTTTAGTTTTATTGATATATTTCAAAATCTTTACTTGAACAGACTGAGATTAGGATGAGACAAGATTTCTAAAGTAGAACATAGTTGAATTTAATCTTAAATGTAAATTTTGATATTTAAAATTCTAAAATGGTATTTTACCCATCTTGAGACACATTACATATTACATCTTTTTATTTTTTAGAAATAATTTAATTAAACTCCCCAAGGGATGAAAGTATATTAGTTGCTAATAGTTCTAATAGAGTTAGAGGTAGAAACTGTTTACATCTTTCAAAGTTGTCAAGCAATTAACATACACCCCTTAATTATGGTATTAACTCAGGTGATATCCCTTGAAGTAGTATCTAACAAGTATCACTTAATCAAAAAAGATTCACTACCCTTTAAATGAATTTAATGAGCCAACATGTACTTTTTTGTTTTAGTCTTTAAGTAACATGTAATCTTAAAATAACCTTATGTTTCTTTCTTTTCACAACTGTTTCCTAAGGCAATATTATAAATTATCAAGTCTACTTTATTTAGGTAATGTTTTTGAGAGAACCAAATGACAAAATCTTGTAATTAAAAGGGTAAAATAGATATGTTATAATGAATTTGAATATGGTTCCAAATGCAATATGCAAATTGCATTTAAATAAGAGATATGTAATAAACTCATATTCCTCTTTGCAAAGAACATGAGTAGTTGGCATGTTTAAAAATTTTTTTAGCTTATTTGTGGTGCTAAGTTTTCCTCTAAAAGAAAACCAAAGAATTAAGGAGGCTTGATAAGTGACTTTTTTCATTTATACCAAGCTCTTCAAAGTCATCTTAGGGGAGTGATTCCTCAACAAATGCCTACATGAGGTATTAGTAAAGATGCCTAAAAGCTAATAAATAAGTGAATGAGATTGAAGTTGAGATTTTAGTCTAAAGTGCTTGTTCTTAATAGTTGCCCTAGTTGAGGCTAGAAATTATTCATCGCTTGACTTACCAGACCAATGTCAAGATGAAGTTTTTAATGAGGATGAGCTTTAGAACTCTAATTAATGGCCCTAGTCTTATCTAATTATCATACCAAAAGAATGTAGAGTTTTCATTCTCTATCTTGTTTTCAAACTCCAATTTAAACCTGAGAATATTCACCATGGTCTAAGAGGAGTTGTATTAGAGTTGAATGCCCTGGAAATTATCTTTACATAAGTAATATGCATGAATATAGGTAAACTATAGAGCTTGCCTATATGAATGCATTCTCTAAATCCTCTTAATCTTAAGGACCTTATTTTTCACTTTTATAATTATTCCTAACCCTTCCTCACTCCATTTAACTTTTGTTGAAGCTTTCCTTATACTTTTTTCTAACAATAGAAAACTCCTCTTTAATTGCTCAATAATTTTAACAATATCTAAAGGAAGCATCAAATATGAAGTCCAGTAGAAATAAAGACTATTCACAATTGAATTAATCAATTATACTTCTCTAGCAATATAAATCTTTTTATTACACCAATAACAAATTCTTCTTTGAATTCATTGTTTTAGTGGTTAGAACTCTTGTATAAATGGTATTTCAAAAGAAATTGGAATTCTTAGTTAAAAAAAGGGGAGGTTTAGCATATTTCAAACAATTTAAAGTTGAAACTAATTAGAAATTTGATAATCTCTTCAAGAGATGAAGATTTGGCTCTTATTCTTATTGATAAAGATATTTGAATTTTTTAAAAAGAGTTTAAAGTTGACATTAAAACACTTATAGAGCTGGGATAGACTTTATAAAAAAGATAAGTCCATCCATAAAGAATAAGTTGCATATCCTCATCTTCTTACATTTTAAATGAAAAATTAATTTCCCTTCTTAATTGACGTCATGTTTAATAAACCTAGTTAAAATTTTGATTTTTAAGGTGAAGAGATAAGGAGAAAAAGGATCTCTTTATAGCACTCTTGATGATGTTTGTACCATATATTTTGGAATCTAGGTTCTACACTGAATTGGCCATGGATTTATCATAGATGTTAAGAATTGGAGTTACTTAGTTAGGGGATGGAGATCCCTTGTACTATAATATGTTACTAAAATAAGTTCTTGAACATTAATTCTCTTGTTGTGTTCTTAGATATCTTTCTCCTTGTTAAGAACCTTCTCCTTAGGCATTTTAAGTCAATTTTTGATACCCAAATTAGGAATCTTTTTGCTATTGGCTTTCAAGTTCCTTTTTATAGGTTTACTTCAAGGTTCTATAAGTAAATTATAAAGATAATATCCTTAAACATGTTATCATTCTCATCAACTTTCATAAGGAGAATTATCTTAGGCAATGCTTGTTGAATATTAGCTAATATAAAAATTTTGGGATAACTCTCTCTCCTGTTATTTAATATGGCTTCTTCAAGATATAAAAGTTCCCCCTTAAAAAATTAGCTAAGTAACTAAGGCCCTTAGGGTTATAATGTTTCAGAGAAACATTACAAATATTAATCTAAAAGGGACCAATTTTTGTTTGATTTCATAAAGTTCAATTATAGGCTTCCATTTTTGTGAAAACAACTTTTTTTTAGTGAGATTCCAAGGTCTTTCTATTATTTTTTAGGATTGGAAAGCTATCTCAATTCTTAGTAGGAAATAAATTATCTTTATTAACTAATACCTCACTTAACCTATGCTACTTCCATTGTTGATGAGCCTTTCTATTCATTATATGGTAAGAATGTCTCCTTTATAAGAAGAAACCAAATAAAGTGGTATTCCATTTAAGAGCACCTGTTTTTAAGACTTGGATTGGTAAAGCCACTATAGTGTTACATATTGCTAATATAGGGGATAGTAGTGCATATTAGGGGAAGGACAAGTATCTCCTAAAACTTGACACCTTATTCTCTTACTTAAGGACTTGGCAAGAGCATTAGTTTGTCCTGAAACGGTGTAGGAGTAATTTTATAAGAGGATGGCTTAGTTAGGGGGCTCAAGGTAATGCTAGAGACTGAAGATGGGCTAAGAGTGGATGGTATAAGCATAGACAAGGAAGGAAAGCCAACAAAGGAACCATCATAATATTCAAAATAATACTAAAAAATGAAAAGGTAAGTGTCTAAAAAGAAGAAGAATAGATATCTATAAAAGGAAAGTAAAAGAAATAGAAAGTAAATTGAAGTCTTTTAGTAAAGTAGAAAGACCAAAAGTTGGAGAATGAAGAACAAAGAAGAATGACCAGGAGTTAGAGAAGAAGAGCACGATTGATAATGAGGGGAGTAACATATAATAATACTAAGAAAAAGCTTGGAGACATAAAACCATGATATTGAAATAGAAGGGAAAGATTAAGTTCATAGAGGGACAAGAAAACAACAAACACGAAAGAATAGGAATAAGGAAGCAAAGAAAGAAGATCGAGAGCATAAATAAGGTAGCAGTTGGCGAGCTATATGCAACACATGTAGAAGCTTATAGAAGCTCTAGACTAAATAAGTTATAGCAAAAAAGTGTTTATTAAATATGAGAGGTTGCAACAACTTTGATTTTCTATATGAGAAGCAACATTACTTAAGAAAAACATGTTTTACCTTGGACAAATGCATAGCTAGTTTTTAATAATAATAAAAATCATTATGAAAGAAATACTTTGATAGATAAGTAGAGCATGAAAGAATGTGCCTCTCAACTATGTATATCCATTTCTTTTCACCCTCATCATGTGCAATAAGTTAAAAAAATAAATGTATATGAAATTTTCCTACATTCTCGGAGATGATCAGGAAGATCTACTAATAGAAAAAATTTTCATAAAATTAAAAAAATTAGTCAAGTTTTCAACAAAAACCAACAAAATATAGTTAAAAAATTTTTACTGGGAAGAAAACTATAATGATACGCAATTTTTACCTATCTAAGCCAGCTCCTTAATTTTTTGTGGTCCAAATGAGCCTTTTGAATTATTACCAAAAATTATACTTTCTAAATTAGGATAAACCTACTTAAGGGCTTCAAAATAAATTCTTGTATAATTTAACCATATGCATCTATACTATACAAGTACATAAACAAAATAATTGAGAGTAAGGATAGAAATGGTTAAAGTTTTTCAAATTACTATATGGATCATCTCCAATAGTTCTTAAATGAGATATTTCTACAAGCTAAGCATTCACCCTTTAGATTGTGCTGAAAGCGTGATAATTAGTGTATCTATTAGCCTATATTATCTTACTAGGCCTTTGTAATCGCTCTAGAATTCTTATTTATAAAGATTGCCTGTATACTCTATTCAATTTTAGTATGAATTATTTAATTTCTAAAAAAATCTTGTTCAATTAAATTTCTTTCACATATGTTAGCACATAAGGTTAGTATATCGATGCATATTAATATGAAGATATTAATATCGATTTATTTATCATATACTAATGCTCTTGAAATATTTGTTAACAAAATAAATTTCAACAAACATTGTTAATGTAAGTAATAAAATTCTTGCTATAATTTTTACTTTTAAGTGGAATGACAGATTAATGATTAGCATATCTTTTTTTTTGAAATGCGCATATCTTTTCTTAGTATTAAAAAGTTAAATCTTGGATGAGAAAGGAGTTATCTAGCTTAAATCACAAGTTTTGAAAATTTGAAAATATCCTACCGTAATTAAAAAATTGCTTATTTTTACCTTCATCACTAAATTACATAAAAAGTTTTGAAAAAATTATAATAATTTTTAAATTCAATATGGTTTCACTAAAACAATATGGTCAAATTTGGTTGAAGGTGATACATCATGATTGATTTTTTAAAGATATCTTAGTAGCACTTTTCCCAAAATTATATTGTCTTAACACCATTATTTTGTTTGAAATCTAAAAAACTTAAAGACTCTAAAAAGTAAAAAAAATGGTTGAAAAAAAACTAGGACTATTCATGGTTGTACCTAAGAGGCCATTTGATTCCACTTATATTTTTCTCTCATGATTTTTAGTTTTATTTTTCTATTTTTCTCTCAAATGAAAAAAATTCCGCTGTTAATGTCAATTTAGTGATATTTTTATCACCGATAATAATTACATATTAGATAAAAATTAAAGGTAAATTATTTTTATTTAAATAAATTTATTTTATTATCTAATATAATGTTTATTAATAATATTTTTCTTTATTTTATTTTATTAAAATATACATTTTAAATTTCAAATTTTTATTTATAAATTAATAGTTATTTTTAATATATTTAATAATTAATAAATAAATAAAATTATTCATAACTTATATTAATAATTAACTTTATTTAATTAAATATATATTATTAAATTAAATTATTTATAGTTCTCATCAATAGTTAATATATTAAATAATTAAATAAAATATATTTTGTTGATAGTAAATCAGATTATGAAAAATAGAAACAGAGAACAAAAGTACTTTTTATAATTTTCATAATTTTTAAAATTAGAAAATTAAAAATTAAAACACATGAATCAATTTTTAAAAAATAGAAATAAAAATAGAAACATCTGATATGACACGGCAAAGGGTATAAAATGTCGAAGACCTATGGGCACTAAGTGCCTGCTTATGCAAAGTAGATCCATTTAATGGCATTCGTTTTTCAGTGGATCAGACATAAGTTTTGCTAAGTTTAATGATAGTTGTTTAATTGATTCATAACCCAAACGTACTGTCTGTCAACTCTTAATCCAAGAAGTGGCCAACTTTATACACATTTGGCTAGCTAGCTTTATACGTAGTCCTTATCTTGTTCTTGCTATCTTTGGTTAACTTATTTTCTGTGAGAATTATAAGAAGCACTTGCACATATATACGGCCTGGCAGCAACATATGCATTAATGAGACAAAGTTGCGTTTGAGGTTTAAGGAATTGGGACAAGTTTGATGGCGAGCTCGGTTGGATGGATGATGTTGATGCCATTTAAACATGCTAATTAAGAGATTTAATTGTTGCACAATCATATGTACGTTCTATAACCATATACAGGGAGGATGCGTGTACCTATATATACACACACATATATGTTCAGGTTATGATATATGATTTCAATATTATAATTACCTATGTTTAGTACGGAGTCATCATTAATTTTTTTTTGTCAGCAAAAGTATACATCATTGCATTAATTATTGAAGGTACGATCTGTCTATGATTGAGAATTTGTAGGGGCCTAGGGTATTTATCCACATCCAATGAAGGATTAATTGCCAAAGATTGGTTGTGGGCCTTTTCGTGGATGGTGGTGATGATGATGATGGGTAGCTTTTCTCGGGCTAGTTAGATCGTTTAGTTGGTGACGCAATGGTTGAAGTAAAGTGTGAAGACCGACAAAATGCAAAAGCACAATTATTCCCCAAATTTGCATCTTTTGGTTACATTTCAGGTTAATTATATTGCACTTTTTGAAAGTCAGCTGCTCAAGCATAAGATAGTATTATATAGTAGACGAAATTTAAGACTTCTATGAATTCGAATATTAAAAAAGAAAAAGAAATTCAATTGCTCTGTCTATTATTATTAACATTTTATCATTTCTCCAAGACTGTGACATAGGGACAATAGGAACAGATTGCAAGTGTGGGAAAAACACAAGCACAAATTAATATGGTGTTCCCAGAATTTGACAGATAGTCTGAACCTAAATCTTTATTTGTCTTGTATTAAGCTAGATATATGCCCACCAAGTGTTCAACTATGTGGTAGATGAAGCTTTTCCACAAAATGTTTGATGAATATTGACCACATAGTCAATAAGTTGAATAATGCTGTTGGAGCCCAAAACTATCCATATTCTTCAAAGCCACCTCCAACTCTTACTGAAAGAAATTGAGGCTAAAAAGGCATAGACAAAGTTGGCTGAAAAGGATTTTTATAGCGATGGCTTTATAAAAGAAGATAGTGGAACTGCAAGTAATACTTAATTACAATATTAAAGTAAAAAAGCAAAACCATTTAAGATACTTTGCTTCCAAGAAATCTATGAAAAAGCCAATGCACTTTTATCAAATTGTCCTCTTAGATGCTGGTCGACATACCTAATTTTGTTTACTTGTCATGATAGACATGCTTATGGATCATCTCAAAACAACATGGCTTCGTGGATTGTATAATAAATAGGGATAATTGGAAGAAAATAATCCATTAATATGTGTCTGAGGAGATAACTGAAACTCCCCCATTAGAAAGGCCTTTTCGTGTGTCTTAATTTATCAATTAGTATATGAATTCGTGATTTTCCGAGATTAGAGTGTCTTAGCAATTAATTGAAGTCTCTTAATCATTCGCAAGGTTTTTGGATAGAGAGAGCAGGCTTTCATCTGGTCTCTTTTCTTTTCTTTCATTATTTCCCCGTCTTTTGTTATTGTTTTTGTTGTTCCTATTTGATCAGAAAAATTCTTTTTCCAAATAAACTATTATCGTCAACACCCATTCGAATCCTGCACAAATGCCTACATAGTAATTTATCTATCCTGCACAAATGCAATTTATTTATCCCTACATAGTAAGGAGGTTGTTTCCAACAAACTCACATGCAAATGTGACATGAAGAAGAAGAAAACAAAAGATGTAATAAAACAACAAAATACTTTTAAAATAAAAAAAGATAATAATATCAACCATTTTTTTAAATTCTAAGAAAAAAGTTCCTCATGTTAGCAAGTATGGTAAGTTGACATTTTTCCTAATGTTATATTATAACTTGAGAAGAATATGTTTGTGTAATAAAAGTGATAGTCTCATTTTTAAAATAAAAAACAAAATTTGTCAACTTAACTTTGAATAAAAGTTTAAACACTCTCCACACTACAACAAAGTTGATATTTGACTACAAAAAAAATTGTAGCTAAATGTGTAAAAAACGTTGCCTATATTTTTTAACTACATTGTTGTTTCGTTGCGCAAAGCGTCCTCAAATTCCTATAACTGAAAATTATAGGCAACTCTTTTCAAAAATTGTTGCCACTAGTTTTTGTCAACTTTTTTTGTGTAGCTAAATACTATTAGCTATGTTTGGAGTATCGTAGCAAAAAAAATTTAGCCATGTTTTGAAAAACATAACTAAATGTTTTTAGCTACTTTTTTTGAAAGATAGCTAAAATTTTTAGTTATATTTTAGAGAAGTAGCTAAATTTTTAGCTACGTGTTATAAACATAGCCGAATGTTTTTAGCTATATTTTATAAAATTTAGTCAAATACTGTTAGCTATGATTTAACTATATATTATACAAAGTTGTGATAAATTATTTGTTACATTTTAAATCCATATTATTAAATAATATATTTTGTATATCATGTATCAATATATTTTTTTTGCAAATTTATATAAATAAATTGAATAAAATGTTATTAATTCAAAATACGAAGCATTGTATTAAAAAGTAAAATATCATTAAATTATACCAATAAAAACAATATTTCTTTGTATATAAAATTTTAATTACAACTGTAACAATTCTTGTAGAAAAATAATAAATAAACTAGTTTATAAATTATAATGCTTAGAGCCATGAGAGAGTTGTCACTAATCGAGTGGATAAATGGAACTCAACACTTCAGTGACCTAGTTTTTGTGCCCCTGCCAACCATATCTAAGGTTCAACCATTTAAAATAGAGGGACAAAAGTAATCTAATAGTAGTAGTTAAAGCAACAATGTTATTCATGAGAATCTGTAAAGATGAGTAGCGTTTTCTACATAATGGATTAGAAAAATACTAAACAATTTAAAGAAATAAACATTAAACTCTTATTATTTTACACCTTCTTATGGATTAAAGGAACTAGGAAAAGTTCTACAAATCTAGGGAATAAAAATCATAGCAGCATTCAATAAAATCAACAGAGATATCAAGAAAACAATAGAAATAAAGTAACAGGTGTTGCCAAGAAGACATTGTGAATTACCTGAAGGCATTATTAATAAACTGTACACATTACATGAAATAATTTGTTAGGTGTCATATAACTAGGATATGAATTAATAAGTAGGAATTAGAAAATAACACATGAATCAAAACAAATTGTTAAATGAATCTGTAGAATCTTTACCTACCAGATCTCAAAATTATGCCCTGCAATATAACTAGGAATAGAGGGCTTCACATTATTTATCCAATCCCAAAGATCATCAATACTTGGGGAGAATATGATTCGAGTAGAAAAATAAAATATCCATGTTTGCACTAGAGAGGTGTTTCTATATCAAACAAAGAAGAAATATGAACTTCTCAAAGAAAACAGAAGAAGAAATTTGAGAGTTAGACTAAATTAGATTTGTGTATTATTAGAATAACATTAGAAAGTGTTAATGACCTCCAATTGCATCGACACAAGAATGAGAAATAATAACCACATCAATTGTTCTTATCCTACTATAAATGCATCTAGTTAACTTGACAGTAAAGAGAATAATATATGATGGACAAACACACAATTAATAATCAAAATGGAATAAATTAATACCAAAGATGAGTTAATTCTCAATAGGATTGAAGCTACATGTAACTAAAACTACAAAACAAAGGACAAAACAACTAGAGGCAAGTTTGAACAATCCACTTAAAAGGAGAGCGTCCATTTCTCGAAACTAACAAAAAAGAGTTCTTAAGAAAGACACCATGTCTACAGGGACTGAAGCTAGCCAAAAAAAGAATTTACATAAGTAGAACCAATAAATTGAACCATTTCTCTTGAACTACAGCAATCGCCTAAAAAAATTGTTCTTAAGTTGTGAATTGTACTTATATCAGATGCTTAAAGCATTAAAAATTTGAAAAATGAAACAAAACAGAGAGGAATGGTTTAAGGTTATCATCTAGAAGAATAAGAAGATAATCAAAGTATCTTGAGTAGGATTACAAAACATTAAGAGCATACCATGAAAACTTAACATCTCATTTTTGAGTCCTTGAAGAATGGGATTCAATCCCTACTTAATTAGGTATTTAACTACCTACCAAAATATCGTAAAGAAAATGCAAAACAAATGAACTAGTTGGCAAATACTGTGACGAGAATAGAAGTTATAGTGAATTGCAAATACCTAATCTAATTATTGCTTTAGAAAAGGAAAAAGCCTATTTTAAATTTGAAGCACAACAAGCTATATAATAAAGGACTAACCCGAAAGCAGGAGACCATCGAAGAGAGCAAAGCTGAGAGATGATTGTCTTTGTTTTTAAGGCTTTTATTTAAACTCCATTTCTTGTTTTTGTTTCCCTCTTATCTTTTAATGATGCCTTCAGCAATGATTTTGAAATCATCACTAAAGTTGGAGACAATTTTTAAAGTCGACACAAAAAGTTAACCCTTTGATGACGATTTTATAAAATCGTCGTGAAAAGTTAACCCTTTGGTGAGGATTTTTTAAAATCTTCACCAAAGCAACATAAATGTTGTAAAACTTTGAATCAACTTTTGCCGAAAATTTTAGAAATCATCTCCTAAAACGTGACTAAAGCAATCTACATGAAATAAAACTATGGATCAACCTTTGTGACTGACAGATTTCATGAAAGCATCACCAAAGATTTTGACGACATTTCCTTGAAATCTTTTCCAAAGAAATCTATATATGGAAACAATTTGGAGCAACCTTTAGGATCGATTATAAAAATTGTTGTCAAAGGTTTACTGTATTGCGACGATTTTATAAAAGCATCTCAAAAGACATACCATTTTGTGAGGATTTCACTAAAACGTCTCTAAAAGCTTACCCTTTAGTTATGATTTTTAAAAGCATGGCCAAAAGCTTATCCTTGGGTGATGATTTACAAAATCTTCACCAAAGGCTTACTTTAACGCCGATTTTTAAAATGTAATCCAAAAAATTTAACCAAAGGACTATCTTTTTGTAGTACCATCTTTTCTATAAGATTTCCATCATTCCTTGAATGAAAATCAACATATTTTCGTGTTTCTTTCCAACCTCTACCATCCATAACTCCTCTCTTACTTTCCTAAACCCATTTTTTGCTCAAAAAAATCTTTCTTAATTGTTTTATTTTCACTACCCTCTTTCTCATACACTCTCATGTTCTTCTTTCTTGTATTTTTTGTTCTATCTTTTTTACTCCTGTTACTTCTCTTGCTGCTAGACACTCTTACTTTGTGTGTTTTTACTATCATTCATCTTCATCTATCTTATTAAACTTTATTTGATGTGTCTTGCATTAATCTACTAGTCAAATGTATGCTTCAAATTGTTTCCTGCCTCTTGTTTCTACTTAAACACCAACTTCTTCAAACTAACTTGCACTGTAATAGTGACAACATTCTTGAATCCATATTGAACTACTTTCCTCGAAGTAGAATTGATGAGCAGGATGTGGTTTCTCCTCTTATGAGTACTGAAAGTAGTACACAGAAATGGTGTGCAACTTTAATAGGCTATTTCCTTGATAAGAGAGTTACATTTCCTATGATGAAGCAATAAGAATATACTAAATAGAAATAGCATGGTTTGATGGACATCTTAGTCAACAATGGTGATTCATTTTTCTTCAAATTTTCATGCAAAGAAGATGCAACCAAGGTACTCAAAGCAAAGCCTTTGCATGTTTAAAATGAACTACTTCTTCTATAGATATGGAGACCAGGGCTAAACATTAAAGAGATCAAATTGGAGAATATAACTATATAGATTTGCATAGATAGAGTTCCTTTGGAATATTAGATAAGCAATGGTTTGATTTATCTTGCAAGCTATTTTGGCAAGTCGATATGCACAGACTAGGCAAAAGCTGAGGTCACTAGGATTAGCTTTCTATGATTTTATATTCTGGTAAACTTAGTGACTCATTTTCCTGATGTTATTCATACTATGAGGCTGAATGAACAACTTGAAACCATGGAGGATAGCCTTAAAGTAAGTTATGTGTGGAAACCTGATACTGAGAAATAAAAATGAAATGTATACCTATTAGTAGGAAGTTCATAACATGTTTATATAAAGAGTTAAAAGAGTTACTTGAAGTTGAAGTGCTTAATCAAACCAACAAAACAAATCTTGATATGGAGAAAACTTAAGATAATTTTAAAATTGATAAGGAAGGAAATGAGTTAATAATATACTGAAGTGGCAAAACAAGGAACTCCATTAGTTGATCAAGAAATAGTTGAAAAAACTATCACTCCAAGGTTGGAAAACCATAGAAAGCAAGTTGCTAGTAAGGATACATGAAAAAAATTCTTGATTGCACTATCTCTGAGAAAGAGTTTCAAATAATATTAAGAAGGACATCAAGTAGAAATAAAAAACCTACCTACTCAAAGTAGTAAAACATAAGGATTTTTACATGGACCATTAGAGGAGAAAAAGCCCCTAGTAAGAAATTACTAATCAGCGACTTTATTATTGAGAATAAGCTAGGTATTATGGTTGTTTTAGAATCCAAAACCAAAGTAGAAAATTGTGATCTTTTGAAAATGCCTTAAAGTAATTGAAATGAATGCCTAAAAGTAATTGAAATGAAGTCACAAACTATAATCAGCACCCTAATAGTAGAATTATAGTTTACTATAACAGTAACTCTATTGAAATTTCTACCTTTTGCATCATAGATCAATTAATATATGTTGAGTTGTTTTGTAAAACCACAAGGATATCTTGCCAATTTTTTTCATATATGGTCACAATAATGTATATTAGAGAGGTCAATTTTAAGATAGGATCAGGATACTTTCCAATCACACACAAATTCCTTAGTTGCTAATTGGAGATTTAAATGCAATCATAGCTCTAGAGGAAGTTGAGGGCTTTAATGCAGCTAAGATTCCTTTCTTAGATTTAAGACAATGTTTATCAGATATTCAAGTTTTTGATGATGCTTTTAATGGAAACTTCTCAACATAGAGCAACAAGCAATATGGTGATAATTTCGTCAAGAAGAAACTAGATTGAAGTTTATCAAATTTGGAGTGGTTCCAACAATTCCCATACAACTACACAATGTTCTCCAACATATATTTATCTGATCATTCACCAGCCATCACCATTATAGATTCTGTAAGCTTCAGGATTCCCTTTGGATTTACCAAATTCCCTATTAGAGGTTCCAGGTTTTGAAAATGCATTATGGTTTGGTAACAAGGCTGAATTTTATGGCTCCAAATAGCACAAATATGTATAGAGAATAAAATTTTTTAAAGAAATTTTTAAGCAACTACAAAAGGAAAATGTAGGCAATATGCATCATCTTGTAATCACTAGTAAGAGCATTATGAGTTTAGCTCAGGATGAACTTTATAGGAATCCAGATTTTATTATAGTTAAGCAAAAAGAAAAACAAGCAATGTATAATGTATTAAAGGCTCTACATTATGATCATTCATTGATGAAGCAAAGATCCAAAATATAACGGCTTAAGTTTGGTGACATGGGATCCTCATTATTTCATATATCATATGTAACGTTGGACAATTTGAGCCCTTTTTGTATTGAACTATACTTGGAGATACTACTGTCTATTAACATATACATGGTTATATATGAGTTTAAAATTGTATTTGAATCCTTTAGGTAATTATGTCAGTGATATATAATGCTATATGCCCTTACATAAACTTAAAGTTCATCGATATGCAAAATCTTGAAGATTTCTGACACATAAGCTTCCAAGCATATAAAATCGATTCCATTGAATGGATATGACCATAGTGGCTGAGTTAAATGTGTTCTAATGCCTTAGAGGTGATTAAACATGATTAATATACTTATTGGACACTTAGAAAGCTTAATTTAAAACTTGATGTATATAGGGACTTAAATGTAATTTTCAATTCTTGGAGGACCGAAATGTAATTTTATAAAGTTAGGGGGCTTATTTATAATTTTCAAAAGTTCTAGGACCAAAATGAAAAAAAAAGTTTTGGTCATTCTTAAATTTTGGGCTTAATTGAAAATTTAGGAAAGTTTGGAGGGTGTAATGGTAATTTCACATAAGTTAAGGGCAAAAGGGTACATTCACTATGTTTGGTCAAAGAAGAGTCAAATTCTAAACCCTTATCCTTATTATGTCCATGTACCACCCATCAAACATTAAGAACACTTGGTTTAATTAAAAGAAACGAGAAGGAGAAGAGAGGAGGAGAAGAAGAAGAATTCAGCTATCACCTAAATTCCACCATCTTTTTGATTCTCCAACTTAAACCAAAGTGTTCTAAGGTAATCTGGGGCCAAGAAACTCAAATCTATCATTATATTTGAGAAATTCTCAAAGGATTGAAAGATATCACCAAAGGAAAGTTTAGGTAAATTTTGTCTCATCACTCTCTACATTATGATTTTGAGTTTGGTGTTCAAATATGTTCTTCTCCATGCTTAATTATGCATGAAACATGGTTTAGATGAATGAAAAGAATCAAGGAGAGGTTTCTTTAAGCCAAAACCAAAATGATCTCTCTTTGGTGAAAGTTGGTGAAATTATGATAATCTTTTGAAATTGATGGTTTAAATGGACTCCACGATGTTAATTGTGTATGTATAATTTGAATTGATGATGGCAAATAAGGAAGAAGTACATTAAAAGGAGGCTTTCAAGCTTTATGTGTTTGATAAAATGCCCAAGTGAACTTGGCTTAGGATTTAAGGATTTTGATTGTGTGCATTGGAAAGAAACTTTCAGGTTTACTTAGAGTAAACTTGAATTGTTGCTTAGGTTAATAAGTAGTGGCCTAATGTGCTTAGATTAAAATGTTCTCAATTATGCTTTGAAATGTGTAGGTATTGGATCAAAGCATTACAGCCTTGGAAAAAAAATGCAAAAGAAGTTTATATGAATGATAAGGGAAGTAACCATATGAGAAGCTTTATGGCCGAATCCTATAGCTTAAAAATTGTGATATTGTATTTTATACAGTTATGTGATGGTGAATAAATATTAGATGTATGTTTGAGTAGTAAATACATTGCATTTATATGTATCAAGGAGCTCGTACCGAGCTCTCACTGATACTCAATCCTCGGTTGATTTGTTGAAGAATATCATGGAAGGTTGCATCTCCATATAAGACACAGAAATTCTATCCAAACTAGTAACCAGACATGAGATTGATCCGGTGGTTAAATTTTTAGATCCTTATTAAGCACTAGGGCTATATGGTTTCAACATGTTTTTCTTCATAAGAACCTAGCCAATCATTGAAGATATTGATATGATGTTGTTCTTGAATATTCTAAGAATAAAAGACTGCATAAGAGATTAATAAAATTGTCATCACTCTAATTCCTAAAGGTGCAGAATCTAAATTTTTTAAGGATTTTATGCCTATTGCTTATTGCAACTGTATTTAAAAATTATAAAAAATTCTTAGAAAATAGGCTTAAGAAAGTCATAATTAATCATGTTGACAGTATACAAGAGGCTTACATACCTAGTAGATGGATGGGAGACAATATTCTGCTTATGTAAGAATTTATGAAGGGATATTCTAGTAATAAGATTAGAAAGAATTATAACCTAAAACTGGATTTGAAGAATGCATATGACAATGTAGATGGGAAATTCCTTTATCACATTGTGAAAGCTTTGGAGTTCTTAGAATTTTTTATAGAGTGGTTGAAACTATGTTTCACTACTCCTACATTCATCATACTCATTAATGGAGAACTCGTAAGGACATTCAACATCTCCAAAGGCATTAGACAAGGTGATCCAATCTCGTTATACATCTTTGCTCTTATCATTAAAGTTTTTAACATACTTTTGAATTAAATTGTTGAAAGACCTAACCATTTTAAGTTTCATTCTAAGTGTATAAGAATGAGCACCACTATCCTTATCTTTGCTAATGGTTTATTTATCTTAGAAGGAGCGGCTATAATTTTATTAACAGTAGTCATAAATTACATTAAGATGTTTACCATATCAACTTGAATTTATGTAAATATTGAGCATTGCTCTTTTTATATTTCTAAGAGTGCCTTTGATTAGAAGCATACGGTGAGAGGCATTATTGGATTCAAAATGTTGCCTTTACATGTCACTTACCTTGGAATCCTAATTGCTAACATAAAATTAAGTTATGGAATCTTAATATCTAGACAGAGGATAAAAACATGATCACTAGCTGGTATAGCTCAGTTAATCATGGTTATTTTGAATTTAATAAACATACATTGCGCTACACATTTAATTATTCCTAAAGCTTTGAACAAAACAATTGATAAAATACTCAAGAAATTCCTATGGTCTAGATTTAATGTTGGTGAATGTAGAGCTATAATCAATGTTCTGAGGTGTGCAATCCAAAAAGGTATGGAGGGTTAAACATAATTCCCTTGAGACTGTTAAATACATACATGCTTCTCAAAAGATTAAGGAATTTGATTGATGATTATAAATCTCTATGGTGCAAATGGGTATATAAATATTACATCAAAGGGAACAACATATAGGATATTGATCTTTTGACAAGAAACACTTTAGCTATGTAATTTAAAGGAAATCCGTAAGTTTAGAAGCATAATCAAACCTCACATTAGTAAGAAAGTTAAAAATGGACACTATTTATTTTTTACCATAATAGTTGGATTGCAAGAGGACCTTTAATGAATTTAGGAGATTTACAAGCTCTAAAAGGCTTAATTCCTAGAAATTATAATGTTGAAGATGCTTTACTACATAAGAATGAGATCCTGCCAAGAGTTTCTTATAGGAGTATGCAAAATGAACTCAACATTTTGTTTGTTACAAAAGAATATGGAAGAAAGAAATTGGTTGTGACCATCTAGTAGTACAACTTTTAGTAATATATCATGTAGAAAGTTTTTGAACAGAATCTCAATTGTGTTCTATAATATAAGCTTGTTTGGTGCAAGTTTAATCTCCTTGGAGCTATCACTACTTTGTAGAGAGCCATCAAAGATAGATTACCAACCATTGAGAGATTAACTAAGTTTAATTGCATGAAAATTTGTTGTACTCTCTATAAATTCCTAATGGAGAGCGCTTATTATCTATTCTTCAAATGCATCTAACTAAAAAAGCATTGAAACTAATACTGCACAAATTTGTTATCATCAACCTGTTGGACGATTAGAAAAAAAATTGTAACTTGGAATCTAAATTTTTAGCATATCAAGAAAGACATCAAATGGTGTTTCTTTATTTCTCTATCCTACCTTGTGTTGAACATATGGGATGAAAGAAACAGGTGAATTTTTAATTACAAAGAAAGGATTTTTTAGATAATCACAAAGCAGTTGTTAAATGTTATTAGACTACACATCAATATATTTTGTAACAAGCGCTCTTTATAATTAATTTGTATTAATATATGATGGTATTATGTGGGTGTTTGTAATAATTATTTGTTTTTAAGTAGCATAGTGTTCTAAATTTGGTTTTGGAGCTCTCACCCTCTTGTTAAGATTGTAATTCATATTGACTTGCCTTTGATTGGTTAAATTCAATCCCTTTTTCCAAAAAATTACTAATTATTTTAGGAACATATTATGACATCATATAATCCTTCAAATCTTACTAACAAGTTCTTGATTGACTATATGTTTACTCCCTAATGTTTAGTGATTAATGTTACGATGAGCTTAAGAAACTTATTTTGGTTTATATTTTGTTTTAGGTACAAGTTGGAGGAATAAGAGCTAAAAATGAGCTAAAAACTTGTCCTTATAGCCACTTATTGATGTTTAATCTTACTTGACTTTTTTATAACAAGAAGGATATGAATTAGGGTGAATATGG
This sequence comes from Erythroxylum rotundifolium, assembly GCA_027563915.1. Lineage (NCBI taxonomy): Eukaryota > Viridiplantae > Streptophyta > Magnoliopsida > Malpighiales > Erythroxylaceae > Erythroxylum > Erythroxylum rotundifolium. The sequence continues at coordinate 13,634 of JAOSBO010000202.1, read as the reverse complement.
GACCAAGAATTAAAGAAATAAAGTTATTACAATTTACAAAACTGTTTATAAGACTATGTAACTCACTACAAGTGTGTAGGAGCACGATGACGTAGTTTCAGCCTCTCCTATAACATACACAACTATATGTGGACTTACGTAGTTGTGTAGCAACCTACATGGCTATGTGTGGACTTACACAACTATGTTAGGGATTTATATGGTCATGTAAGTGGCCATGCAGCTCACAAGATCATGTAATTTATAAAGAATTTAGAGACATAAAGGGGCCAGATTTCTTACCTCTTAGAAAGATATAATAAGCTGAAATTCATCCTTTCGGGTCAAGTAGATATTGACGATAATGTACATGTTTAGGAATTTTTAATCTAGTAGTGTTGTTCTCACTCTCTTTTGGAATTGATTGTGTTATTCTATAATTAAGTTTTTGAGATTTATGTATTAATGAGTTGAACAATTTAATTAGATCATTTACTTACGAACACATTTCTAGAAACTAGATTGCAATATGTAATCTTTGTAACTCTGATTCACTTGTGGTAAACTACTAGTTGTATATCATCAGGGATAACAAAACATAGGTTAAATGACCCAAGTTTATGTGGTTATTTCCTAAATTAACCTATCTTCCTATTACGTAATACAACTGAATTTAGAGACCTTATTCTAGGTTATTTGATACTAAACCTAACTAAAGAGCTTCTTTTAACTAGATACATCCTAAAAAAAAAGTGAGGTTAACAGAGCTTGTTATTATTATATGGCTAATAGTTTTAAGAAGAGGTATGAGAACACTATGAAAATTGATTGAGCTCATTTTTGTGAAGGTTGAGATTAAATCGAGAATTGGATTTGAACCCATTTGTCAATTTTATCACTTTTGTACTATTGATTTGATTTACCTTCAGTAGTTTAGTTTTACATTATTTTATTAATCAAATTCAACCAAACCCCCCACCCCCCCCAATAGTAATCACTGATTTATTCATTACAAAAGCTAAAAACACACTTTATATGGATCAGATCCTTGCTCATAACTACTAAAAATTTAGTTATACAGAGTTTTGTTTTATTTTTTGGTGTGTCCGATGCACACCAAGAATTTTGGCGCCATTGTTAGGGAGTGAACTGATTTAGTTTTAGTTTATTATTTTGATTGGTGTTTGAATATATATTTGTATATAATTATTTTATATTTATTTTTTGATATCTTCATGTTTGTTAGTGTTCGTATATAGCAGTGAAAAGATCTCCTTAATAAGATCCCCATAATTTGATCCCAAGATCAAAATTACACTATGAAGGGAGTATGTCAATGCTGTTGGGGGGAATTTTGCCTAAAAATATAGCCACATTCTCAATCCTATAACCAAGGATGGATAGATCATCTAAAATTGACTTATGAAGAGAATTGGTAGCAAAAGCACTTCTTAAATAGGCTATAGGGTGCATAACAATTTCCACATAAACCATAAACCTCGTCTTTTAACTTAGGTAAATCTTTGGAAGATATTGATAATTCTCTTCTCATTAATACTTTGTAATTCCAATAGGATGTAAAGCAATTATAGAAAGAAACAAGATCTTAGTTCCAAGATACAAGTTCTAGCATATAGAATTTGGATAGCTAGATAGGTAAACTGATAGTGGTTATCAACCGTTTAGAATCATAAAGTGGAGCAAAGTTGTCATCCCAACCTGAGGTATATCCAAAGAATGCTAGCAAAAAGATCTTAAGGAGAGATAGGGAGCTTGAGGATCCTAAGAGGACCCTATGACGATGGCTAACAAAGATGAGATTGAGCAAAGGTTAGGAGAAGAGGGAAATTCCTCATTTAGTTTAAAAGTAATATTTGAATTCCTCAATATGGTTAAGATTAACCTTCTAAATTTTTCTAGAAGATTAATGAAATCGAACAAGAAGGAAAAGGATAAAAAGATATTAGAGATTTTTTGAAAGGTAGAAGAATATACCTTTGCTAGATGTAATCAAACAAGTGCCACGAAAGAAAATGCCTCTAAAGGATAGGGTTCTAATAGAGATTAAGTGTTTGAAAGTAAAGAAGAGATTGAATGTGAATGTGAGTTGTCATCAACTCAAGTCATATCTTAAATAATTTCAAGTGAAAAATGTAGAAGTGTTGATACCTGAAGACCATAATTTTCTCACTTGATAAGGAAAACATGGAGTCAAGCTAACGATAATAAAGAAAGACACTACTTAGTAGGCAAACCACAAGAAGTTTAGTCCTTTTACTTTACATTTTTCGTTTTTTTTGAATGCTCCATTTCTTACATTAAACGTTATGGGACAATGTAAGTTCTAAGCATGGGGGTGGGGAAATGTTTATTTTAAGTTTCTTTGGGTGTTTTTAAGTTCTTTTTGCTTTTAATAAAAACAACAAACGTTCCATCTTTTTCTATTGCTTTTGGGACTATACAGTTATAATTAAAAAGTATAATTAAACAATAAAATTCATGGCAACTTGGTCATGTATCTTTACTCTTAATAATTGGTCATTGTATGTTTTCTTTAGAAGAGTAGTGACTAGTGGGTAAAGATAAGTCAGTGAGATTTTGAGCCTCTTAGAATAACACATCTATATTAATCTCATTGTCTTTTATTTATGTGTGACCTTTGGACATGTACATCTTAACTTTGCCTTGATTTTATATTCAAGAATATAATTTTATCACATGCATTAACATGGAAATGTCATAGGTTAATTAATTGACATATCATTTTGGGTAATTTTTGGAGCATATTAGATGCATATTATTCTGATTGTGGTGTTTTTACATTGTTTTTGGAGGTTAAGGGATGTTGAGCTGTTTTGGAGAAAAGAAGTTAAAATTGGCTAAATTGGAGAAGAATTAGACAAGGGATTTAAAATGTTAGAGTGAATTATTCTAATTTCTTATGCTTCATGTGGTTTGTAGTGTGAAGGCTTTCATTTAAGTTATGAAACAGAGTTTTTGCATTCATCATAACCGATGATTCCCAGTTTATGTTAATGTTAATTTTTGAACTTGATACTTCATTAAGTGTTTGTCCTATTTCACTAGTTTTGATGGCTTTTGAACTTCATGATCCAAATACTTCTCACTTTAAACTTTTCCCCATTACAACCTTAAAAATTCTGTTGATTCACGATTATGCATATGAATCTTTAATGGTAGAGAACTGAAATGATATGCAAAATCGTGGAATATCTTAATCATTAAAGGTGTTTGAGTGAACCTATAGATTTATCTTATTATTAAACATAACTTGTCACGGTCTACCACTAAATTGCTCAATTTTTTTAGTGAAATAGTTATTGATTAATCATCAGTAAAAATATTGAATTGAAAGCTATTCTTCTTTTCTTATGGCTATCTATTCTTAGATTATATGAAAAATGAGGAATTATTTTGTTTTTGATTTTGATTTTTAGATTTACTAGAGGACAGTCAAAAGTTAAGTGTGAGGGAACTTGATAAGTGCTTGATTGACTATATGTTTATTCCCTATTGCTTATTGGTTAACGTTATAATGTGTTTAAGATACTTAATTTGGTTCATATTTTGTTTTAGCTACAAGTTAGAGAAACAAAAACCAAAATGAGCTAAAAACATATCCTTGTAGCTTTCCTATTGATTTTCAATCTTATTTTCCTTATTGGAATAAGAAGGAGATGAATTAAGGTGAATATGAGGCAAGGAATGAAAAAAAATGAAGTTGTTATAACTTACACAACTGTTTATGGGGTTATGTAATGCACTTAAAGCATGTAAGACTTAGAAATGCAATTTCAGCCTCTCCTACAACCTACATGATCATGTGTGGACTTACTTGACTATGTAACAACCCACACAGTCATATGTGGACTTACATGGGTATGTAAATGGCCTTATAGCTCATCAAGACCATGTGTGTTCATGAATTTAAGGAAAAATGACACACACAAACACCTGGATACCTATTTAGTTGACCGTATGTTGTGATGGAACCCTACTTTTTACTATAAAAGGTCATCTAAGAGGCCAAATAAGTTAGAAAGAGTTTAGAGACATGAAAGGAAGCAAATTTCTTACCTTTAGGAGAGCTATGACAAACAAAAATTTATCCTTCTTGTTCAAAGGAGATATTGAGGCCAACGAACATGTTTGGATAATTATTAACATAGTAGTGTTGTTCTTACTCACTTTGGAATTGTTTGTGTTATTCTATAACTAATGCTTTGGTATTTTTATTAATGATTTGAAAACTTCAATTAGATCATTTATGTATGAACTCATTACTAGAATCTAGATTGCAATACATAATTGTTGTAACTCTAATTCACATGTGGTAAACTAATGGTTATGTATCATTAGGGATAACATAACATATGTTAAATGAACTAAGCCTATGTGGTTGTTGTTGAGACTAACCTATTTTCCTATTACATAATGCAATTGTCACACTAATTCTGAAGATGCTTATTCTAGGTTGTTTGATAGCTATACCTAATTAAAGAGCTTGTTTTAATTAGATATAACATAAGGAAAATTATGGTTAATAAAGCTTTTAATTAATCTACGGTTAAAAGTTTCAAGGAAAGTGATAGGTGTGAATTACATCATGTTTTAGGGCATAGTTTATTGTGTATTAATTGTTAATTTGAGTGTTTAGTATGTGTTTAGGTTAGAATTGTGTTAGTTTGTGTATTTAAGTGTTTTAATGGGTTAGTATAAGTCTTTAGGCTTAAATATTATGTTTTTTCTAGGTACCTTGATGTGTTTGTTAGTGTTTCAGGGTCAACGTAGAAGAACGAATTGAGTTTCAGAGACTTTCGGGCCAAAACCATAGCCTACGATCATGGCACAATAAGCCACGATTTTGACAGAAACATGGGAGCCAACCTACGATCACCACACACATGGAAGAAAAGGTTGGATGCTAGCCACGATCGTGGCTCTTATCATGACAGTAGAGCCACGATCGTCGCCCACATCGGGCATACGAGAAAACAAGTGAAAACATCAATTTTCAAGAAACTTTCTAGACTGTTTCGACCCTAAAAATGCCCTAAGGCTCCCAAGGTATTTAAAGAACATGAAGAATAGAAGAAAGGAACATTTGCATCAGCCACAATCTCGAAACCCTAGAGAGCTTTATCAAGAGATTGAGGAAGAAACGAAGGAAGAGAGATGTAAAGAAGAAGCCTACACGAAGTACTTCTCAGAACAAAAGGTTTCCTATCGTTGCTACCTCTGTCATCCATTTTGAGTTTATTTCTGGTTTTATTTCAGTCTTTACGATTGTTTATAATTTGAGATAGCTATAAATGATAGCTATGTTGAATGTTAAGTCTTTATCTAAACTCACCTTTAGGATATTTTATCTTTGATATTAATGAAAGTTGATTGATTACGATTTTCTAGGAGTATTTGTGATTTACTTTCTATACTTCATAATTCGATAACAAAATGAGAGGGTGAGCCAAGTGACAATCATTAAATTGGGCTAACGAGATTTAGGTAATTTAATAGATCAAGATTTTGAATCTAACTAGTAAATTTGTGTAACAAGAGATCTTGCATAGGTTTTCGGTAGTTTATTAGACAACTTAAGATCTAATTTAGGTTTGGTATAAATTATGAATTGAGAGCTGCAAATTCTCATAATATAGTTAGGGTTGATAATTAAGTTTAATGATTATAACTCGAGAGAGAGTAATCAACCCTAAGACTGTCTAGAACTATTAGTTCAATAAATTCATAATCAATTAGTTTTCATTAAAGTCGGATAAAATGTAGTTTTTAGGTTGTTTCATGATTAGGTTTTGCATCTGCTATCTTGTTCATATTTTTAAATTTAATTCTTAAACTTAATTGCGTGATTGAAATAATTTCCTACTCAGTTTTGTTTATTGAATTATTGTGAATTGTGTTCAGCCTTAGATTTTAGGATTAGATTAACCCTCCTCGTGGGATCGATACCTTAGGTAGTACATGGACAACCCATACACTTGTGGAATATCGAGGTTTAAAAATATTAAAACTTTGTCATACAGAAACCTACGATTAAGTTTTTAGTGCCATTGCCAAGGAGGCAATTAATTTAGTTCTAAGTTTAAGGTGTTTAGATTAGTTTTTAATTTCTATTTTCGTTCTTTCTTTTCTATTTTAGAAATCTTGCTCTTGCATAAAAACAAGAGTCAAGAGAGGCTCGAGTCTTGCAGTTGAAACTTTAGACTTAGATATCACTCGATTGGAACGAACTATTAGGAACGCTCGACGAGAAGAAGAAGAAATTGAGAAATCAATAATGGTTGAGGACCAGAATATGGACCACGGAGTGAACTAAGGCTAGTAATAGTGGACCCTTATGGACTTCATGAGGCCAGGGTTCAACACGGTGAACCAAGGAGTAGCTAGACTGCCTATTCAAGGAGCTTCGTTTGAGATTAAATTAGCCCTCCTAAATATGCTTCAACAGAATGTGCAGTTTTATGGATTAGCAAACGAGGACCCCAATGCACACATAGTGAACTTCCTCAAAATCCGTGGTACTTTTCGATATCATCAGATGTTGAAAGATACAGCCAGAATTCGGTTGTTTCCCTTCACCCTTAGAGATAGAGCAAAGTTATGGTATCATTTTTTTTAACCCAATCAATGTTAGTACATGGGATCAGCTAGTTAGTGCTTTCTTGGATAAGTATTTCCCTCTAATTGAGACCACCAAGATCATCAAAGAAATTACCAATTTCTAACAAAGTGACAGGGAATCAATCTATGAATCATGGTGGAGATATAAGGATTTACAACAGAAGTGCCCATTCTACAACTTACCCAAGGAGTTCTTATTACAAACTTTCTACAATAGAGTTAACCCATCGTGAGAGGCATGATTGACACTGCTTTAGGAGGATCACTAATGAGGAAGACAGTTGATGAAGTAGAAGAGCTGATGGAGGAGATGGTGAACAATATCTACTTAAGGACGAACAAGTGGAATAAGCAAACTTCTTCATTCTAAGAGTAAAAAGGTGTGGTCGCGATTGATCAAATGACAGAAATGCAAGTAAAAATCGACAATTTGACATGAAAACTTAACAACATGAAGGCATCGTCCCCAACTCCAGTGAAAGCCATACAATTGAAGTGTAAGCTATGTGGACACATAAACTATGATATCGTGGACTATTACCTGATGAAAGAAGAAAATTCAGAGCAAATAAACTATATGGGAGCATAATACGGATAAAGAGGGGGAAACAATCCCTACTCCAATACTGAAAACCCTAGGTAAAAGAACCACCCAAACTTCTCCTAGACAAATAAAGCTGTAGGACAGTTCAAACCATAAGAATAAGCGAGCTTCCAATAAGATAAACCAAGCTCGATAGAATCTAAGCTGGATAAAATTTTAGATAAGCTTTGAACTCTAGACAATGCACAATAGAAGTTGCAAGGCAAATTTGAGCAAGTCACTAAAAACTATGCTTCTTCAATCCATAATCTAGAAGCTCAAGTGAATCAATTGTCAAATGCCTTTTCTATGTGAAATGTGGGAAATATTCCTAGCACTTTAAGAACAAAACCAAGGGAGCACCTAAAGGCTATCACATTTCGAAGCGGGAAGGAACTTGAACCAGCCCTAAAATAATAGAGGAGCCCACCCATCTTGTTAAGAAAAATCAGAAAAAGGAGAAAGAAGTAGACATGAGTGAATATCCTCCTTATATCACCCCTCCACCATATCAACCCAAAATCCCTATAAGAGTTAGATGCACAATTTGTAAAGTTTGTTAAGAAATTAAAGATGCTACAGATCAATCTATCCTTTGTAGAGGCATTGGAACATATGCCTAAATATGCAAAATTGTTAAAGGATATATTATCAAAGAAGGGTACTTGGGAAGATAATCAGACAGTAGCTCTGCCTAGCACCTACAGTTCCATAGTCATCTATCAAATGCCATCTAAATTGCAAAATCTAGGGAGTTTCACAATACCTTATGTGGTTGGTGAGTTTGAATTTACCAAGTGTTTATGTGATTTAAGAGCTAGCATTAATCTTATACCTTTGTCGACATTTAGGAAGTTAGGACTGGTCAAAGTCAAGCCTACATCGATGTTAATTCAGTTGGCAGATCGATCCATTAAAAGACCATTTAGAATAATGCAAGACATTTTGATGCAAGTGGATAAGTTCATACTTTAAGAAGCAAAGGCAAGCAGACTAGGCGACAGAGGGAATGAAAGGGGAAGAGTAGGAGGCTCTTTGCTTTGATTCAGGCATCTAAACTCAGCATAGATAGAAAGTCCACTACCCATTAAAACAGCTTGTATAGCTACAGTACTGCTTCATATAAGATGTACGAAGGACAAGTCAGATAGTGCATATTACTAGTGGGAAAACTTAAATATCTATATATCATGAAAGCTTTTGAAACTATCCTCAAATAGGGTGTGTTTTGACTCTTATGAAGTAGCGAACCCTCCCTCTGAATGAACAGAAGTGGAATGCAACTCGAACAAAGTTCTAGGATCAGATCGAGCAATGAGGTCCCACGATGAATGAAAATGAGCTGAAATGGAGCAAAAGGGAAAGCCCGTGGGAAGCAAAGTAGCAGCTCAACCAAACCACTATTCATTCAAAGGAGCGGTAGCCTATAGACATGAGTTCAAGGCCATAGCAAGAAGTGTTCCTCCAGTAGACTTTTTGGTTCCGAACTTTTAAGAAGATAATAACTACCCACTAATCTTAGGTCAACCAGTCATGAATATAGGAAAGGCATAATTGACGTTCACAAGGGGAAATTAACACTTCGCATAGGTGAGGATCAGATTAAATTAAATATGAATAAATCCTTAAAGAATCCACTAATGAGTAACACGTCCATAAAAGTTGAAATTATAGATCAAAATTTGCAAGAACAAGTCGAGAGTTACATCGCAAAAATACAGTCAATGGAGGTAGATGTAGACAGTGGATATCAGAACCCTGAATCTAAAGGAGATGATGAGATGGAGAAGTCAAATGTTCAAGAAAATCAAGATAAATTGGTTCGAACTGAAGTACCCATACCACCATCTATAGAAAAACTACCTATACTATAGATTAAAACTTTACCTGCACATCTCAGATATACCATTCTAGGTGAAGGTCAAATGTTACAGATAATTATATCCAATTAATTGAATGAGAAACAAGAAAGTAAGGTGGTACAAGTTGTTAGGAAGTGAATGAAAGCCATCAGATGACAGATCGCTAACATTAGAGGTATAAGCCTAAATGTCTGCTTTCACTGAATAAACTTAGAGGAAGGATGTAGAATAGTGAAGGAGCATTAATGAAGGTTGAATTCTAACAAGAAGGAGTTGGTCAAGAAAGAGATATAAAACTCCTAGATGCAAGGATAATTTATCCCATCTCTAATAGTGAATTAGTCAACCCAGTATAATGTGCACCTAAGAAGGGTCAAACGATGGTAATAGAAAGTGATAGGAGAAGTAATTTCAATAAGAACAGTCACAGGATATAGAGTATGCATAGATTATTGTAAACTTAACTCAGTGACTAAGAAAGATCACTTTTGTCTTCTGTTCATAGACCAAATGACAGAAAGGGTAGTTGGTAATTCTTTTTATTGTTTCTTAAATGGATATTCTAGATGTAATCAGATTTTCATCTACCTTAATGATTAGGACAAGAGTACACTCACTTGCCTCTATGGTACCTTCGTGCACAGACATATGCCTTTTGGACTTTGTAATGGCCCAGCCACATTTCAGAAATGTATGATGTCTATCTTTGCTAACATGATAGAAGATATAATGGAGGTGTTCACGGATGATTTTGCAATCTTTGGAGATTCTTTTGACATGTGTTTAACTAATTTGGATAAAGTTCTTCAAAGATATGAAGAGTTACACTTGGTGTTGAATTGGGAGAAATGCCATTTTATGGTGTAAGAAGGGACAGTACAAAGGTATAAAATCTTAGATCAAGGATTTGAAGTTTACAGAGAAAAAATAGAGGTGATAGAGAAACTTCCCCCACCAAAATATAAAAGGAATGAGAAAATTTTTAGGTCATGCAGGATTTTATCGTCGATTCATCAAAGAATTTTTGCAAATTGCAAAACCTTTGACAAACCTTTTAGTCAAGGTTGTGCCTTTCTTGTTTGATGACAAGTGTATGGCTACATTCAACACATTAAAGGAGGCGTTAATATCAACACCAATTTTACCACCACTGAACTAGACACTTCCATTCGAAGTTATGTGTAATATAAGTGACCAGGCCATAGGTTGTGTTTTGGGCCAAAGGAAAGATAAGAAGTTGCATGTGATTTTCTATGCTAGTAAGACTCTTACAGGACCCCAGCTAAATTACACCACTACAGAAAGGAAACTAATCACAGTAGTGTATGCATGTAGTAACTTTTGACAATATCTTTTGGGTTCAAAGGTAGTCGTATTCATTAATCACATAGCACTAAAATACCTTTTCAACAAGAAAGATGCAAAATTTAGGCTCATTCAATAGGTGTTACTATTAAAAGAATTTGATATACAGGTGAGAGTAAAAATGGAGCAGAAAATTTGGTTGCAGACCATTTATCTAGACTTGAGGGAGGGGAATGCGAGTCAAGCCATGTTATTGTTGAAAATTTCCTCGATTAAACTCTAATGCTACTCGAGAGCTTGACTACACCATAGTTTGCTAATATCATAAATTATATTGCCAGTGGTAAACTTCCATCAAATTTCTCTTACCAACGAAGGAATAAGTTCTTGTATGACTGTAACCGACATATATGGGATGGGCCAATTTTATATAGAGTATGTGCAGATGGGTTAATGCGACGATGTGTTCCAGATGAGGAAATTTTAGACATCCTAAAGCAATGTCATGAAGGTCAGTATGCTGGGTATTATGGAGTCAACAAAACGGTAGCTCGGATACTTGAGAGTGGATTTTATTAGCCATAAGTGTTTAAGGATGCTCAAACCTATGTAGCATAATGTGATCGATGCCAGAGAACAGATAACATCTCTAAAAGGGATAAAATGCCTTTGTCCAACATTCAAAAAGTGGAAGTCTTCAATGTTTGGGGCATCGATTTTATAGGTCCTTTTCCAACTACAATGGGAAATATGTATATTCTACCCGAAGTGGTAACATCTCCAACCAATGATGGGAAGGTAGTGCAAATGTCACTACCGAGTACCACATCAAACCCATGGTAACTGCCACATAGCTAGGCTAAGGACACTCACAGTTTCCTTAATCTAACTATGCAAGGCTAACCATTTTTTTTAATTTTTGGGTAGCACAACCACTGTATTTTAAAAATCCCAAACCTATAAACAATTTTAAACACAATTCTATATTCACACCAAAGATTTTACCATAACTTTAGGACTTTAAAGTCCACTCAAAGCAAACTCAACAACAGTATCAAAGTTTATACATAAGGTCTTTCACAACGACAAAACAGTCAAGAGTTAAATTTATAAAATCATAAAGTATATCTACATAACCAATCTAATAAAATAGTAACATAGTTTATGAGCCACTATGCAACTAAAGTATAAAACAGAAACTACCTATGTGCGATAATGTCCCGAAACTATCAAAAGACCGTACTATCTACTCAAGACTTCAAACTTACTAAATTAACCTGCATGGTTCGAAAGTAGAGAGGGTGAGTACACTATGAACTCAATAAGCAAGAAAAACATATTTCACGAATACAACTCGATATGCACCAAGACGATATAGATAACCCATAAGGTGAATATACAACATATAGAAACACATAGGCCTAGTCTATGACTCAATGTATACTGGATAGGAACCATATAGGCCTATCTTATTAATTCATTCATCCAATGAACATAGGTTCTAATTCCAATACACAAAAGCATAAAAACATCACATGTATAATTCAAATCTTGTCAAAAAAATAAATTTCAGGGTAAGCCAAAACAATCATGTATGACACCACTAGTCTGACAAACTAGCGTACACTTCATCAGTGGTGTTAGCTTGACTTCATCAGTGGTGAGTCTGGGCTATGATTGACAAGAGTGTCATGCCTAGGTGATGACCTCATCGACGTCTAGACCTTAGGCATGGAATCATCCGCAAGTCCCGTAGAGGTGTCGATACGGGGACTCGAATTTTATGTACCAGTGTCAAGGGTACAAGGCTCGCTAAATCAATTGTGCCTAGGACACGATTGGACAATCGTTTCCTCACCAATCAAAAAAAATCATATATAAACATTGAATACTAAAATCAAGTAAGGCACTATGCTTTTATTTATCAGTCTAACTGATAAAATGGAACCATGCCAAGGCTCTAAGCCAAAAGAGAATACATACATGCAGCATACATCATCCAATTAAGCATATGAAAATTTCCAAAACATTTTCTCATGAAATAAAATCTAATTTTTTTGCTTTAAATGCATAGTTGTTCAAAACAATGTCATTTCATAAATACATAAGCATATTAGTATCTATTTGAGATTCAATTCTACTAAGTATTGCCTAGGTCCGAAATTCACATACAAGTCATCATACATGTCTTAAGGTGATCTAATCCCATATGAGAAATATGGTTTCCGCAACTCAACTCAAAAGAAGATGTGCACTACCTTGCCTTCAAAATCCTCGATACAAGCTCCTTGATTCCTAGCTCTTAAGCCTGTATACATAAAAAGACATACAATGAAATTACTACTTAAAGATAAATTTTTTATAGTTATACACCATTACATAAATGTATAAAACACAACATCATTCCTTTTAAGCTACAGGATTCGACCATTAAGCTTCTCACATGGTTACTTCCTTACCATTCAGATTAGCTTCTATTTTGCATTTAATGCCTTTAACTCAATACTTGCTCATTTCAAAACATACTTAAGCACATCTTTGTCCATGCATATTAGTCCATTACTTATCAATCTAAGCAACAATTCAAGTTTATTCTAGTAAACATGAAAGCCTCTTTCGAATGCACATCATCAAAATCCTTGAATCCTAAGCCAAGTACACTTAGGCATTTTATCAAACACCTAATGTGCATAACTTTCAAGTCACATTTTCAAGACATTATCATAATAACTTATGCTCTTATCACGTCATATAATAACACTTCAACTCAATGAAATGTTCCAACACTCCATTCAAACTAAGTCCCTTCATTTAAACTACAGTTATCAATTACAAAACTCATCACATTAATCCACTTCTTCTTCATCATTTCAGCCCAACCTTAACTAACATACATCTTCTTCATTGTTCATTCTTAACACCAAACTCAAAATCTTAACGTAGAGAGAGATGAGACAAAATTTACCTATACTTTCCTTTAGTGATATCTTGAAATCCCTTGAGAATTTCTCAAATCTAATGATACATTTGAGTTCCTTGACCCTAAATTAGCTTATAACACCTTGGTTTGAGTTGAAGAATAAAAAACTTGGTGAAAATTGAATGATGGCTGAAACTTCCTCTTCTCCTCCTCTTTTCTCCTTTCTTCTCCTTTCTTTTAATTAAAACTAAGTTTTTAATGCCAACTAAAGGGGTTGCATGGCCACACTCATGAAGAAGGGTCTACAATTTGACTCTTCTTTGAA
>JAOSBO010000201.1:14566-33127 GCA_027563915.1 Erythroxylum rotundifolium | reverse complement strand
ATCTCCATAGATTGTGTCCTGTTTTACATGTTGGTTGTTGTTTTGTATAGGTATTGTTCTTATTTTAATCTCTTAAGTCTTTAGATTTGTTTAAGTATTTTGTATCGTACATAGGTTGACTAAATCCAAGAACGTTTTTGTACGATGTTTCATGTTCTTTTCGAAATGAGGTTGAATGTTGTGTTGGGATTGAGTTAACTAAAACATATGAAATTTTTTATTTTAACTTAGTTGTTTCGTTAATTCATTTGAAATAATTTAACTATTATATTTGCCCTTAAACAAAATTAAAACTTCAATATGAACATTCTATTTTAACGGTTAAATGTTAAATGAAAAAAATTGAGTTACATAATACACTTTAAAACTTTAGTGGGCATATGCATATGGATGACTATTGCGCATTTATGCAGTGTATACTTGCTAGTGTATTATATATGCAGGAAAAAGAGTTGGCAGCCACATGTTATACATATATAGAAAATTTTGTGAGTGGCTGTGGATAAGTTTGGTAGATATATGTTAATATATATAAGAAAAAGTTTTATTTTAACTTGTATATATATAAAAAAAGGGTTTGGTGATCATATATGTATATTTATAGGAAAATTTTTTGTATCACATCCAACAACACTAAATTAGCCACTAATTCACTACTCTTGATCAACACCAAACGATAAGAAAAAATAATATTGACATTCAAGGATTCATCCAAAGGGGTAGCTACTGATAAGTAAGTTATTAATTTGGTTGCTTGCCAACCAATCCTTAACGTAAGAATAGGAGATATAAACGAATAGGTAACACCCAAGTCAAATAAAATTCTAACATCAATATGACAAACTGATACAGTACCTGGTACAACTACACTAGAGATCTGAGCATTTTGCGGGTGAGGGTGAACACTTTAACATGTCCTCCTCCTGACTGCGAAGAGGTCGATGCCTACTTAAAACCTCTAGTACTAGACCTAACCTTAGGTTAAAATCTACCCCTAAACCTATCTCCTGGTCCATGGCCCTGTTTACCTACAATATGAGATACACTCTGATATTGCACCTAATATTGAGGCTGAACCTAATGGACTGGCTATACCACTCTAGCAGATGAACCTTGAGAAAACTGTATTTAAAACCTAAAATTAGGGCACTCTCTTTTAAAAAGTCCAATCTAACCACATCGAAAGTAAGTACTTAAAGGAATTTGACAAGGTCCCTATTGGATTTTACTACAACTCTCACAAGTAGTGCTTTAAAGCAAGAACTGCTGCTTCCAGAGCTCTACCTACTGCAACTACTACCCGCTCTAGGTCCAAATCTAATTTATCTTGTTGGATTCTTACGACCATGTCTATTCTTCTTTTGCACACGTAGCTCATGACCTTGTCGAGACTGTTCATGTTGCTCTCTACTTACACCTATCTATAGCACTGGTGATGAAAAACTATATCTTCCAACCCTAATACCATTAGGTTGGTAAGGATCAAGAATGGTATCTTGCATTGATGTGTCGCTACTTCATCTCTTGTTAGAGTAGTGCTCTAAAGGTAATCACCTTTGGCACTTTTGTACAAACTTTTGATTAATAAGCGAAAGGCAATTTTCATTAATTTGATATTTGTTTATATAAGAATTGGTGTCGATCTTAAATCGAACTAATGAAGTTCATGATACAAAACATAGTATGAAGGAAATCATGATGAGATCATAATAATGAGATTCCTATCATATGCAATTATGTTACTATCTAAACAATCCCTAATCATAGGATTAATAAAACAGGCCATTATTAATCGAGATCGACTAGCACATGTTATAATCCTTGAATTCGATCTCGATTAATAATGGCCTGTTTTATTAATCCTATGATCCTTGAATTCGATCAAGCAGTGGATCTCACAAACTATAAGCATGAGATGTTTAGAGTTATCATGTGGATACCTACTAAGAGTAGTAAGTACATCGAAAGATCTGCTATGAGATTATCATATGGATGATCTATCAAATGTCAAAGATCAATATCATTATAGCAATGGTGCAAAAATCCTTAGACTTGAGGCACTTAAAGATATCTTGGATACTGATCCTGTGCTTTGACATCAATCCTTGTTACCTCAAGATAAGGTCGCTCTTAGGATGTGATTGTAATACCCTACTACCATAAATTACATACCGGAACACCCTATGGACATTCCAGTATATAATCTATAATAATGACATGTTAGAGCAATCACATATCCAGATTAATTATGGCATCAAATATTATACAAAAAAGTCACCAAATTTTAAAACCAACTGTATTCCTCATTTCATTTCATAAAAACTAAACTTACATTCTAACTTTACAAAACTATCCGAATATATACAATGTCAAATACCTATACATAACACATTGCTTGACAGAGGAATTGCACATAAACTACTAACTAATCCTTCAGTCTCAGCTGATTGACCTTTGAGCCATTTCTTGATAAACGTACAAGAATTAGTCTTCTCATAGAGTTGTTTGTCTCTAATGTCCTCTTTCGACTTAAAATATAAATGTTGCAATTTTGGTGAGTTTTGTGAACTTAATGATGTAACCATCATCGATGGTTCACCCAATTCATACCACATTTCAAATCACATAAGCACATAATCACAATTTTGCATTTAACAATTTGTACCATATATCATAGAATGCACATTTCCGATCTCATTAAGTACATATTCACATTACAATTCAATTAGTCAATTACACTTAATAATTGCATATGCAATGTTCATGTGACCTGCTTTCAATTATTACGTTGTTGTGACTGAATACCTAAACTGTCTCGTATCCATTGTGGATACT
The DNA here is from genome assembly GCA_027563915.1 of Erythroxylum rotundifolium. Classification (NCBI taxonomy): domain Eukaryota; kingdom Viridiplantae; phylum Streptophyta; class Magnoliopsida; order Malpighiales; family Erythroxylaceae; genus Erythroxylum; species Erythroxylum rotundifolium. The sequence continues at coordinate 30,292 of JAOSBO010000201.1, read as the reverse complement.
GGGCTCATTGATATTGTCCCTTACCTGTTACGGATATAGGGCTCATTGAAGTGAGGGTTTCGGTGGTGTGTGTGAAGAAAGAAGAAAAGAAAGTGAGTTAAACTAAACTTACTCCTGCAAAAACTCACCAACTAAGATGTTAGGTGTCATGTAATTGAATAGCCATGTATCTTATGACATGTTCAACATTTATCAAGCATAGGTGTTGCCATATGTTACCATTAAAGCTAGGTCACATGAGATTTAACTACAGTAGCCATTTGTCCATTAAACAATGTCATTTGTCATCAATACTAGTCTATTTGTCCCACAATTATCAATGCCAAATGTCAACCAATTATAGGCTAAATCATCTAAATTTTCATATATCAATTTATCATATTACTTGGCATTATCCTAGATTAAAAATACATTATGATCCCTCAAATTTTTAATTATATCCATTAATTCCAAATTTACTACTTATATTCAATCATACTAAAATTCAAGGCATAAACATGTTATTTTTTAAACTTTTCATACCCCAGAATAAATCAATTGAGTGCATATGCTATCTTTGTAATGTATTCTAGTTCATATTTCATAAGTGTATATGCTAATGATGTGCATGTGAATGAAATGTAAATTCATGAATTCCGATGACAACCAATGCTCGAGAGGTATCAAGAACCTTGTTCTTGCAATTCATGTAATTGTTACATAAATCAAAGTACATGCAACAAGATTCTTGATCTATCTTCCATCATCTTGAGCAACTATTAGAACTAATTTAGTTTGGTGCTTAAATAACCCTTATGCATTGTTTCTTCATCTTCTTTGCGTGTTCTTGGGTGATCAAGGAAGGGTTTGGTGTTTGCAACAACCCACACAAAGAGAAGAAACAAGAAAGGAAGGGAAAAAAGGGTAAAAAAGTTATGTTATTTCTTAGTTGCATGTATGTTTAAATATCCAACCATAAAGGAGGTGGAGTAAATGAAAATTGTTTATATAATTTGAACAACATCTCGTATCTTAGGTATAAGCAAAATTATGTCAAGAGGACTTTTCTCTGTCGTATACTCAAGTAGTTTGACTTTAGATCACATTTGAGACATATAATATTACGCAATATAAAAAATCTAGTACCAAAGACGTACAAAACCCAAATTCCCCCAGCCATGTTAGTTGTGAAGACAAAAAATTTACATTTCCACGTAGATCTAGACATGAATAAATTTAAAGCCCTTAAGTCAAATTTAGAATAATTCTAAGAACCGTGATACTTTTTAGATATTATCCTTGAGGGATATCACAATTGTCAAAAGTTTATGATGACTAATTCTATGTTGTTATTGTGAAATAATTCACATATCTGAAGTGTAATTACAAACTAGTTTGATCCCCGCTTGTTGAGCGAGAATGAATTAGAGATTACTTCTAAAATTAGGAATAGGATAAATTTTTTTGATAAACAATATAGAAAAGATAAACATTAAAATAATACGTACAAAAATTATAAGAATAGTTATTATGTCTTAATTAAAATATGAATTTAACTTTTAAATATTGATTATCCTAATATCATAAGTCATAACTCTACCCATGTAACTCGTAGTTGATAGAAAAACGGGTAAAAATTTGAACCCATAACTCATAGATAAGAGGGCAATTTGCGTAATTCTTAATTGCTAAAAAACTCCTATAATTGATGTTAATCTAATATAGAAGCTCCATTATACTATTCAAAATATTCGCATTTAATTGGATTCTTTAAATTTAAAATATCAAAAAATTGTAAATTATTACACATTAATCTGAATCAATACAAATTTTACTATTGAATGACAGGTTATTGTGTCAAACAAAAAAATAATATACTTAGCCAATCAACAAATACGAATATATTACATGTGTAATAACCTAAATTCCAATATCATTTACTAAACTCAACTTTTTATAGAATTATTATTGCATGTAGTAATTGAATTTATGCATTAAGAATGTTGGTTGAAATGGTGCAAGAAAAAAGACAACTATAAAATATTGACTTTAAAGCTACAAGAAAGATTTTTTTTATAAAAGGATTGGGATAACAACTACAGTAAAAGTGTCAAACAAGAAAAATGATGACCAAGGTTTGAAAATGAAGATAAAATCCGCAGTTTTTAAAAATGAAAAAGAATCCAACAAAAACTCATTTGAAACGAATTACTGAAGAACTCCGAAAATTTGGAGCAAATCTGTATTGAAATTCTCTATCTCTGTACAACATGAGTCTGCTAGTCTACTTATATACAAAGAAAACTAACTAGCTAGCTAATGTCAATCTAACTATCTAACAGTTACCGTAACGTACTACACAAGAGAAACCAGCTATATACAGAAGAAGAGAAACTAGCTATATACAGAAGAAGTTTACGTACGTAAGTTACTTACATGCAGTATATTAAATAAAACCCAACTAGCTAAGACCTATTAGACATCAACATCCCCCCCTCAAGTTGGAGGTTGGGAAGAGAAATCAAACCCATCTTGACAAGAAGAGTGTGAAAAGAAGGAAGGGGCAAAAGCTTCGTGAAAACATCCGCCAACTATAAACGAGAAGGAACATGAGTAGGAGCGATGAGACCAACCTTAAACTTTTGGCGAACAAGGTGACAATCAATGTCAAGGTGCTTAGTTCGTTCATGAAAAACAAGGTTCTCAGCAATATGCAAAGCAGCCTGGTTGTCACAGTATAAAGGAATCGGCAGAGGAAGAGCAATGCCAAAGTCACGTAACAAGAAAACAATCCACTACAACTCGCACACAGTAGAACCCATGCTGCGGTACTCAGCTTCGGCTGTCGAGCAAGAAACGGTAGCTTGCTTCTTGGACTTCCAAGAGAAGAGAGAGCCGCCCAGATGAATACAGAAACCAATGACCGAGCGACGAGTATCACGACAGGCAGCCCAATCCGCATCGCAGAAAGCAGTGAGCTGAAATTGTGAATCGCAAGGATAATAAAGTCCAGTGGAAATAGTGTGTTTGAGATACCGAAGAACATGCAGAGCAACATGCCAATGATGTTCACAAGGCGAATGAACAAATTGACTCAGATGTTGAGTAACAAACGTAAGATCCGTCCGAGTCATATTTAGATAGAGAAGACGACCAATCAAATGCCTATATGGCTCAGGATCAACCAAGGTAGGACTATTGTCAGCAGATAAATGATAAGACACCAGAAGAGGAGTTGTTGCTGGTTTAGCATGCAACAAACCAGCATCCTGAAGAATATCAAAAATATACTTACGTTGGTGAAGAAACGTTCCCTGATCAGATCTAGCTATCTCGATGCCAAGAAAGTAGCGAGCGTAACCCAGATCCTTAATAGTAAACTGACGATGTAAAAATGATTTTACATCAACAATATCAGCCTCAGAAGGACCCGTGAGAAGCACATCATCCGCATAAACTATCAAAGCAACAAAATTAGAACCAGTAGATTTCACAAACAAACAAGGGTCATGCAAGGATTGGCGGAATCCAAATTGCGCCAGCTTAGTAGTAAACTCAGTGTTCCACTCACGAGAAGCTTGTTTCAGCCCATACAAGGATTTAACAAGCTTACAAACTTGACCAGGTTGAGGCATATGATAACCCTCCGGAGGCTGCATGTATACGTCTTCATAGAGGAAACCACGCAAGAATGCGTTATTAATATCAAGTTGATGAATACTCCAGACCTTGGAAGTTGCCAAGGCCAAAAACATACCAATAGTAACCTATTTAGCCACTGGAGAGAAAGAAGCAGTATAATCTAAACAAGCAACCTGATTATAACCTTTCGCCACCAAACCTGCTTTAAATCTATCCACTGTTCCATCAGGGGAATACTTAATTTTATAAACCCATTTTGACCCAATGGCTTTCTTCCCAGGGGGAAGAGAAGTGAGCTCCTAAGTTCCATTTGTCTCCAAGGCATCTAATTCAGCACGCATGGGTTGAACTCATCTAGGATCAGCACTTGCTTGTTTATATGATACAGGTTCCGAGGTCATAGAAACATTGGCCATAAAATTGACATATGAAGAATCAAAGACAGAAGTAGGAAGAAAGGCATGTAAAGGATAAGGCTTACCTGCAGCAAACTTGAACTGAGAAGAATCGACAGTAGGATCAAGAGTTGGAGAGCAGTAGATACTAAATCTCGCAACCATGATGGTTTGGTAATAGGATGAGTACTACGTCGAAGAGGTGCATGAGAATTAATATTATGAGATGTAAAAGAAGAAGTCGAAGAGGGAACCTGAACAGAAGGAAGTGATACGGCAGAAGGTGGGAATGCAGGAAGATAAGTAATATTGTGATCATCAGTTATGGGTACAGGTAAAGAACTGGAAGTGGAATCAGATGAGTTAAAAGGAAAAATGGACTCATGAAAATTCACATCCCTACTAGTAAGGATTCTGTGTGCATTAAGATCATAAACCTTAAAGGCTTTTTGTCCAGGTTGATAACCCAAAAAAGCGCATTTAAAAGCTCTAGTATCAAACTTGGTTTTGTGAGGAAAAATGTTAGTGGCATAGCATAAGCAACCAAAAACTTTCAAAGATGTATAATCAAGGGGTCCACCATGAAGTAATTCATAAGGAGTTAACTCCAGTGAATGATAGGAGAAGGGAGTTGATTAATGAGAAAAGTGGACATGAGGATCGATTCACCCCAGAATGTTTTAGGTAAATGTGATTGAAAGAGTAAGGCTCTAGCAATTTGTAAAAGATGCCTATGCTTTCTTTCTACAACCCCATTTTGTTGGGGAGTGTAAGGGCAAGATTTGTGATGGAGAATGCCATTAGATGAGAAAAAACTCTGACAAGCATGAGACAAAAATTCGGAGCCATTGTCTGATCTTATTGTTTTAATTGTGGTGTTGAACTGATTTTGCACCATGCGCGGAAAATGTTGAAGAACAGTGACGACTTGAGTCTTACGACCTAACAAGTAAGTCCAAGTCCCTTTGCTATAATCATCAACAATGGTAAGAAAAAACTGAGCTCCTGTTAAGGATTTATGATGATATGGCCCCCATATATCGACATGAACTAACTGAAATATAACATCAGAAGTAGTATTGCTGGAAAGAAAAGGAAAACGACTTTGTTTGGAAAAAGGACAAACTTCACACTGTGGTAAATCAGTGGGTATTTGTTTATTAAGAAAATGTAAATGAAGAAGTACATTTGGGGAGGCATGTCCCATGCATTTATGCCAAAGAAGGAATGTATCAACAGTGTTATTATTACAAACAAAAGCTATGGCAGAGGAGTGCGGGGCTGATGTAGGTAAAAAAGAATTACACAAGTTCGTAGTAGGCTTGCAATCGACAGCATGAAGGTTTTGAGGATTAAGTACATATAGCTGTCCAATCATCTTTCCTACAGCCAAATCCTACTCAGTCTATAGGTCCTGTAATATACAATGGGAAGATTAAAACAGAAACCTTAGTTTTCCAGTAGCACACAATTTGCTAACTGATAATAAATTGTACTGAAAAGAAGGTATATAAAGACAATCAGTGAGGAAAATGGAGTTGGATAAGGTCACGTTGCCAACATGATGTACAGGTTTATATGAGCCATCTAGTAAATGGACTGAAGTGCAAGAGGAAACAAGTTGGGGGTTAAGTAAAATATTAAAATCACAAAACATGTAGTTTGAAGCACCAGTATCTATGATCTAAGAACTTGGTGCCAATAAACCTGCAGTGCTGAAACTAAAATGATTCACAGCTGTACCTGAGAAATCAGAAAATTGTGCCATGTTCACCATATTACTTTCTGTTGTTCCTTTCCCTTTGATTATTTTATTAACCTCTTGGTTTATGAATTCCTGCAACTTTTAGTTCAAATCATTAGTAAAGGAAAAATCCTTGCTTTATTGTGTATCAATAGTTGTCTCAGCCTCAGCCAAATGAGCCATATGTTTCTGTTGATTGTTGTCTTTTGATTGTGCCTCCATTAAATCTTTGTACCAGTCTGGGGTTCCATGTAGTTTAAAGCATGTGTCTCTAGTATGTCCCGTAAATTGACAGTGTCAGCAAACAAGAGTAGATTTGTCAATTTTCTTAGTCTCTTGTGATCTATTCCTATAACTCCCTTTCCTTCCTTCATTAGATTGCGTATTACCAGACTGAAACTGTCTCCCAACTTTTCCATGGTTAGCCATCATCGCACTATTTTCTACAGGCTCACCAAATACAGTATGAACTTCTCGTTGCTTTTCAACACGCAAAATCATTGAGTATGCTTTGTTAATATTAGGAAGAGGATCCATAACAAGGATCTGATTTTGAATGTGATCATAACTATCAGTTAATCCCATAAGAAACTGAATCAATTTTCTAGAAGAAGCATAGTCATTCATCTGTTTGGCTGCACCACATGTACATTGAGGAAAGGGTTGCAAGCACTGCAACTTACCCCAAAGCTTTTTTAATTTCGTAAAGTATTGAGAAACAGACTGATTTCCTTGTGAAATCGATCCTATCTCCCTCTACAATTGATATAATAATGGTCCATTACATTCACCAAAACGTTCCTCAAGTTCTATCCACAGATCTCTAGCAGATGAGGTGTACAGAAAAGCCTCAACAATGTCTTTAGAAATGGAGTTAAGCAACCAAGATTGTACCATACAATTAACTCTGGTCCATTGTTCAAAAAATTCAGAATCCTCATTAGGTCGAGGATATTTACCATTGATAAACCCAAGCTTAACCTTAGTACCTAAAGCAATCTTCATAGATTGACTCCAAGACATATAGTTATTTTTGGATAAAGGTGTAGACACCAAAACCATACCTAGATTATCAGAGGTCTATAGATACAGAGGATCACCATGGTTGATAGATGAAGATTGTTCAATTTCGTTCCTTTCACTATCATGATTACGCTGCATGTTGGCTATAACAAAAGAAGAAAGCTTCAGAAACTAACTTGATAACTGCTCTGATACCATGAAGAACTATGAAAATTTGGAGTAAATTTGTATTGAAATTCTCTATCTCTGTACAACATGAGTCTGTTAGTCTACTTATATACAAAGAAAACTAACTAGCTAGCTAACGTCAATCTAACTAACTAACAGTTACCGTAACGTACTACACAAGAGAAACCAGCTATATATAGAAGAAGAGAAACCAGCTATATACAGAAGAAGTTTACGTATGTAAGTTATGTACATGCAGTATATTAAATAAAATCCAACTAGCTAAGACCTATTAGACGTCAACAATTACACTACAAATCGAGAACTATTGAACTTTATTATATAGTTTCAATTCCCTTTTTTCTAGGTTATATATGTGTGTATAGGTACACATGCAAGCATGCATATATATCTACACAGGGGTGGAGGCAAACTGGGGAGAGGTGGGGCGGCCGTCGTAGTCGCCTCAAAGATTTAAAGTGGCTTAGGGTGGTAGTTTTAAGGGTCAAAGAGTTTTTGCCCTAGGGAAGGCCACGACTATGGCTGTCTGCTCGAAAAGGGCATAAACTAACATCATATATCTTCAGTATCAAAACATATAAGTCGTTAGATGGATTATTATCAACGAACATAAATCCCCTTGCATTCTATTGTTGATGTGCTTTTTCACTAGCCACTTATCTTATATCATACTCCCAACCTGCGAATCTTTTTTTTATAGTTATGAGTGACCAAAATGACGTCGTTTTGGTCAGTGTCAAATTAAAAAACTCGCAGGTCAAGTGGATGAACTCGATTTTGACCCACGAACTAGGATAAAAAAAATGAGAGTGTTAAGGAAAAACCGTGTACTGTTCATCACACACTCTGTATACTGTTCATCACACTTTGTGTAATGTTCATCACACACAATTACTGTTCATATTACCAGCAAGATTCTGTCCAAAACTACATTCGAGCAACCGTAATACTGGGAAATGATGCAAAATACTAATGCGACTACTAGCGGAATCAACTTCCCACCAGTCCAAGACACACAACCAACCAAAAAGGTCCGATTTCGGGGACGGGAGGAAGAACCTCCACCACAACAAACACTCACATACAGCGCTGCGGTGCTAGGCGGAGTGAGGGTAGACACGGCTCTGGAAGCCCCACCTTGGCCCACGGACGAACCAATTCCCGTTGAAGCTGAGGACATCCAAGTGCTCGCGGAAGGGCAGACACGCAACATTATTCTATCCGAGTCTTTCAAAACGAGGCTAGACAACTATTGGGAGCGTGCTTTGATAGTTAAACTGATCGGGCGCTCAATTGACTATCGCCTGTTGCATCAACGGCTACTAGCTATGTGGACACCGGTTGGACCGATGAAGCTCATAGATTGGGAGAATGACTTCTTTCTCGCCAACTTTGTCGAAGAGTCAGATTACTGGAAGGTTCTGACGGGCGGGCCCTAGATCTTGTTCAGCCATGCCTTATCCATCCAGAGATGGAGCCCGTTCTTCAGGCCGGCGCAGGGAACCCTAAACAAAGCGGTGGTCTGGGTGCGATTCCCCGACCTCGCAATAGTGCGCTACCATCCACAGATCTTAATTGCTCTGGGTAATGTCGTAGGTCAGACGATCAAACTCGATGAAGCCACCATGTCCGTCCAGCTGGGAAAGTACGCCCACATGGCGGTCGACGTTGACCTCAGTATGCCTTTGTGTCCGCAGGTCAAACTGGACGGCGAGCTACTGCGAGTTGCGTATGAGGGACTTCTGGCGATCTGCTTGACGTGTGGGATGGTAGGGCATACCACCGGCTCCTGTGCCAAACCCGACACCACTGCCGACCCAGCTAACCCAACTGAACCCTCTACCAGCGCCGGTGACACCAACCCACCTAGCCATCCAGCCACCGCAACATCCGCAAACACAAGTAGCAATCCCTCCACCGGATATGGTGACTGGATGACGGTCCAACGTTCTCGAGTGCCGCACCGTACGACCCCCACATCGATTCACCAGGTGCCCGCGACTGCAGTCCCGTCCAGCACTGAGGGCTCGAGGTTCAGCCCCCTGTCAGAGACCGTTGTCTCAGCAGACCAGCCTCGCTTCACGGCGCAAACTGGAGCCTTCTCGAAGACGCATCGTCTAAGTAAAACGCCGCGTCGAGGGACGAAAACGAATGGGGTTGGAACCCTGCAACGTGGACCGAAGCACCCACTGGGTGGCTCAATGGGCCAAACCAGCCAACTTGCAGACCAAATGCCCCCCCCATCCACTCCAACAGGCCTGCACCAAGGGCCCAGACATACCCAGCCCCACCCAGCAACCCCAGACCACACATCCAGCCCAATCCGCAGGCCCATCCGTCCCCAGCCCATTGCAACCCACAACCGCTACTCGACACACTACAGTCCAATTGAATACGCACCAGGAAGTAGTCTATACTAGGAATATGACCGATCCTATAGGTGCCCACCCAACGGGGGATACTAGAACCCTGCGCCCGGAACAGGAGACTGGTCCAGAGGTCGTACAAGAGCACAGCCCGGACCGTCTACTATCCCCAGCCAACCCTCCCGATCAGAGGACTACTACGGATATGGAAGGCATATCTTAGGAAATAGCGCCTGCAGATGATAACATGCTCACCGGACCGGAGGATTCTCGCATTGAGACACTGGCGGGGACGACGAACCCCCCAATGCATACTTAGAAAAACCTTTTTTCCATGTCCGTTCTTCTCTGGAATTGCCAAGGGGCAAGGAGCCCCCGTTTTCAAACTATTTTACGTAATTACCTATGGGTCTATCGGCCGGGGATTGTAGTTCTCGTGGAAACCAGAATCAGTGGCAACCGGGCGCAGGGAGTCATAAAGAAACTGGGAATAGACTTCTCCTTCCGAGTCGAAGCTGTCGGTTACAGCGGCGGCATCTGGATTTTATGGAAGGAGGACATTCAACTGAATATTGAGATAGCGCACAAACAACTAGTGCACTCGCGTGTCCGGTACGGGATGCAGGAGTTTGTCTTTACTGCCATCTACGGCAGCCCACAATCGTACAACCAGAAATTTCTCTAGCAAATTTTACTAAAGATAGGCACATCGGTTATGGGGCCGTGGATAATCGGGGGGGATTTTAATACGAAACTCCATCAAGTGGATAAAAAAGGGGGATCCCTACACAGTAGGGTGGTAAACCCCGATTTCAACAAGTGGGTTCAGGAGTGCGGGCTTCAGGATATTGGTTATAGCGGCTCGCGGTACACTTGGAGAAGAGGAAACATACAAGCACGGCTTGACTGTGTCCTTTGTTCCTCGGAATGGTGGGAGTTGTTCTCGACTACCGAGAATAAGCACTTACCGTTTCTGGGTTCCGATCACTGTCCTCTCCTGGTGACCTTTGCCCGCCCTAGCAATGCGACAAGAGGGCCCCCGCCATTTCATTTCCAATCAGCGTGGCTAGCTCATGGGGAATTCCCTTCGTATGTAGTCGTGCAGTGGGCTCCAAATATTAACGCGCTCATGCAGTCGTTAAATCAATTCTCTGGACAACTCACCCAGTGGAATAACACTTCTTTCGGCAACATATTCCACCGCAAGCGTAGACTCCTTACGTGTTTAACCGGTATTCAGAGGGCTATGCCGAGGGAGGGGTCCACCCACCTAGAGGCCTGGAGGATCAACTGAGCGGGGAACTTCTACAGGTGGCCTGCGAGGAAGAGTTATTCTGGCACCATAAAGCCCGCTGTGATTGGCTGACACAAGGTGATCGTAATACCGTATATTACCATCACCTAGCTATGCACAAGAGGCGGAAGCTTCACATCACCAGTGTGCTTGATGACCAAGGGAATAACATTAGTGACCCTTGGATTCTGAGCGCTCTAGCTGGGCAATATTTTGAGCGTCTCTATACAGCAGAGGGGGGGTACCACCTGAGCGCCCAATCCTCCAGCAATTTCCCAAACCTTTCCACGACAACTATTCTGGAGCTTAGCCAACCTATCCAAGCATCAGAAATTAAAGCCGCAATGTTTGGAATGAACCCACATAAAGCACCCGGAGTGGACGGATTTACGACTCTATTTTTCCAAACTCAGTGGGAGGTCGTGGGACAATTCGTGGTATAGTATATCCAGCAGGTGTTCAGAAATGAGAATTGGGAGCAGGATCTGAACCGCACTATCCTTGTCCTAATCCCTAAAACCTAGTCCCCTACGGCTATGGATCAGTTCCGCCCTATCAGCCTTTGCACGGTCATTTACAAGACTATCGCCAAAATAATAGTCAATCGGCTAAAACCTCACCTGGACATACTGGTGGCCAATACCCAATGCAGCTTTGTTCCTGGTTGCCACTTAATCGAGAATGTGATTATCAGCCAAGAAATCATCCATACTATGCTGCACAAAACTGGCAGGACGGGTTATTTTGCGTTAAAAATGGATCTGGAGAAAGTGTATGATCGGGTGAATTGGGCGTTCCTCTTCGAAACCCTCCAGGAGGTAGACATCCCAAACCACTCGTTCCGTGTCATTCAGCGCTGTATTTCTACGGCTACGTTCCAAGTTGCATGGAATGGCTCGTTATCTGCCCCCTTTCACCCTACTAGGGGCCTTCGTCAGGTAGACCCTCTATCTCCATATTTATTCGTGCTATGCCAGGAGCGATTAGGTCACCTCATTACCCAGGCAGTGGCACAGGGTCACTGGAAACCTTTTAGGTGGAGATGCACCGGGCCGACCGTCTCGCATTTATTTTTTGCTGACGACCTTATTTTGTTCGGTGAAGCGACAGACGCCCAGATCGCCATAGTGTCGCGGATCTTATCCGAGTTTTGCTTAATGTCTGGCCAAAGGGTGAATCGCACCAAGTTAAGAATTTTCTTTTCTAAGAATGTCCCCTTTGAATATGCGCGCAGGCTTGGCAAGTGTTACTAATTAGATGCACGGACAACCTGGGCACATACCTAGGGGTACCTTTGATTCATGAGAAAGCAACCAGGCAGACCTACCAATATATCCTCGATTGTGCACAGAACAAAATAGCAGGATGGAGAGCCAAAGGGCTCTCACTAGCAGGAAGGGTCACCCTAACCCAAGCCATCCTAGCCTCCATTCCTACTTTTACGATGCAAACGGTAAGGTTGCCACGACAGCTTTGCGACGATTTAGATAAAATGATGCGCTCTTTTGTTTGGGGGTCGCTACCCAACCACCGGAAAGTCCACCTCGTCAACTGGGATCTAGTGTGTACTCCTAAGCATTCGGGAGGATTTGGCCTTAAGCGTGTTCGAGCCACCAACGATGCTCTCCTGACTAAACTAAATTGGGAGTTGGTCATTCGGCCATCAGCCTTATGGGCTCAAGTCTTACGGGTGAAATATCATCTCGATCTCCACCATCTCCCTGAGTCCCTCCCAACGTCCAGAGCGTCCCATATCTGGCGGGGAATCTCTGCTACGTGGGCGTACGTCTGACAGTGCATGGTGTGGCAAATTAGGAACGAGCACCGGACTCGATTTTGGATTGACCAATGGATCCCTAGTTGGGGCCCGCTGGTTCATCAGACAATAGCACCCCTTCTTGAGACAATGTTGAAAACTTACGTCCAGGAGTACGTGGATGAGCGCGGGTACTGGTCCTGGGATCTGATTCATCCTTACCTTCCAGCCTTCATGTGTGAGGCCATTGCAAACGTGTAGCCTCCAGCGGCCCACCGGGGAGAGGATGAGTACACTTGGGGTCCATAACCTTCGGGAAAGTTTACGGTGGCCAGTGCGTATGATTTAGTTGTGTAATTGGACTGTGCCGTCGAATTACCTTTGGAAGGCAGTGTGGAAATGGGCGAGCCCACAACGGATCAGATGTTTCCTTTGGCTACTGGTACAATAGAAACTCTTAACGAATCATCTGCGTTTCAAAAGACACATCACTACGGATAATAGGTGCTACCACTGTGGGCAAGTTAAGACCAACCTGCATGTTCTGAGGGACTGCCCCCGGGCGCAAAACCTTTGGCACAAGTTGTTACCTCCCGACGTAGCAGCGGGCTTTTTTCAGCAAGATGTGGCTCCATGGATGGGATCCAATATCATTTGCCACCTCGACATAAGTGCGGGTACCTGGGCCACGTTGTTTGGTGTAGCTTGCTGGTTCTTGTGGCAATGGCGGAATCGTAGTCTTTTCGAACCAGATTTTGTCTGGCCGAGGGATGGGCATAGGGCAGTGTTCGATTATGTCCACTGGATCAAGAAAGCACAGGACGTGATCGATAGAACCCTCCCGCTCGCGGGACTGCTGATAAGGCAAGCAGTACGTTGGCAACCATCGCCGGTAGGGTGGTTCAAACTAAATACCGACGGAGCCATGCCTCGGGGGACCAGGCGGGGTACGGCAGGGCGGGGGTACTTCGAAATGATTCGGGGCAATGGTGTGGAGGGTTCGTCTCAAATTTTGGAAGCTGTTCGTCCTTACACGCTAAGCTTACAGGGATCTAGGCAGGCCTCCAGCTGGCCTGGACCTCAGGAGTTCGCAGATTAATCCTTGAGACCGACTCGTTAGAAGTTATTAATATTCTTTCCTCTTCAACACGCGTTTTGACTGACCTCCATGTGTTGATATAGGATATCCGGTGGATGATGAATAGCAATTGGTCAATCCAGATCACCCATGTGTATCGGGAAGGTAACCAATGTGCGGACCGCCTGGTGGCTATAGCAGCAATTGAACCTCCAGGACTCCATGTCCTTGAAGATGCCCCTCATGAAATCAGGCCGTGGCTATATCGGGACAGCCAAGGAGTTTCTCATCCGCGAGGATTGTTGTAGTCCTTCGTTTCGTTTTGTTTTGGTTCCTTAGTAGATAAAAAAAATGGGAGAAAAGAGGAGCATAACCGCCCCACTTGACAAAAGTCTTTGGCTCCGCCGCTGTATCTACATACATATGCATAATCTTTTGAAAATATATTAATTTGACCATTTTGTTTATATTAGCTATTAATCTGAATGCATAAGTTGAGACAAGTATTATAGAATAAAGTTCAGTGACAATATAGATATAATAAATAAAGTGGTTGACTTGAGACTTTTAAAGTACACATTGCCCCTTTTTTAACGTGACACTCTTTAAAATATTGGAACTTCACATATTTTAAGCAAAATAAAATATTTTACTTAATCCATCCAAAAATGTTTTGCTTTATAATCCGTCCAACAATGCACGTGCTAATACCTAGTAATGTTAAAGCCCTTAAGCCAAATTTAGAATAATTTTAAGAAACGTGATACTTTTTAGACATTATCTTTGAGGGATATCACAGTTGTTAAAAAAAAAAGCCGACTAATTTTATATATGTTGAACCATAATTACTAATGTACATGAGAGAAATTATACATAGACAATTAAAGATGTAATTTATTATCATCTTATTATTTTATAACATTTGAATCTGTCAACTATTTTATGTCAATCGGTTCTAATTACATGTTAAATATATATGAATTTCTAACGGTTATGAATCTTGACATTTTTAGATCTAAATCATCAAACGGGTAAAATATACTACACTTCAAGCTACAAACTTGTGTCAAGTCCTCAGAAATTTGGGATAATTTACATTTGTTATTAAATTCCATACATTTCAAAACCGATCATACATAACTCCATTTGCAAATAAAAACACGATCATCATCATTCGTTAATGCCCAACTTTTCCGATTCTCAGGTTAGTAGGAAAAGTGACAACCTTAGTCTGATATCCCATCTTCATTCCAAGCAGCTGTGAAATCCTTAACCAAATCTTTAGTCAAGAGTTGGATCCCTTTCTCTTTTGCAGTCTGGTTAGCTGACCACGACTTCACATACGTCAAGTACCCATCTGATATACCTATACTGAGCTGGATCACTTCCTGCTCGGTAATAGATGATGTGGCATGCCAAGCCCCAGCTCGTAAGGTCATCAGGTAGATGAGCCAGTGGGAAAGTAGCACGTGATCGTGCTCGCCGGTGAGATGTAGCGCGTGGTCAAATTTTTTTGCCTACCAAACCTCTGACACGGGGATATGCGATCAAGTACCTGGCCAAAAAACTGCCGTGTCTGACAGCTTGATACGACGCGCATTAATGTCAGCATTAAATCCCGAGTATATCTTCCCGAGGAAACATGTCTCAAAGGGACATTCCCCATACTGAAAGGAGACGAGGTTTTCATAAAAGGCAATCATCAACATTAAAGAAAGGACACTCAATACACTGGGAATACACAGAAAAAAAACCCTAGAGCGAGATAAGTTTTCTCTTGAAACTCCGAGCTAATTTTTACGTAATTTTACTTGGTATTCTTCTAAGCTAGTACTAACTTAAGCGTCGGAGTGCTCCCAGAGGAGCCACCCACCAGTTAGAACCTATTTTGCAAGTCACTTTTGTAGCAATCTCGCAAAGATCTGAAGGGTCATTTACAAATCTGGTGGATCCGGATTCTTGTCAGAAGTAGCTGATAGTTTGGGATTCATCAATTGGCGCCGTCTGCGGGAAACACACGAACTTGATTCATATTTCCCTAGTGTTGTTATTGCTACCTTTATTTGGTATTGTTTACACCTAAAAATAGGTTCGGCCCATTTTTACTATTTTGGGCCGAAAATCCGAAGCTAAAAGAAAAGCCTATAATTCGAAGTCCAACAGAAAGCCACTGACCCTGCCCGTCAGATTTCAGTGTCCAGCAAAGAAGGGAGTAGTAGAATTTGAGTTGGAGTGGGAGTCTTGAAATCCAAGATAATGA
>JAOSBO010000201.1:0-12594 GCA_027563915.1 Erythroxylum rotundifolium | reverse complement strand
TGGATTAAGAAGTTCATTGAGGAACTTAATGTGGTTCCTTCCATCTAAGGAGCACTGGAACTATTTTACCACAATATTGGAGCTATTGCACAAATCAAGGAACCGAAGGCACATCACAAGATCAAACACATGGATAGAAAACATTTTGTCATCCGAGATTTCATAGAAGAGGGTAGAATAAAATTATTAAAGGTGGACACAGATGGCAACATAGCAGATCCGCTAACAAAGCCTTTATCTCAAGCAAAGAGCGAAGTTCACTTTGATTCCATAGGTTTAAGGTAACATGGAGAATGGATAAAGATAACAAACTGAGTTAGAAGG
Organism: Erythroxylum rotundifolium; assembly: GCA_027563915.1. Classification (NCBI taxonomy): domain Eukaryota; kingdom Viridiplantae; phylum Streptophyta; class Magnoliopsida; order Malpighiales; family Erythroxylaceae; genus Erythroxylum; species Erythroxylum rotundifolium. The sequence continues at coordinate 12,270 of JAOSBO010000201.1, read as the reverse complement.
CATCAGGGGTATAATAGTCATTTTAATATTAGGGGTATAATAGTCATTTATTATATATTACCTTCCATTCCATCCATCTTCTAAACAATGTTTCGCTACATTATATTATGAACCCTTCCATCCGTCCCAAAAATCTTTTCACTATATTACATTTCATTCTATTATAAACCGTTCCTTTTCGTTCCATTTCATTTCATTATATTCCATTAATTAACATCCAACTAAATAGGTCCTAAACTAGTATCCGCAAAAAGACAATAGAGAACCCAATCACAAAGATCAAACTAAAAAACCCCACATTCAAGCTCACATGCATTAAACCTCCATGCCTATCACAACATCCAACAAATTTTCACAATCCCTAAGCCCTGTCTTGCTCTGTCTCACATAGGTGAGGTAGCTCTAACTATGATAATAGAGGGTGGGGATTAGAAAAGAAAAGGAACTGTTGAGCCAAAATATCGACTGAGGCTAATATTTTAGACCATGTAGTTAAAGAAAGGGTAAGAAGCTAAGGCTTTTGTTATTCTGCTACTTTAAATTGCATTAATTGACAATATTAACTATCATGGGAGTGTCTCAAATGGTTGAGTGGGGGCTACACTTAGCTCCAAATATTACCTTGTGGTTGTATCTTTATTATGTAGCTCAGTCACAATATAAAAGTTAAACATTAATGATAATAAATAAATAAATGTTTAATAAAAGGATATATAACCACCAATAATTAGTCAAATAGTTGGTCAAATAATTAGTCCTTATTTTTTAAAAATATCAATTTTATGTATATTATAAAGAGAAAAGAATAAATTTGAAATAAATAGTGAAATTTTAAATAAGATGAAGATGTAAATTTGAAATTTTTATAATATTAAAAATGTTTAGTATTTGTTTATCAAAATTCAAAACAAAACATTGGTATATTTTCTATTTCAATAAAATATTTTAGTTTTACTTACTCTTATAATTTTTATTTCTTATTGATTATATACTAGTTTTATAGTAGTTTAATACCAGTTGAATCTTTAAACCTTAAATCTTTTCTTTAACCATTTCGATGTCCGGTGTGATTTCAAAATATTTTTTGATTCTTTAGTTTGTACAAATTTGAAATAAATTAAAGAAATAGAGATTTTCTTTATTTTTGCAATGAATGATTGCAATTATTTTGATACAAAAATAAAGAGACACTAGTTCGACCTCTAAAAACATTATTTACAATTTCAAATTGATTGTAAATTTTATTAATTAAAATTTTATGACAACTTAAAAATTAAAACATACCATCCCAATAGAAATATATCTTTCTTATATATATATATATATATATGCTAACGAAAACACGTGTTAGGGTTAACGGATCTAAAATCTATTTATACATCCACCACGCTTCTACTGTGGAGCGCGCCCATATGCCCCCACTCGGGGGTCGAAACCCCAGTTGTTCTGGGGACTCGAACCACAGATGTGTTTGATGTATAGCTACCTCTAATACTACTTTGCTAACGAAAACACGTGTTAGGGTTAACGGAACTCAAATCTATTTATACATGAACCAAGCCAAAAAGCTATCTTTAAATAATAAGCATTGTATATATAAATACTGTTGTAGCCTTTGATTTAGACCTAAATGATATACTAGATATAGGAAACTAAAAAGGTCATTATCTAATACAAAATAACAAATTTCAATAAATTTAAATAAAAGTTGTGCAAATAATAAGGAGAAGAATATACAAATAAGTAAATAGAAGAATTTCATAGTAAGTAAACAAAAGAAATGCATAGTATGATTAACTAATTAATTTAGAATGTCCTTGATATCTCATTTTCGATTTTGTCTATTATTGTCTCTAATTTGTTTCATGAACTAAAGATTCTGAGTTAAGATAAATATGTGTTGATAATTATTAGTTTGTTTAGCTTTGTCTAACTTTGCTTCATATTTGTTAATCCAAAAAGTATGATTTTCCTCAAGTTTGTAATTATTTTTAATTTGAGATTTAATTAGATCTTTTAACTCAAAATAAGTAGGCATAATATCAAAACTTTTTATTGCAACTAGGAAATAGTATAAGAGTGTTACAAGATCTAGTCGATCAGTCGCTTAATGCGTTTGATATAAAATTTTCTAAGTTCGTTATTAAGCTTTTTGAATTCAGTAGTATAGTGAATCATTTGAGCATAATGCTTGGTGAGGTCATATTGTCTAGAATTATGTGCTTGCTTAGTGTATGCATGATATCGGGTAACGCGTTCTTCTAGTGCTTGTTCCTTCTCGTCAAGTTCTTTGATTGAATTCTTTAATGCTCTATTTTTTGGTCAAAATAACCCATGTCTGAAGCAAAAAGGAAGAAAATATATAACTATTAGTCAATTAATTTATTAATTTGGTTACGAAGTTATTTTTTTCTTAATTTATTTGCATGTTTAAGATTTTTGAAATAAAAAATAATTTGAGTGCGATACCAAATATCATCTTGGGTATTAGAAGTAAGAGGTGTTTGTTTGATATAAAGCTGATTTTGTTCAATAACATGTTCAAAATGAATGTCTTGATTATAAGTAATCTCTATTAATTCTTTTAAATATTGCTTTTGTTCAAAATAGGTGTGCAGGATATAACTAAAATGATTGATTTAGGAAGTGAAAACATAATGATGAAACAAATTTTTCAATTGAGATCATACCTTTTTCTTCGTAGTCGCTTAAACGTCAATTTGCAGACTAGAGAGCTTTGAGAAGAAGTGAGGTAAGAACCAAAAGAAGTAGTTTATTTCATAAGTCCAAAGGCAAATGCCTCGTTACATTATATAGAAGAGAAAAGAAAAAAGGACCAAAACAGATGGCCAACAAAAGTAAAAAGTAAAAGAGAATCTAATTGACATAAAGCAAAAGCTAAAGTAAGATAAGATTAAAAGTAAAAAGAAAGAGACAAAGAAAAAGCTAAATAAGTCGTAAAGAAAGATTCCTGACAAGTAATGACAGGACTAAACTACTTTAATAATTTACAACACTTATTGGTCTTGAAAACGACCTTTGTTTATGTTGATTACATAGTGTGAGTTTAGTCTTCAATAATTGCTTCAAGGGATGCAGTGTCTTCTTGATCACCAGAGACTTTGTCGCTTGAAGTGGCTGTAGGACAATATTTGCATTTATGTCAAGGATAGTCCTGTAATTGTTTGCAAAGTGCATATTTACAAGTGGTTGTTAGATCGTTGAACATTCCTTCTATAATGATAAAAGGACTAATAAATTGTTTAATGAGTTGAAGTGCATCAGTAGTTATTGCCATCTTGTAGGTTGAAATGATAATTTGATTGATGCCCTTGTAGTTTACTTTAATTGTAGATTCTGTAGTAATTCGAATACCCTGCATAAAAACTCCTTCTAAGCAATGGAGATTAAATTGATTAATCAAGTCCCATTCGAACGGATGGTTAGGAGTTTCGTCAATGCCAGGATAAAGGCCATTGCTAATTCTGATTTGGATAAAAGCAATTCGAGATACTTTTGTTTCAGCATCTTGTAGATCTCCTTTTGTAAAAATAGGGTAGCTACTCCAGATTTTGACAAATATTTCACAGTCTTCAGCAAAACGATCCTTGTAATTCTTTATGGCTTGAATGAATCAAGTTTGAAATTCTGATAGGATATTGGGGTTGGTTAAATAAATGTTGTCAATAAGTCCACTTTGAAAGAAAAGGTAAATGGTTAAAGTCGACTTCTGGAAGGATAATAGCTTTAGGTCCATATTTTCCACGAGTTTGAGGGTAATATTGATAAATCTTGTGGGCTTCAGTCTATGTATTCAATGCTTGGAAACAGTCGCAAAATACTTCTGATGTTAGTTTATGAGCTTCAATCTGCAAGGCTTTGGTTGGTATAGCATTGATGCGATCCATATTGATGGGCATTCCTAATGGTATCATTTTGGTGGTAGCAGGAGCAGGTGCTTCCAATACTTGTTTATATTGTGGTCTCAATCTTGAATTTTTAAATTCAGAGAACACTTTTTCATCGTCTGCTCTAGATGTAAAACTCTTATGTAAAATACCTGATCGGCCTGTAATATGTATAACAGCTTTGTGCCATTCGTCATATAAACCTGCCATGGGTCCATTGTAAAACACATAAGTTTTGCCTTCAGAAGCATCTTGCTATTGTTGAGATTTTGCTGGATTGCTTGATTGTATGAATGTTGTATTTTTGGTGATTTGGGAAGGAATAATTAATGGAATGGTTTCTGCAGAAGATGTGAGTTTAGAAATAGGGGTATTTAGAGGAATGGTAGTGGCTGTCTGTTGATCCTTTGTGTTTTATTTTAAAATTTGGATGGTACTACGAAGCTGATTAATTTCTTTTGTGATGATTCCGACTTATTGTTGTAGGTTCACCAATTTTGATTCCTTTTGTGATAGTGCATCTTCCAGGCTTAGGATGGCTGCTTCCATTCTCGGGTTAAAATATCTGCAAGAAAATTGTCAGTAAATTTTATATATTGTACCTAAAATTGATATTGGTTGAGCTTCAGTTGCCATCTGATAAGATGTTCTTGGTTATAATTGGTTTTTATATTATAACATATAAATCCACATAAATATTAAGGAGTCTGTTTGAAATATAAATTCAACCGATAGTAAATCAATTTGCCATTTTCTTAAAGTTTTGAGACAGGCTAGTGTTTCCTTTTCATGAATTGGATATTTATATTTTTTGGGATTGAATGTCCCATTTATATACTTGCACAATAAATATTTCTTTTGATTGGGTGGTCATGCCAGAAGGCATCCAGCCCATGTATCCATACTAGCATCAATCTCTACTGGCAATGTATCCTTGGGAAGATAATTATATAAAATAGGTAGATTCTTAGACAAAGCCTTCAATTTTAGAACAACTTGAGTGTCATTGTGAGTCCAATTCCATTGAGCTTTAATACTACATTTTAATTGTAATACTTTTCTTTCTTTAGCTAAATCCTTAAAAAAACCTTGATCAGATATATAATTTAAAACACCTAAAAATTGTTGTACTTGAGTCCTATTGGTTAATTGATTAGGAAAGTCTTGTATTTTATTTAAGATATTTGGTTGTAATTTCAAATAGCCATTTTGAAATTCGATACCTAAATATTCGATATTTTGTTGTGTGATTTTAGCTTTTCGTTTGCTAAGAATTAATCCTTTCTCTTTTCAACGTTGAAGAACTATTTTTACCTTTTTTAAATGATCCATTTTATCTTTATTAGAATAGATAATAATATCATCAATATAAACAAAAGTAAAGTCTTCTAATCCTTCTAAATTATTATCCATAAAGCATTGATAAATACTTGGTGCTTGTTTTAAACCAAAAGGTAGACATTCCATTGATAGTGTTTTTGTGGAGGACATGTAAAAGCAATTAATGGTTTGGTATTTTCATGTAATCTTAACCGCCAATATCCTGATTTTGCATTGAGAGTTGTAAACCATGTATGTCCTTTTAATTTATTACTAATATAATCTTTTCGTGATAGTTTATATGCATCTCCTATAGTGGCTTCATTAAGTTTTTTATAATTAATAACCATTCGTCATTTTCCTTTTTTTGTTCTGCTAAATTATTTACATAGAAAGTAGGTGCAAAATGTTTACTAGTACTTGGTGAAATTAATTGTTTAGTTAATAAATCTAAACATTCGATTATAAATCCTTGTACATCTTGTTGAGTGTACAGAATATTGTTTCGAATGTTAATTTCTTGTGTTGGATCTTTGATTTTGATTTCAATTAATTGTTGATTATTATTTTTGTATTGGGTCTAGAGGATTTTCACTACAAACGTTGTCTAATAAAGTTTCAATTTCTAATTGAATAGACATATTATTGAGAAGATAGAAATAAAGATAATCGAATTTTGTAGTTAAAAGTTGTAATTTTTGATAATAGGTAGTGTGATAAATAGGAATTTTAAGAATAATCAATTTTTTATTTATGCTTTGAATTCATGGAGTTTTTAAAGTAATTTAATGTAAATATTGAAAAAAAGGATTATATAATTTTAAGAAATTATTTCCTAGAATTAATGGTAATCCGGATTCTTGTTGATAAATTGAAGGTACTAAAAATGTAAATTTTTCAATGATAATATTACTATAATAACTTACATACTAGATGAATTTAAAGCTTCTATCAACTATACATATTTGTAATGGTTTATCTAGTTTTTTTCCAATTAGTTAATAATTGTTTTGATGCAATACAAATTGTAGCTCCAGTATCTATATATGCATTGATTCTTTTATTCTAAATTATCACTTGAATAAAGGTTGTGTTCAAATTCAGTTGATGATTCTGTTTTTCATTCATAGTAATAAATAGAAGAAATTGTAGAATCTGTATTATAATCAGATTCGATAGGTTCTAGTTCTTTTTGAATTGCTGATTGTAGCATGTTTAATTTTTCTTTATATTGGTTATTATTTTTGTTTTTTCATTTTGGGCAAGTATTTGCATAATGTCCTTCTTCCTTACATAACCAACATCGACATGATTTTTTCTTTTGAGGGCAATGTTTTTGTTTTGGTTTAAATTTTCTATAGTTATATTTACGAAAATGTCTTTTATAAGGCCTAAAAGGTTTTCATTTATAATACTGATGAGGATATCTTTTCTACCGATAGGTTTTATATGGTTTAGAAAAAGATTTTCATTTATATTTTGATATTTTAGATTCACATCTGCATTGCTGGGGTACTTCTGTATATTTAGAGCAACATAATTAGAGATTTTTATGTTTTAATGTTTTCTTTAACTTTGTTTCAAAACATTGTTCTGTTAAAATGTCATAAGTGGTAAGTATAGCTCCTTCTAGATTATGAGCTACTGTGTGGTTGTTTTTGTTTTCCTGAAATTGGGTTTCTACTTTTTGATTCATAGGGTAAGGTAATTTTTGAATAAAAATTTGAATATATGTTTCTTGTTCAGCTCTAGTTAATCTATAATAATCTTTTTTAAATTCACATAAATATTCATCTAGATAACATATATCATATAATCTCATATTATTTAAATGCCATAAAGATTTTTGTCTATCTTTATTATAACTTCTTATTTGAATGAAAAAATATCTTTTCCGATAAATTCTTTATAAATTTCGCTTGAAATAGCATGAAATGTTTCCATGTTAGTAGTTGCATTGTAATATACTTGCGTATTTTTAAGAGCATGTTCGTTATCTATTAAGAAATTTTGAACTATTCCTGCAATTTTATAAGTAATAAAATTCATAATAAATCTTTATTTTCTAATTCACTAAAAGGTTTTTCAATTTGAAGTAACAATTGCATTTTATTTACCCATTCATAGATTAATTTTTTTGGTTGTAATACACAATCAAGGTTTAATATTCCATCTAGACCTAAAGTAATATGTTTTGGAGTAATATTCTGTTGGATAACGTTTTGTTTTGGATCCAGTTTTATAATATCCATGTTGATTGATAGAATCATTAGTTTGCCATTGATATGAAGTTTGTTGTTCCTTTTTTCTTTTAGTTCCACTTAATTTTTCTTGTTTAACCTTACTACTTTCCGGTTTATCATCTTCGAAATATACTTCTTGATCGGATTCATATCCACATATAATTTCATCTTTATCAGTAATTTGATGAATAGTTTTGATATCTATTTGTAAAGTAAGTTTTTGTGCTAATTGAGTGATTTCTACTAATTGAGAAGATATATTTCTTTCAATAGTTTCTAAAGATTCTGTATTTTCTATAGTATCTGAGTTTAAATTGTCCGTGGTTTATAAGGTGATAGGCTCTGATACCAATCTCTTTTGCACTTTTTGTTCGGTTTGTTTGTTTTTTTTCTAAATTTTTTAATTGTTGTTGTATTTCTTGTAAATAGTCTTTATTTTGTTTATTATCTTTTATTAATTGATTTACTATGTGTAATGTAGTAGTTTGTATTTTTGTTAGTTCAGTAATTTGTAGTGTTAGTTCTTTATAATTTTCTTTTAACTTTTGAATATGTTGAGTGACGCTCATAATGTATGTTTTATATAAGTAGTTAAATCAGTAATTTGTTTTTTAATATCATCTAGTTTTATTGAATTTTCATTAGGTAGAATAGGATCGATAATTTTAACATTAGACTTTATATTTTGTTCAGGTTCTAGAAATCTAATGGGTTTGGTTAATCTTACAGATTGTGATTTAGATAACGGAGAGATGGAAGAAGAAGAAGATGCTTCGGAAAAAGAATGTCTTCTTTCTATAGATGATGGTATAATTGGATATTGAATTGCAAGTAAAGTTCGTAATTTGTTTCTAAAATTTGTTCCTACTTTAGCAACATCGGAAAATAGTTAGTCAATATAAATTTTATCTGTATTTTTAAATTCTATACTATGATGAGAATTTGTTAAAGCATAACTAATTTGGTAGGTTATAGAAAAGGGATATTGTCCTCGAGTCATTAATTCTTCTTTATTTATATGCAATAGTAATGGTGTCATCGAGATTAGGTGATTTTAAAGGGATTCCTAATTTTAAGGGTGTATTAAATTTGATTTTTCCATATGCTAAATTTCCATTTATTATACCAATAATTTGATCATTTAAATTTGTCATTCTTTCATCAACTATTGTTATTCTTATAGGTGAATTTATTCCTTCTGAAAACATTGATTTTAAAAGAATTTGTATAGTAGATAGATGAATATAACCGATTTTGGATCTTTTTTCTTTGGGAATATTTTGTAATTGTTTTGCAATTTGTTCTTGATCAATTAAACTAATTTGAATATGTCCATTACATTGATCCATTTTAATAGGTGCTTCATGTATGAGTTTACCAAAGTAAATAATATTTTTCGATTTAGAATGTTTTGAAATAAAGAGTGTTGAATATCTTATCCAGATTTTAAATTTAATTATATTCTAGCAATTTGTTTTCATTTATCATTAGATAGTAGGGTATTAATATGAAAAATGCCTAAAGATTCTATTAATTCTAAATTGTCTACTTCTAATATAGTTGAATCTTTTAGTTTACTTGAAGAAGATTCAGTCATTATGTTTTATTTGGTGGTTAGCTAGTGTTTGATGTAAGAAAATTAATTCTTGGTCATAAAACTTATATTGTGTTTGAGATAATTCTAAATTTTCTTTGATTGGTTGTAAAGCTCTATTATTAGATATAACAAATGTTAAATAATTGTAACGATTTTCATGATATTTAAATTCATCATAATATTGATTTCTAAGTGTTTCTATATATTGTATATGATCTAATAATTGATTACAAATAGGACAGGTAATGTGTGTGTGTGTGTGTGTGTGTGTGTGTGTGTGTGTGTGTGTGTGTGTGTGTGTGTGTGTGTGTGTGTGTGTGTGTAAGAAAATCTTGTTTCCGTATATACATATATATATGTATGTATATACACACACATATATATGTATATACATGCATACATTTATATCTATATCTATATCTATATCTATATTTATATCTATATCTATATCTATATCTATATCTATATCTATATAATATTATATATATATATATATATATATATATTTCTTTTATTTTGTAAGAACCCAAAGCATCCCTTCACTATAAAGAATTATATACTACATATAATTATTTTTCAAAATTTAAAATTCTAACTAAATTTAAATAATTCTAACTATTAGTAATAATTCTAAATACTAAATATTAGAATAATTCTCAATCTAAATAGAACTTAAATAGATTATACATTTGCCATGTTGTGTCAAATTCGCATTGAGAAAGGAAATATTTATTTTCTTCTAGGAATATGAAGAAGAACATTTTTCGTAAGATTTCGTCTATTAATAAGTTTCTATTCTAACACGAAATGAAAGAAAATGATAGTATACAAGATAAGTAGAAGAAGTTGTGATACTAGAAACGCTTATGTCAATGACACCTAAGGGCATATTAAATGAATGGAATTGGGCTATGGATGGAACATAATAAAATAGAGCCACTTTGAAGTTCCCTATGAAATGAGGCATGGAACGAAGACACAAATACACACACACACACATATAATGAAATTGAAAGTCAGGGGTGTGAAAAAGGAATAGTAACATAAATATATATAATGAAGTTCATGTCAATTTATTAATTATAATGTAATTAGCAAATTAATTATATATAAATGAAAATTAATTAAAAATGACAGAAAATATATGAGCTAATTAGTAAACAATACAAAATATTAATTAATCTATTGATTATATTAATTTTTAAATAAATTATAATTTAATGAATGAATGAATTATATTATAATTATCAACAGATAAATCAAAATTAGCTAATTAGTTAATTAATTAATTATATTCTAAAGAATACAAATTTTTTTGATTGGTGGTAAATATATTATAATTAATACTAATTAGTGATCTATATATATACATATATATATGTATATAACATTGTTAAAAAATATATTTATATTATAAGAAGCACAAGGGTGACTTTTCAACTTGCCATTCTCCTTTTGTTAGGTTAAAATAAAAATAAAAATTTTGGATTAGGTTGAACCAAACAATCCGAGCTCGACCTAATTCCTAAAAATATTAAAAAACTAAACATAGACTAAAATCTAGTTAATTTGGGTCGAATCAAGCTAAATCAAACCAAAACGGGCACTTTTATCATAAGTAATAATAATTATTGTTATATGTTATATATATTATATTATATTAATTTATTTATTTGACCCTTTATAATATTGGGAAAATAAGACATCCGAAGAGAATAAGATATATTGTTACATGGGATTTATCACTTTCATTTGATATACCAATCCTTTAGGACTTGTCACCTTCCCTACTTTTCACCTTCATTCACGTCAGGTGTTGCTGGTCCTTCGTTCACGTCAGGTGCTACTGGTTTCACGTCATTCACGTACAGGTGTTGCGCTGGTGGTTGGTTAGCGTCCTTCACGTCAAGTGCGTTGGTTGTTGATTTCAAATATTTCAGTGACTTTGTGTTTCTTATTTGTTGAGTATATTGGGTATCTGGAAAGACAAAACCCATATCAATTTTTGTTGTTTTTTGCGATGCCCTATTTATGCTTCTGGGTTTATTGCCTATGCTTTATGTTTCTAGGTTTCTGAAATCCACAAATGAACAAGATCTCACTTCTGCCTTCTTTTTTGCATTTTTTTTCGTTTACTGAAGTCTTCACCGCTGGTGTTGGTTGCATTGCTAGTGTTGGTTGCTAAGTTGATGGGCGATTAACACCCATCAAATGCAATAGACTGCATTGGAGTCCCAGGCATGCAGGAAGCAGCGGCAGCGGCAGCGGCTGGAGGTTACATAGAGAGGTAGAAATAGTGGAGATGACCATTTCTTTATTTGTCTTTTCAATGAACAATACATTAGTATGACCCTTCGCTTGTTCCGCTACTTTTTACACTCCTTTCATAATCTTCTTACTCAACATGAATAGCATTTGTAACGTTAGGAATAATAGAATGATATTATAATACCTAAAGAAACCCCAGTATAAGTTTTCAAGGTTAATTACATTCTCCATTGCAAATTAATCTTTTGAAAATTGTTTTCAAGGTTAATTACATTAGGAATGTTTTAGAAGTTAATTTAATTTTTCAAGATGATGAATTATTAAATTAGATTAATCATAAAATCAATTCCAAAATTAACATAATTATTAATCTTAATTTGATGAAAATTAATAATTATATTGATTCCTAATTGATTTTAGAAAAATAGTTTCTAAAATTATAATTAATTAGTTTCAATTATATTGAAATTAATTAATTAGAAAAGATGTTTCTAAAATTAGAATTAATTCAAGTATTGTATAAATTTTCATGGTTCAGATGCAGATATCTATTAAACAGTGCTTGTTGTAATGGTTTAATTATCTCTCTTAGGCAAGATATAAGTTAGAAGAAGAGTGGGAGAAACGTCATGTGTTTATAGAGATGGGTGGACTTTGGAGACCTTCAAAGTCAAGGTTGGTTACCAAACTTAAGATGGCCAAAAATGAAGAAGAGAAATGACACTCAAACCAGATAACGTTAACAACATAAGTGAATGGAAAAGGTTTGTGGCTGAAAAAACAAGTTCAAAGTTTAAGGTAACTATATCATTGTATGCAATGGCCCTTATATTAAATTTATTTATGTTCACTTGAAATTTTGCTATGAAATCATTGTATTGTTACAGGAAATAAGTGATGAAATGAAAGAAAGAAGAAAGAAACAAACTCCATA
>JAOSBO010000197.1:58160-68762 GCA_027563915.1 Erythroxylum rotundifolium | reverse complement strand
AAAGAGTTTTTCCATAAAATCCAAATACCACCTGAGAATCCGGCAGCTTCTACTCTAAAAGAGTTAGGGAATTCCAAGCCGTCTATGACTCTTTGAGCTGAAATTCCACTAATTTTAGGTTCTAATAAGAAAACAAGATCAACTTTGAACATTTTGACAATGTCCAAAAAAGTTGCTTGTGTATCCTTATTCGCAATACCTTGACAATTCCAACTTATCATGTTGTACGCCATTTGAAAAATTAAAAAAGTAAAAGGGTTACCTTTACGCGTCGCCAAGACTCTCATCATCCGACTGACGAGAGTTAAAAGCAATAGCAGGGGGCTCCTCAATGAAGTCCTCCATGGCTGACTCATCATGGTCTCTGTTACGGTACCCTTGTCCAGGAGAACTGAAAGGAGTTTTAACTCCCCCCCCAACGTGGACACCTTTGGATGTTATTTGTTGCTGAATATTTGCATGAGTCTGGTCCTCGGCGCCTGTTGGGCGGGGTATCACCACTGCGGTGTGTCCAACCTGTGGTGTAGAAACATAAAGTAAATCTGATTGAGCATTGTTAATGTTACTGTTACCTTGTTGGTGTGATGCCATATTGATTGCATTAGTGTTGGCTGAAGAAATGGAGCTAATTGTTTGTGCTGATTGATTCGACTGTGTTTGTGGCTGGAGGGTTGCTGATGTGGACGGCTGAGAAGAGGCTGTATGAGCTGCTGAAAGGGTGGCCATGCCCGAAACCTTTTCGAGCCAGGTAGATTCAGAGGATTTAGTAGCAAATCTCCTTTTTTTTGGCCTTTCAGGTGCTGAAATAGCAGCTTTAGCATGAATAGTACCCTTCCCTTTTTTCTTGGATTTAGTAGGTGCTGAAAAGGCTGTTAAAACTTGCTGATTTTCAACAAAAATTGGCCTTTTGTTGCTGGTTGTGAATGCCGTTCCGTCGCCCTCCAATTCGGCTGTTTCCTTTTCGGAATCCCCTTCAGTTTCTAGTGCATTAAATCTGGAGCTGATACGAATAGCTCCTTTCCCTTTGTTTGGAATGATTGCAGAATCCTTACCCTTATTGTTGTGATATTGTTGGGATAATGACACAATAACAGCCGGATTCTCATGCTTGTCACTAACGGCTTCTTTCCCGTTTTCAGCAGATGGGGATTTGCCGTGGAAATTTTGTTTACCCGTGAATAATTTCTTTGCTTTTTTGTGGGCTAACATCCAGGGACCCGGTTCGGACAAGTTCTTCGGCTTCGAAACCGGTTCATGAAGATGAGGCTTGGGATTGCTGCTTGATGTTGTAGTGTGTTTCGACGGATTGTTCACCGGACTGTGCGCAGGGGGGTTTGTTTGGGCCGCCGTTGACTTTTTATTGGGACATTCGTCAGTGAAATGACCATACCTGCCACAGGAATAGCAAATACGATATAGATTTTCATAAGTGACAGGATATGGAATACCTCCGACGATAATGTTAGGAATAAGGGGCTTTTTCAAATCCATGCGAATAGCAATTCGTGCGAATTGTCCCCTTTGTGCAGGTACCGTGTGTTCGTCTGCTTTGATGAACGAACCAATAGGCTGAGTGATCTCACGTAAAAGGGATTCATGGAAAAAATCAATCGGTAACCCGGGAATCCGGATCCAAGTCGCCACTGCATCAATATGCTCCTCTTTTGTATTGAAGTTTGGTTGCCAGGGATAAACTGTAATATAATGCCCGGAGATGGAGTTTGGTTTATCCAACATGACTTTGTTGTAGTCTTCAGGACCTGCAAGACGCAGTAAATAAAAGCCATCAGTTAGGTCAATTAGATCAATATGGCCATGTAAATTCCACAAGTCAATTAATTTAGTGTAAAGGGTTTTGTAATGGAAAAGTCTCCCGAGCGGGCGTATGATCACAGTGAAGGCCATGTTCTCTTGAATTTTCGCATAGATTTTCTCAGAGAATTCTATGGATGGAACACCATCCACGACATCGTGCTTGACGTCCTCTTCCTCGAGCCTTTCTGGCAGATGATTTAAGGCTCTTTTCGCAGTTGGTGCAAGCTTTTCACGAAAGGAAGGGAGATTGGGCATGTTCCCAGATTGAGATGCAATGGATGCATGGGTATCTGCTTGAGTCGATCCATCGTCAGAGGCCATCAGGACATCCTCTCGTTGTGGGGGAGCCACTCTGTTTTTAACGTTTTTCGTCGCAAGGCTCTCCGCAAGAGGAGGAAACGCATTTGGATCACTCATAAGAGAATCCTCCATGGTTGCACAGTCTTCTTCGACAGGCGGTTGATATTCCTCAGACGGTTGATATTCGTGCACTGCACCTTGGATATTCGTTCGTCTGAGGTCGCAACGCAGTGATGATGATGGAGAGTGAAAGCCCTTCAAGAACGGTCCCTTCTCGCTAGTGAAAACTTGGATCCCTCGAGAAAAGCTATGAAATGGACCGGAGTTGAACTCGGATAAATCGAATTTGATTTAATTGAATTGGATTCTGGGGTTTGGGGTGGGAATAAGGAGGAAAAAAAACCCAAAAGACAGAAACTCGGTTCGAATTAGTTTCGCTACAAAGTGGGAAAAGGAAAAGGGCAGAAGCGGTGGGAATTTGTTGAGCTGTGGATCTCTTCGGCCACTGGAAAATGAATAAAGGTGGAGTTGGTGGCAGTGTAGGGGGGCCGACGGCGGCCGCAGCAGCTGCAGCAGCTCAGAAGAGAACCCTAGAACCTTTGTCCTCTGTCTCTCCAGCCTGCCGCCGTAACTCAGTATCACGGCTTCTTAGCTTACGTTGTTTTAGTTGAATAATTAAATTATTTAAACTTTTAATATTTGAGACTGACTTTCAGGTCCGAACTTAGCCCTGGCCCAATTTTTAACACCAGACAATATATTAACGAATTATTTACAGGCTTGAGAGAGAAAGAGGACAAACCATTTGTAACCCCCAGCGTCGAACGTCAAAGATACATACTTCTCATGTTTTTCGGCCAGTAAGGAAAATTGTTTTATCCTGATAGCGAAATCCTTTGGAGGAAAGTCTCTTTTGGTTCTCATGATTCCTGGAAAATGGAAAGCATGAAATTACCAAAAAGAGAGTGAAACACAAAAGCTGCTAAAGGACCTAGAGATTGAAAAGAACATACCGACTTCTGTAATACTATCTTTGCTCTGAGTCCCCATTGCAGAATATATATATATGCTCTCTCAGTCTCCTGCCAACTTACCACACTTTGCTCAAGCACTTGCATTTGATGTACACTATTAGCTAAGCTAGTCTATTTATGTGCTTGTCGAAACATAAGGAAACAAACAGTACATCAAACTATAAAAAGTCCAAGTATCCCAATTTAACGACTAAACAAAGAATTGAGAAAAGCAAATAATCGTTGTTAGCTTGGGTGGACTTTGCACTTTTCTTTCAATAACGATGAAAAGTAAACATTATAGGTGCTGGTGAATCTGGAAGAGGATGGAATGGTGAAGAGGGAACGTGCATGGTGGTGTAGATATATAGAATAAGATGGGATGCTTTGCTTGAGAGGTCGAATGGGATAGGTTGGGGGAGAAGGAAAGGGATTGTTTGTTTGACGTGAGGAGAAGGAAAGGGATTGTTTGTTTGACGTGAAAATAAGTGATTCATTGAGTGAAGAGGGAAGCAGAAAGAAAGAAAGGAAGGAAGACAAGAGATGCGGTGTGGTGTGGGCGGCACTGCACTAGGGGCAATGTAACCGTTCTTTCAGTTTCTTATTACAATGGATCTTCACTCACATTCGGCCCACATTGTATTCACCTGAAATACTAATGTATTCTTGTCTTTGGATCATCTTAATTAAGGAACAATCTTGCCAGACACTTTTTATTTGTCTATAGTTTCCCAAGTATATCTCTTGACCTCATAAATTGGCCACAATCTCTCCCTTATTTCTCTTTCTCATTCTCCTTTTAAACATTGAAGGTTTTAGTCCTCAAATAAAGAGAACAATGGTAATCATTAAAATATGCTACTTGTGACTCTTCACCTTTATCTTTGCAACATATGTTGGTCTTATTCAATGTTTTCTCATCCAAGATTTTCTTGACATGTTTTAGATTTGAATACTTCTACCCAAATTGGCATGCTTGATTAGCGATATCATGCAGCTACTCATGAAAATTTCCAATTGTTTCACTTTTCTCCATCTTAAGCTCTTTAAATCTAGTAGCTAACATCTGAAGTTTTGATGTTATCACTAATTTTGATCCCTCATGTATTGTTTGTAATGTATTTGAAGCTTCTTTTACTGATTCACATGCTGATATCATATTGAAACTTCCTTCATCTATAGCATTGAAAATTGCTTACATTGCTCCTCTTCTTCAGGCTTCGTCCATTCATATGGATCTTTAGGTATTGCTCTAGTCTTTTCATAATTTGTCACAGGATGAGTCCACTCATTCAACATAGAAGTCCAGCCTTTAGTCCCTTATGCTTGAATAAACACTTTCATTCTAGATTTCCAAGCAGGATAGTTATAACCATCAAGTAAAGGTGGCTTAGTGATTGACAACCCTTCTTTGGTAGTCATGAGTGTGGAACACTGATCTACACTAACTTAACACATCAAGTTTTGATGAAGTGAACCTTGCTTTGATACCAATGGAGAAACCCGAGGTTGAAGCTCCGCAAAATTCCTATTATGTAGTAGTTGCTTCAAACTGAAACTGATAGTTGTTTATTAGAAAATAACTAGATTAGCAATTGCAATTTTTTCATAATTTAATCACAAGTAGAAAAACTTAATACATAGCAAATAAATCAACACATGAAATTTGTTAACGCAACTCGACACAGACAACCTACATCTGTGGGGCTATCTCCTAGATTAATCAATTTTTACTGAAGTGCAATAGTCTTACACAAGGCTATTACGGAGCTGATACCACTCATTCCTTGACATTATTTACTTGTACTCAAACCCCTGAAAGTTATCTCATACTTAATAGCATGACCACCTCATACTAACCTCTTGAGGATTTTGAAACAACGAATGATAACAAAGATAAAAATGTCTCAAGTGATTAAATCCAGACTAACATAAACAAAAAGGCAATTTAGTCAAGTAAACACTCCCCTATATATGTGTAGCTCCATTAAACCATAATCTTGGGAAGTCGTCCATAAAAAATTTGCTGTGAACCTTTTAATTGATCACTAAAGAAACCCATGCACAAAAGCTACAAAAATCATAACATGTAATTAATAATGGAAGCACACCAAAAACGTAGCTTAAAAAATCGATAGGTGTACTACCTATTTATCTCTAACAAATCCTACCTTATTTAGAATTCTATCTCATGATAGATTTACTGCATATTTATCTTCAACAAATCCTACCTTCTTTAGGATTCTATCTCATTTAGGATTCCTTCCTTCCACACTATCTTAACTACTGAAAATATAACATATTCCAAGATAGTGGAATTCTATACCACGTCAACTTATTATCAAAAAAAATATACCAAATATATCAAAATACATATAATGTCAAAAATAAAATATCATAACAATGGGATCAACATGAATGAATTGTGTTGCCTAAATTCTTGACGAATTACATGCCAATAAACTACTTGAATAAGCTTGGCTTTAATTATTTAAAGAATAAAGTGTTGTATACAACATCTCTATGCTATAAAAAGTTGAATTTAACACTTATATATTGGCACAAATAAACATTCACAATTATAACAATATTTCTAAAAGTGTGCTTCAAATTATGAATGTATGTCTCTGTTAAAAACTCAAACCATTATGAAACACAATTTCATAACACTGCCTGATAAATAATCAAACCTTATTTTTTACTAGCACAAGCTCCTTAAGCCTTGATCTCAAAAGTTACAAGTATCACTAAAAAGAGTAAAATCATAATTCAAAGTTCTAATTTCTAGACCAATGCATAACTTTTTAAATAACATTAGGTGGATGCAATGACTCGATAGGACTTAGTGACTCCTCCTCAATAGAACCACAGACATCTAAATATGCAAACTCCAATAACTCCAACTTCCTTGTAGATCTTCTCTGGAAACTTTATGCTACTTTCTAACCGAAAAATGATCGCTAAGATTAAGTGATTGTGAGTTCTTAACTGGGATAAGGGATTTTCCAACTAACAACTTTAATCCCTTCTCACTCATTGCCCCAATTGCTAATGCCACATATTTGGTGAAGTTTCATCATCTGATGTGTATACTTCACCACCACACACCTTTAAGTGTGTCTTATGCAGCGAGCAACATAACTCTTCTCAGGAAACCACCACTACGCCTTTGGAGAGTTTCCACTTCCTATCCTTGAAAGTGTGTTTAAATCCTTCTTGATCTAACACATTCGCCAATAAATAGATTCAATCTTAAAGCAGGTATGTGTCATACATCTCTCAGGGTTAGTAAACATCCAAGGTTTGTATGAACTCATATATCAACCATACTAACTATTTTGGACAAACTTTGGTTTTCCATTTTTACGCTCCTGCAATCTCTGCTCTTGTAGCTTGAAAATTGCTCCTTTTTTGGAACATAATGATAGGATGCTCTTATATCAATCAGCCATTCAGAACCATAATTTTTGACAAGGGAATCATTCACTAGTTATATAAACCGGTAACACCTCATCATCTATGCTTGAAGTAGTTGCAGTTGTACTCCTACCATCATCATCATTCTGATGACCTTTCTTTTTTTTGATCAATCTTCCACTTATAACATAACCTCTTAATGTGTCCTAGCTTATTGTAATAGCGGCATGTCTTCACGTCTTTGTCATCTATGGACTTTGAACTGTTTTTAGACTTGCCATGAGCTTTAAGGCCCTTACTTTTGTTCCTTCCCTTACTTTATGTCACGAAAGCCTACACATAATCAACTCCAATCTCATTTCTTCTAAATTATTTATTAAACATACTCTTTTTGATTACATACAAAAAGAACACACCTTCAGGAGTTGAGTTGCTAATCGTCACCACCAATGTTTTCCAATTATCTAGTAACCAACTTAATTAGAATAAAGCTTGAAGCTCATCATCAATAATGATCGTTATTGTTTTAAGTTTGTTAATTATGTCTTGAAAATCACTTAGATGCTTCGAAACTGATTTCCTAGCCTTCAACTTCACATTCACAAGCCTCTTAATCAAAGAGGCCTTGTTATTAGTATTCTTCCTTTTATATAGACAGTCTAGCTTCTTCCATAACTCAAAAAGATCTGTTTCTATAGACAAATGGTTAAATATGTTAATATGAATCCATTGTTTGATAGTGCCCATAGTTTTCCACTTCATCTTTTCCCATTCTCTACCTGACATCTTTTCAGGTTTTGAATGAAAATTGTCCTTCACACCTTTGTCCACATCAATAGGATCAAAGAGATCCTTGCAATACAGGACGCCCCCCATCATGGGCTTCCATATTGAGTAATTTGATGATATTAACTGGACCATAGAATTGTTTCCACCTTCCATTACGATGACTCTGATACCATTTGTTGGGAGACAAATTCGCAACTCTCTAAAAGATCAACCAAATATTAACGACAAGAAATAAATCTTCACATTGCAGCAACAAAACAATATAAGAATAAGAAAATAACGATCAAACAAACACCAAGATTTAAAGTGAAAAATCCTCCAATGTAGAGGGAAAAACCGCGGGTTAAATTGATGAATAAATCCAGTAAACTCAATAATGATTTACAAGAAGATTTGATCTCTCACCCCCCTCCTCAATAACAAGTTGTCTTAAGTTTCAAGATTGAAACCAAAATAGATATCACAATCAACAAACCCTCAAACTAATTCCAAAACAATCAAATAAGGATGATAATCTAACCCTCTTTTCCCTCTCTCTAATTTTCCTCACTTTTTGGAAGTTGTGGCTGCACTCTCTATCTCATGTGTAAAGCAAGGCTCAAACGAGCTATTTATAGGTACCTCTGGCTTAATAGGTAAGTCAGAATCCTATCTGAACTCAATTAGCCAGATCACATCTTATCCTAATCAGATTATATCATGTTATCCTATAAGATGACATCCCTATCTAAATAGGACTACATCTGATATGATTTTTCTTAATCACAACTAATAAGATAAGAGATTACATCTATCTAGGAATGATACATTTATGCCCCATGAAGATCTCCATTATCTTCAGATGATCCTCCCACATGGTCTTTACTTTTTAGAACTGAAATTAGAAATTTGAATCACCATTCAATTTATGAAGTAGATCAAAAAATAATTAAGTGAGGTAAACAACAAGGAACAAAGCAAAGGCAAGTGTATAGATAGTAAGGTCATATTATACGTTGCATTATGGTATCAATGCTGAAAAGTGAAGCTCATAATATGTAAAGGATGCAAAGACGATCATGCTTTCGGATTGGAAGAATCAAAGAGAAATGTGAGAGTGAAAAGAATTGATGCTTCCATGCTGACCAAATCCCCAAGCATCACTATCTAATGCAACTATATACTTCCCTAGGCAAGTCACAACTAATCCTGTATCTGCAAGTTTCAGAAAAGAAGAATTATCAACTTAGCAGCACAAATGATAACTTGTGATTCACATTACACAAAGTCACATCCACAACTAGCAATAGGTTGACAAGATCGCAGTGCATGTTTAAGGATACATTAACAACATATTCTCTGGATGAAAATTGAACAAAAAAACCAGATCTCCCCTACTCAAACATAATAACCAGTAAGGTAAAATCTATAAGTCAAGGTTGGAACAAACTAATGTAACAACTGCCAATTGAATTAGAGATTAAATGTTAAATTCAAATAATCTCTCTAAGGGGATTATTCTTAAAGCAGATCTTCAAGTTCACTGTATGTGGGATGATCTTCAGCTAACATGAAACTACCCATTATTCTAGCACTCAACCTATGAAATTTTAAATAATCATATCTAGGACTAGGAGAGTACTAATGTAAGAATGAATACTAGGTAAATCTTTCCGTAACCCCAAATCTAACGTTGCATCCCTTTCGTCTTTCCCTTGTAGGAATTACTTTTTCTATTTAGTACCATGTTTCTAATAAAGTGATGAGCGTGCCATTTTCTCCTTACTCTATACTTAAAGTGATTTTAAATGGTGTCAACCCCAAATCCCTTCTCGAAATAGGATTGTTTTCTATGTCTTGCTCAACTCTTGTCATCCTCTTTTAAGATATCTTATTTTGGGCATTATTTGTATTTTGATATATATGGTATATCTTTTTTGATAAGAAGTTAACTTCGTATAGGATTCCACTATCTTGGATTATGTAGTATATTTGGAAGTTAAGATAGTGCGGAAGGAATCCTAAATGAGATAGAATCCAATAGAAGATAGGATTTATTGGAGATAAACATGGTTTGTTGGAGATACAGATGTAGAAGCTTTATTGAAGGATTATTGATTTTTGGCAGCTATGTTTTATGTGCTTGGATGATCAATTACTTGTTCCCTTATTGATTTAGGCTGCTGCATTTTAGGAGGTATTGCAGAGATAACTTATACGTTTGGCAGCATACTTTTGTTTGATAAGGAGTATATCATATGAGGAAGAGATTGATTAAGTTTGATCTTGATTCATTGAATACATTTTTAAGGTTTTTGAACTTAATTTGGGATTATTCGTATGAGGATGGATTTGAAGTGAGTAATGATATGTTAATGCTTATGCCTCCTTATTTGCTGAGATTAATCACATTGAAGGTATTTTTCATGCAAAAACAACAAGTTCTTCGTTACACTTCTTCAAATGATTGTTGCTTCTTTTAACATTCATTTGTCCCAAAGGGGAGATGATTATGATTTTATCTTTTATCATGATCGTTTATTTCAGGGAGAGTTTCCATTTCTCTTATCTAGGGGGAGATGTTGATGTGAAAAATAATACCAAAAAGAGGGAGATTGTTAAGATATCTTATTTTAGGAGTTATTTGTATTTTGATATATTTGGTATATCTTTTGTGACAAGAAGTTGAGTTGGTATAGGATTCCACTATCTTAGATTATTTAGTACTTTTGGAAGTTAAGATAGTGTGGAAGGAATCCTAAATGAGATAGAATCCTAAAGAAGATATGATTTATTGGAGACAAACATGTTTTGTTGGAGATAAACATATAGGAGCTTTATTAAAGAATTATTAATTTTTGGTAGCTACATTTTAATTGCTTTGATGATCAATTGCTTGTTCCATTGTTGATTTGGGCTGCTTCATTTTAGGAGGTATTGCAGAGATAACTTATACATTTGGCAGCATACTTTTGTTTGATAAGGAGTATATCATATGAGGAAGAGATTGATTAAGTTTGATCTTGATTCATTGAATACATTTTTAAGGTTTTTGAACTTAATTTGGGATTATTCGTATGAGGATGGATTTGAAGAGAGTAATGATATGTTAATGCTTATGCCTCCTTATTTGCTGAGATTGATCACATTAAAGTTATTTTTCATGTGAAAACAACGAGTCTTCGTTACGCTTCTTCAAATGATTGTTGCTTCTTTTAACATTGATTTGTCCCAAAGGGGAGATGATTATGATTTTATCTTTTATCATGATCGTTTATTTCAGGGAGAG
>JAOSBO010000197.1:36170-48452 GCA_027563915.1 Erythroxylum rotundifolium | reverse complement strand
TAGTTTGCATCGCATTTAGTTGAACTTAGGAAATTAATTTCACCTTTGGTTCCTCAAAGAGAACGACCCGAGGTTATACTATATGCAATCCTTGGTTAAATTTTTGAAGTAAACCCAAGGCGACAATCGGACAAAAAGGTTATTTCACTAGGTTAGGTACACAAATAAGGGATAATATTGCTGCACAAATGTGGAATGATTATGCTTCAAATCATTAACTAAACATACAACAAAATGTTGGCTTTTTGATGCACCTTTCTTTTGTTATTTGAAGTTTAATATTGTAATACTTTTTGTAATATGTTGTATTGTAATTTGCAGTTCTCTTACTAATGAAAGAGACTTTACGAATGTGTTTTGTTGCAGCTTTATATTGTACTGTAACTTGTTCCATAATTGATTATTTTGTTTTGAGACTTTAAGAAATGGCAAGCAAAGGTGCAGAGAAGGTTGACCAAGAAAAAAGAGACATGCTTTGTTGGACATAATTTATGGATGAATTTTTGTTGAATGCACTTATCTATCAACAAAATAAAGGCAATTGAGTTGATGGAACCTTCACAACCCAAGCCTTAACTCAAGTTGTTACAAAAGTTCGAGAGAAGACTAGAATTGATGTCATTGACAGGGATAGAGTCAAAAATTGAATAAAATCTCTAAAGACGAATTTCAATGAATGTTACGATCTTTTTAAGCACTCTAGCAGCATTGCTTAGAGCCCTATAACTAAGAGATTTGACGCTGAACCGGAAGTATGGGA
This sequence comes from Erythroxylum rotundifolium, assembly GCA_027563915.1. NCBI lineage: Eukaryota > Viridiplantae > Streptophyta > Magnoliopsida > Malpighiales > Erythroxylaceae > Erythroxylum > Erythroxylum rotundifolium. The sequence goes on along the minus strand of JAOSBO010000197.1, from coordinate 47,692 downwards.
AGCAATGATACAGGTTATTCTATTCTCTCTTTTTTGTGTTTTGTGTTGTTTTATTCAGGCCTTAAGAAACTAGTTTCTGCTGGTAGATATTTGAAGTATTTTCTATTGATAGCTTGGAGTTCAATTGCTTAATGATTTGTTGATAATAGAAACTGAAATTGTGATGCTTTGTGTTTATAATGGTTCTGAGGGTTTGACATGTTTAAGATTATAAGAAAGACTCATGTGAGTGGATAGAAAGCAGTAGGAAATACAAAAATTGGGATCCTTGATTTATTCACAAGGATGGAAAGTTGATATGTTGCAGAAAGATCAAATAGAAATTGTTTTTTATGCATTCCAAGTCGGATAAAATTTGATTCTATCACTTTATATTTAGATCTAGGCCCTAATAAATATCATGGACGCTTCAAATTTTCCCTTGTTTTAATTATCACTTTAAATTTGATTCCAAAGACACATGTGGTTTTCAAATAAACTCCTAATTATGGAAAGCTCAGAAACAAAATATATTTCATTAGTTTTAGGTTTAATTTCTACATTTGATTAGAAATGTTTTTCGAGCACTCTTTTAATGATATATGAATTGTATTTTCAGAGAATGATATTATTTATGTATTGTCTATGTTCTAGTTTAGAAAAATATCGATTAAACCTCCATTAAGTCCTATTTATTTTACTTTTTGTAACATGAACCAAGTGGTGGCAGTTAGGAACACTTTTTTGACAGTTAGGAGTATTGATTGTATGATTTTTATTATTTGAGTTTACAAATTATAAGATATTGTGGTGAACTTATTTGTTTGAAGTCTGCGTTTGAGACAATCTTCTTTTATAGGCAAAGCCAAGTGCAAAGAAATGGAAATATGTAGAAATAACTCATTATGATAAGTTAGTGCTTTTGTATGCAAAAGATAGAGCAACAGGTGGAAATGCTCAAACAACAAAGGAAAAAAATCGTCGCTGGGCTCCGGTGAATGTGAACACAATCAGTGAGGTTGATCAATTATTAACTTCAAATGACATATCTTTAGAAAACTTTAAACACATATATGATGTTGCAAGTCCAACTGAGTTTGAAGCTACTTCTCATTCCAATTCCGATCCAATTTCTGTGACTTCTCTAAAGAAAAAGAAAAGAAAGAGTGTTGTTGCAACATAAATTGTAGGGGTTAAAGAATCTATTGACAATGTTGCTGAGGTACTTAAGGAATCAAATACAATTGCTGAAAAAACACGCCAACGAGTTTATGGAGAGCATGAAGTGTATGCTGAATTGTTAAAGCTTGACCTTGATGTGTGCCTTCGCTACAAAACTTATGATTTTCTAACTGCAAGTTCCATTAGGGTGAGAAATTTTTTTGGCTATCCCAAGCAAGATTGTAATAATTATTTAGTGCATATGATGAGTAGCGCATTTGTTTCGGAAATGGAATGAAGATAACATTGTGGGTAGGTGATCTTTTGCATTGCAATTTTTTTTGAAATGGTAAAGCCTAATTTGATATACTAGTTTTTTTGTTTAATTTGCTAGTTTTTTTTTAACTTGTGGTGATGTTTATTTGCAGATCTTTTGCTTATGGAGGAGTCATGGCTATGCTGAAATGGAATTTTTTTCTTACGGAGTAAACACTAGTGCATATTTTTTATTTGCGGAGTTAATACCAGTGCAGATTTTTTTTGCTTATAGAGTAAATACTAGTGCAGTTTTTTGCTTATGGAAATCATGGCTATGTTGAAATGGAATTAACAAAACCTTTATCTTTTGGATTGTCAAAATATAAATGTTTAAATTCTAAACCATGTAAATATACTTATAGTTATATGTAACTTGTTTTATTTTAATATGCATATTAAATCTTAATTTTCATTTTTATTCTACAAAATAGAATAGTTGTTCTCTTGACATATGGATGAGATTTATCTTGGTATTGGAATAAACATATGACAGATGGTAGTGGAATAAGCATGCAGTGTATGATTAAATTCTTTTTTTTTATGCCAAAGATATTGTTTTATATTACACAACAATTGGAAAGTTAAAAAATCTAGTTACAAATAGAAATTTCAACTCCTTGAAGCTTCATCGTGGAGTTCTGTTATCAAATCTGATAATACTTTATCTATGTATGCTGAAGTTTTCATAGAAAAAGATAAACAAGTTCCATAATCAAGGGCATAAAGGTCTCAAAAAATTCTTTTGTTCAATATAATTTTCAATTCCCTCCTTTGATAAATTAGGAAAATAAACAGAGGAAAAGAAGTCAGATTTCTCTTCCATTCTTTTCTCCTCTTTTCCCCTCGATATTTCCTTTCCTTTCCCTTGTGCAAGTAAGTATCCAAACAAAGGCTAAAGGTCTGGGCCACGACAAATTCTTTCCCAGTCTATCTCTTGACCTCATAAATTAGACACAATCTCTCCCTTATTTCTCTTTCTCATTCTCTCTTTTAAACTTTAAAGGTTTTAGTCTTCAAATATGGGAGAGATTTTGGCCAAGAGATAGACATAAAGAGAACAATGGTAAGCATTAAACTATGCTACTTATGCTAGCTACTAGATTAATCAATTTTCACTGAAGTACAATAGTCCTACACAAGGCTATTATGGAGCCGACACCACTCACTCCTTGACATTATCCACTCGTACTTAAACCCTTGGAAGTTATCTCATACCTAATAGCATGATCACCTCATACTAACCTCTAGAGGATTTTGAAACAATGAATGATAACAAAGATAAAAATGTCTCAATTGATTAAATGATAACAAAAAGACACTTGAGTTAAATAAACATTCCCCTATATGTGTGTAGCTGCATTAAACCATAATCTTGGGAAGTCATCCATAAAAAATCTGTTGTGAACCTTTTAATTGATCACCAAAGAAACCCATGCACCGAAGCCATAAAAATCATCATGAGAACATGTAATTAATCATGGAAGCACACCAAAAACGTAGGTTAAAAAATCGATAATGTACTACCTGTTTATCACTAACAAATCCTACCTTATTTAGAATTCAATCTCATGATGGATTTACTGCATGTTTATATCTAACAAATCCTACCTTCTTTAGGATTCTATCTCATTTAGGATTCCTTCCTACCATATTAACTTAACTTTTGAAAATACTATATATTCCAAGATAATGGAATCCTATACCAAGTTAACTTCTTATGAAAAAAGATATGCCAAATATATCAAAATACATATAATGTCAAAAATAAAATATCATAACAATGCGGGCAACGTGAATGAATTGTGTTGCCTAAATTCTTGACGAATTACATGCCTATAAACTACTTGAATAAGCTCAACTTTAATTGTTAGAAGAATAAAGTGTTATATACAGCATCTCTATGCTATAAAATGTTGAATTTAACACGTGCATATTGGCACAAATAAACATTCACAATTATAACAATATTTCTAAAAGAGTGCTTCAAATTATGAATCTAAGTCATTGATAAAAACTCAAATCATTAAGAAACACAATTTAATATCATTGCCTGTTAAATAAAAAAAACTTATTTTTTACTAGCACAAGCTCTTTAAGCTTTGATCTCAAAAGTTGTAAGTATCACTAGAAAGAGTAAAATTATAATTGAAAGTTCTAACTTCTAAACCAATGCAGAACTTTTCAAATAACATTATGTAGATGCAATGATTCAATAGGACCTCATGACTCCTCTTTAATAGGACCACAAACATCTAAATATACCAACTCTAATAACTTCAACTTACTTGTATATCTTCTCTTGAAAAAGGCTTTATCCTGCTTTCTAGCCAAACAATGATCGCTAGGATTAAGCAATTGTGAGTTCTTAACTAGGATAAGGGATTTTACAACTAGCAACTTTAATCCCTTCTCACTCATGTGCCCCAATTGTCAATGCCATATATTTGGTGAAGTTTCCTCTTTTGTTGTGTATACTTCACCACCACACAACTTTAAGTGTGTCTTACATAGTGAGCAATATAACTCTTCTCAAGAAATCATCATTTTTACCTTTGGATAGTTTCCTCTTCCTATCCCTGAAAGTGTGTTTAAATCCTTCTTGATCTAACACATTCACCAATAAATAGATTCAACCTCAAATCAGGGATGTGTCATACATCTCTCAAGGTTAGTAAACAATTGAGGTTTTTAGGAACTCATATATTAACCATATTGACTATTTTGGAAAAATTTTGGTTTTCCATTTTTAGGATCCTAAAATCTCCGCTCTTTTAGTTTGAAAAGTGCTCCTTCTTTGGAACACAATGATATGATACTCCTATATCAATCAGCCATTTAGAACCATAATTGTTGACAAAGGAATCATTCACTAGTTATATAAACTATTAACACCTAATCATCCGTGCTTGAAGTAGTTGTAGTCATTCTACCATCATCATCATTCTAATGACCTTTCTTTTTCTGATCCCTCTTCTACTTATAACATAACCTCTTAACCTGTCCTAGCTTATCATAATAGTGGCATGTCTTCACATCTTTGTCATCTCTGGACTTTGAACTATTCTTAGACTTGCCATGAGCTTTAGGGCCTTTACTTTTGTTCCTTCCCTTACTTTCTGTCATGAAAGCCTACACATTATCAATTCCAATCTCTTTCTTTCTGATTTCTTCATTAAACATACTCTTTTTGATCATTTCCAATGAGAACACACCTTCAAGAGCTAAGTTGCTAATCATCACTACCAGCATTTTCCAATATCTAGTAACAAACTTAACTGGAATAGAGCTTGAAGCTCATCATCAATAATGATCTTTATTGTTTTAAGTTTGTTAATTATGTCTTGGAAATCACTTAGATGCTCTGAAACTGATTTCCCAGCCTTCAACTTCAAATTCACAAGCCTTTTAAGCAAAGAGGCCTTGTTATTAATACTATTCCTTTCATATAGACCTTATACCTTCTTCCATAGCTCAAAAGGATTTGTTTCTTGAGACACATGGTTAAATATGTTAATATCAATCCATTGTTTGATAGTTCCTAGAGTTTTCCACTTCATCTTTGCACATTCTCTATCTGAAATCTTTTCAAGTTTTGAAGGAACGTCATCCTTCACACCTCTGTCCACATCAATAGGATTAAGGAGATCCTTATAATACAGAAGGTCCTCCATTATGGGCTTCCATATCGAGTAATTTGATGACGTTAACTAGACCATAGAATTATTTCCACCTTCCATTACGATGACTCTTATACCACTTGCTAGGAGACAAATACATAACTCTTTAAAAGATCAACCAAATATTAATGATAAGAAATAAATCTTCACGTTACAGTAACAAAACAATATAAGAATAAGAAAATAATGAGGAAACAAACACCAAGAGTTAAAGTGGAAAATCCTCCAGTGTTGAGGGAAAAAACCATTGGGTTAATCCGATGAATAAATCTAGTAAACTCAATAATGATTTTAAAAAAATTATCTCTCACCCCACTCCTCAACAACATGTTGTCTCACAAAGTTTCAAGGTTGGAACCAAAATAGATATCACAATTAACACCTTCAAATCAATCCTAAAACAATCAAATAAGGATGATAATCTAACCTTCTTTCCCCTCTCTCTGTTTTTTCTCACTTTTTAGGCGTTGTGGTCGTACTCTCTATCTCATGTGTAGAGCAAGGCTTAAATGAGTTATTTATAGCCACCTTTGGCTTTATAGGTAAGTCAGAATCCTAACTAAACTCAATTAGCTAAATCACAGCTTATCCTAATTACATTATATCATGTTATCCAATAAGATGACATCCCTATCTAAATAGGACTATATCTGATATGGTTTATCTAAATCACAATTAATAAGATAAGAGATTACATCTATCTAGGAATCATACATCTATATCCCATGAAGATCTCCACTATCTTCAGATGATCCTCTCACATGATCTTTACCTTTTAGAATTGAAATCAGAAATTCAAATCACTATTTAATTTATGAAGTAGATTAAAAATAATTAAGTGTGGTAAAAAAAAAGGAATAAAGCAAAGGCAAGGGCATGGATAGTAAGGTCATATTATACGTTGCATTATGTTATCAACATTGATGTGAAGCACATAATATGTAAAGGATGTGAAGACGACCATGTTTTTGGATTACAATAATCAAAGAGAAAAGTGAGAATGAAAAGAATTGATACTTCCATGCCTGCCAAATCCCCAAACATCACCATCTAATGCAACTGTATACTTCCCTAGGTAAGTCACAACCGATCCTGTATCTGCAAGGTTTTAGAAAAGAAGAATTATCAACTTAGTAGCACAAATGACAACTTGTGATTCACATTCCACAAAGTCACATCCGTAACCAGCAATAGGTTGACAAGATCACAATGGATGTTCATGGATACATTAACACACCCATTATCACATATTCTCTAGATGAAAATTAAATAGAAAAACTAGATCTCCCCAGCATAAACATAATAACTAGTTAAGTACAATCAATAAGCCAATGTTAGAACAAACTAATGTAACAATTGCCAATTGAATTGGAGATTAAATGTTAAATCTAAGTAATCTCTCTCAAGAGATTATTGTTAAAGCATATCTTCAAGTTCACTATATGTAGGATGATCTTCAGCTAACAAAAACCTACCCATTATTCTAACACTCAACTTGTAAAATTTCTAATAATCGTACCTAGGACTAGGAGAGTACTAATGTAAGAACGAAATACTAGGTAAATCTTTCCATAACTCCAAATCTAGCGTTGAATCCCCTTCGTCTTTCCCTTATAGGAATTATTTTTTCTATTTAGTACCATGCTTTTAATAAAGTAAGGAGGGTGCCATTTTCTCTTCACTATATACTTAAAAAGTGATTTTAAATGGTGTCAAACTAGAATCCCTGCTTAAAATATGATTGTTTTCTATGTCTTGCTTAAAGCTTGTCATCCTCTTTGAAGATATCTTATTTTAAGCATTATTTGTATTTTGATATATTTGGTATATCTTTTGTGATAAGAAGTTAACTTCATATAGAATTCCACTATCTTGGATTATGTAGTATTTTTGGAAGTTAAGATAGTGTGGAAGGAATCCTAAATGAGATAGAATCCGAAAGAAGATAGGATTTCTTGGAGATAAACATGTTTTGTTGGAGATAAACATATAGGAGCTTTATTGAAGGACTATTGATTTTTGGCAGCTACATTTGATGTGTTTCAATGATCAATTACTTGTTCCATTGTTGATTTGTGCTGCTACATTTTAGGAGGTATTGTAGAGATAACTTATATGTTTGGTAGTAGACTTTTGTTTGATAAAGAGTCTATCATGTGAAATCCATCCATTGATTTTTAGGCTGAAGTGTGTTGTGTGGGCTTTGAGTGAGAGATTAAAAAGTACATAACAGATTTTTTTTTGTTTGAATGCAGTCCATGGTGTGTCATATATCCTTGATTTTTGTTATTGTGCGTGTGGACATTTGCTAATCAATTGCTAAGTAAGGCAGTGGAATTTTTGTTGGAGAAAAATAAATAGTCCATCTATCAATAGTTGCAGCATTGTTTTCTGTATGCTTATGTGATTAATTACATGCGTCATTGATGATTTTTGTGTGTGGGTTGCTTTGGTGATCAATTAGAAAGGTTTACAGCAATTTTTTTTTGATGACTTCCCAAGATTATGGTTTAATGGATCGCACATATAGGGGAGTGTTTCTTTGACTCAAATGTCTTTTTATTTATGTTATTCTTGATTTAATCACTAAAGATATTTTCATCTTTGTTATCTTTTTTTTTCAAAATCCTCTGTTGAGGTTAGCATAAGGTAGTCATGTTATTGTGTGAGATAACTTTCAAGGGTATGAGTACGGGTGGATAACATCAAGTGGTAAGTGATATCAGCGCCATAATATCCTTGTGTAAGACTATTGTACTTTGATGAAAGTTAATTAATCTGGATGAGGGTCCCCTAGATATAAGCCATGTATGCCAAACTATGTTAACAAATTTCTTATGTTGATTTATTTGTTATGCATTACATTTTTCTACTTGTGATTAAATTCTAGAAAAATTGCAGATGCTATCCCAATTAGTTTATGATAAGCAACCATCAATTTCAATTTAAGGCAACTGTGGTGTAATAGGAATTTGGTGAAACTTCAACCTTTGGGTTTCTCAATTGTTATTAGAGTTTGGTTCACCTAATCAAAACTTGGTGTGTCAAGTTAATGTAGATCAGTGTTTCACACTCATGGCTATTAAATAAGGGGTGTCAATCATTAGGCCACCTTTACTTGATGGTTCTAACTATCTTGCTTAGAAATCAAGGATGAAAGTGTTTATTCAAGCACAAGGGACTAAAGCCTGAACTTTTGTATTAAAAGGTTGGACTCGTTCTATAACTAGTGATGAAGAGAATGAAGCAATACCTAAAGATCCATATGAATGGACAAAGGTTGAAGAAGAGGGAGCGCTTGGTAACTCTCTATCATTATATGCAATTTTTCATGTTAAAATGAAGGACGTTTCTGTTTGATATCACCATATGAATCAACAAAAGAAGCTTTGGATACATTACAAACTATACATAAAGAACCACAATTGGTGAGAGCAATAAACCTTCAAATATTGGCTACTAGACTTGAAGAGCTTAAGATGAAAGAAAGTGAAACTATTAAAGACTTTCATGAGCAGCTGCATGATATCACCAATCAAGCAAATCTACTTGGTAAGAAGTACTCAAATCTAAAACTTGTCGAGAAAACTTCAAGATTGTTGCCTCTTAGATTCATAGCAAACATTGCAGCTATTGAAGAAGCTTATGATATTAATGAGTTATCTTTGTAAAAGGTAATTGGAATTCTCACAAACTTCGAGATAAACTTGTTGAGAGATAAGTGTGAGAAGAATAAAGGATTGGTGTTACAAGCCAAAGTTGCTAAATCTGTACATGATTTAGGAGATGATTCCGATGAAAATGAAGATCTGGTGGTGTTAACAAGATATTTCGACAACTGGCTAAAGAAGGTGAAGAAATATAGATTTGTGTTTAGCTAAAATGGTGGGAGTTCATCAAGCTATAACTTCAAACAATAAGTCAAAACCTAAAAAGATGAAAAGAAGGCAAAGAAGATACAATGTCACGAATCTCATGGTTTCAGGCATGATCAAGTGGAATGTGCTAATACTCTTACAAGGAGAAAGGGGAACTCTTACTCTAGCACTTGGAGCAAAGATGAATCTAAAAGTAAGTACGTCAACGATGAAGAAATTGTGAGTCATTATGCTACGTTGGTTGCTCTATATAAAAAACTATCTAGTTGCTTGCTTAGTAGTAATCAATGAAGAAACTGATGATAGAGATGATGTCGTGAAGAATAAGGCTAGGTTGGTTGCTCAAGGATATTCTCAAGTAGAAGGAATTGATTTAAATTATTATTTCATTGGTGAACTAATGGAGAATAAAATTGCAGTTCTTTCATATGTAATAGCTGAGAAATAACTGGTTGATATTTTCCCCATACCTGTTGACTTTATGAGGTTTGAACTTCTTCATGGGGAACTAGGACTATGTGCCTTACAAAATTGAAGTGTATTGATGTAGAGTAAAGAGAGAGAGAGAGAGAGAGAGAGTGTTGGATGATAATTCTTTATACTCTTATATAGTTTATGTGAGGAAGAGATTGATTAAGTTTGATCTTGATCTGTTGAATGCATGTTTAAGGCTTGTGAATTTATTTCGAGATTAGACTTATAGGGATGGATTTGAAGTGAGAATGATAAGTTAATACTCATGCCTCCTTATTTGATGAGATTGATCACACTGAAGGTATTTTTCAAGTGGAAACAACAAGATATTCGTTATATTTCTTCAAATGATTGTTGGCTTCTTTTAATATTGATTTGTCCCAAAGGGAAGATGATTGCGATTTTATCTTTTATCATAATCGTTTATTTCAGGGAGAGTTCCCATTTCTCTTGTCTAGGGGTAGATTTTGATGTGGCAAATAATACCCAAAAGATTATTAAGATATCTTATTTTGGGCATTAATTGTATTTTTATATAATTGGTATATCTTTTGCGATAAGAAGTTGAGTTGGTATAGATCTTGGATTATTTAGTAGTTTTGGAAGTTAAGATAGTGTGGAAGGAATCCTAAATGATATAGAATGCTAAAGAAGATAGGATTTATTGGAGATAAACATATTATGTTGGAGATAAACATGTAGGAGCTTTATCGAAGGATTATTGATTTTTGGCAGCTATGGTTTTTGTGCTTCAATGATCAATTAATTGTTTCATTGTTGATTTGTGTTGTTGCGTTTTGGGAGGTATTGCAGAGATAACTTATATGTTTGGTAGTAAACTTTTGTTTGATAAGGAGTCTATCATATGAAATCCATCCATCGACTTTTAGGTTGTTATGTGCTGTGTGGGCTTTGAGTGAAAGATTAAAATGTTCACAACAATTTTTTTGTTTGAATGCAGTCCATGGTGTGACAAATGTCCTCGATTTTTGCTGTTGTGCATGTGGACTTTCGTTGATCAATTACTAAGTAAGGTATAGAATTTTTGTTGTAGAAAAATAAATAGTCCATCCATCAATATTTGCAGGAGCATTTTTTGTGTGCTTCCATGATTAATTACATGCTCCATTGATGATTTTTGTGGTTGTTGTGCGTAGGTTTCTTCAGTGTTCAATTAAAAAGGTTCATAGCAGATTTTTGTTAAACGACTTTCCAAGATTATGGATTAATGGATTGCACATATAAGGTAACGTTTCTTTGACTCAAGTATCTTTTTGTTTATGTTATTATTGATTTATTCACTTGAGATATTTTCATCTTTGTTATTATTCGTTATGTCAAAATCCTCTATTGAGTTTAACATGAGATGGTCATGCTATTGAGAGTGAGATAACTTTTAAGGGGGTGAGTACGAGTGGATAGTGTCAAAGGGTGAGTGGTATCGGCTCTGTAATAGCCTTGTGTAAGATTATTGTACTGGGGTAAAAGTTGATCAATTTCGATAAGGGCTCCGTAGACGTGGGCCATGTGTGCCGAATGCGTTAACACACCTCTCGTTGATTCCACAATCAAACCACATCTCTCGTTAATTCCACAATCAAACTATATTATATATACTATATATATATATAGTTTGATTGTGGAATTAACGAGAGGTGTGATATATATATATATAAAAATAGAATATGTAATCGTTTTATTAAATGTAATATTACATATTTTGATAATATTTTTAATAAATCAATAACTTAAAATTAAGTAACGAAATTATTTCAGTTGATATTTCAATCCAATATTCTAAACTTGTGTAGTTCCTAAATAAAAAGAAAAGATGAATTAAAGCATACACATTTCATACATTAAATATACTAAAAATTAACAAAAAAGAAAAAAAATTGCTATCTCATTCAATCCATAAAATAAAATTATTCATAAAGTATTTATTGATTGAAATGCGATCAAACACAATCGTACAGTGATATCATACCACATATTTTTCAAGAAACAACCTTAGCCCCAGTAATGAAAAAGAGTT
>JAOSBO010000196.1:15527-32969 GCA_027563915.1 Erythroxylum rotundifolium | reverse complement strand
ACTTTTGTTTTTCTTTTAAATAAAAAAGAAAGCATACCATATAAAATTTAAAAATAAATTATTTCATATTATTTTAATCTCTTATACAACATTTATTAATAAATTGTCAATAAAAATTAGTTTATTTTATTCAAGCAAATAATTTATAAATTAAAATTTGGCTGATACATTAATCTTTATTTTAAATATATTTGAATTATTAAATAAAAATGTTTATTTGAAATTTATATATTTTGGAGACATTTTAAATTTGATTATAATTATTAGTAATTATTTAATTAATTTGATTAAATTACAAAATTAAAATAAAATAATTCATAATTAATTAAATATAATATTAATTAAATTATTTATAATTCTTATTAATAAATTAAATAATACATATTTAATTGATAGTAAACTAAATTATAAAAAAGTACATCACTTTTTATGATTTTCATAAATTTTAAAAACTAAAAGAAACTAAAAACAAAAAACAAAATGAAAACTCTAACAAATATATATTTTTAATTTGAAAAACATAAATAAAAAATAAAAAACATAAATGTAAGGAAATAGTTCTCTACCTACACTCTCTCGATCGAGCTTATCATACAGGGTTTGCCTAATGCAGAGTACTCGATTGATTTAATTTACAAATTATTGCGTCAATCTAGAGGTTTATCTAGTACACATCTAAATGATAGCAATTGCGGATTGCTCCTTATTAACATAATTAAGAGTTGCAAATTTAAATTAGTAAATGACTATCATTAATGATTTAACTGAAAATAATTAGTTTGAAATTTTAGATTCTAATCCAATTTAGGAAAAATAAGACTTTCAACATTTTGACGACAAGACTATAATAATTGGATTGAAGAGAGGGGTTGATTAGGTTTTAGTTAGGTAAAAAAGGCCCACGCCCGCAAGAGATATCGCTGTCAAAAAGTAAAACAAAAAAAAAAGTTCTGAAAAGAAGGCCCAAGCTCGGGGGCAGCTCAGAGGAAAAGGGCATACACCAAAAAAACTACGCACAGAGAAGACTTAACCATAAAGAAACGGATGTTCTATTATTTGATTTTTTTTTCCAATTGTTTTCTTAATTTTCAATTTTTAAATATTATTTCTTTGCATTCTTATTTTTTAAAAACAAGTTCTGGCATCAATGACAAATTCTAAATGAAAATTTAATGATAAAAATTGAAACAACAGGTAAAATTGTTCCTTTGTGAACATAAGATCATAATATTAAATTATAAATTTTTTTTTGTAAAAATATAGAAAGAAGGTTGTGTATTTTATGACTATTCTCGGAATTCTGCAAAGCGGAGAGTGTTATGCTGACTTAAGCCTCTAATGTAATGATTTAATTGGTAGAAATTTGTTCTTCAACTATTATCAACCAAAAGATTTTAATTTTATAATATAATTTAAGGATTGCTATTTATTTTAGTGACATAAAAAATAATAAATAAGAAATAAAAATATCCTAAAATTTATAAATAATAACAATAATAATCTAGTAAAAATCTTTTTACTGATAGGCATGACATTGTGAAAATTCAGTAATATGTAATCTTATCCTTAACTCATGACTTTGTGAAAATTCAGTAATATGTAATTTTGTCCTTAACTAATGCAGAGAATTTTTTAAATAAGCTGAAAGAAAAAATAAAATATAATTATAATAAAGCATAAAATATAATAAATAATGAATAATAAATACTTAATAAATAAAATATAAAACAAGTAATGCAATAAAATTTATAAATGTTAATTGAATTTAACTAATTACTTAATTTTAAATTACTAAAATACAAATAGTTTATAAAAATGTAATTTATTAATTATTATGTGTTTGGATGGTTTATTTAACGTGTAAATTTAGCCATAAAAATCATAATTACTGATTTTATTAAGATAAAAAATGAATAATAACTAAACTAAATAAAATGAAATGCATGATAATTAAAAAATTAAAAATCTGGCCAAAATAATTAATTATATAAAAAATAAAAAATCAAAGGAAAAAAAAGTCAAGAAAATGTGGAGGACGAGGAAGACGGCATTTCAAAATTCTATTTAATATTATTTCTGTCATTAAAATACCACTTTCTCCACACACGCGCCATCCCTTCACACTATTGGAGAACACCAAGACGCCCAAGAAAAACCGCCTTTTCATCTTCGTTCCTTGTCTGTCCTCATCCTTGTTATAAACCGGAACGCACCATTATACACTCTTGGTGGTTCTCGCAATCCCCTCTGAAATGGGTCTCTGAGGCATCGTTCATCGCTCAAATCTGGGCTGACCCATCTCGGAGTTTGGCTTCCATTTTTAGAATTTCACTTCATTTTGCCCATATAATCTCTGCTGCTTCCTAGTTCATTGATTGCACTTTCTTTTGATAGTGGGGGGTTTACTATTCCCATCACTAGTGAGCCGTTCTGTTTCTCTGTTTTCTCTAACTTTTATTTTTTGGTTTGTCACTTGGGACCCATTTTTCTTCCTCTTGTTTGTTTAATCTGACGAAGTTCCACTTGCGCATTCAAAGTGGAGGAGGCGGCTTTTATCAAGGTAAATTAGGTTTTTGGTTTTTCTTCGTTGCTTTTAAAGTGATGTGTGTTGTGTCTTTTCAATTTCTGTCTTTGGTTTTGGTTATTGATGATTTGATGTTAGTGGTTTTTAGTTAAGTGGGGTTTTTGATGTTTGATTGATGGGTAAGCTAGGCCTAATCTCCCTATATTTTACCTAACATTGTTTCATCTCTTTGACCCAGAAAGCTTTTCCCTTTCCTTGTTTAGGGTTTGGTGTTTTCAAACCCAGTTATGTTTGTTCTTTGAGGAAGAACACAACTTATTTTGATGCCAGAGGATGAGCGTTTTGTTTGTTTCATCAAAATATGCCGTTCTTGTATCGTTTTGAGTGACTTCCTTTTTTAAAAAAGTTTTGACTTTTCAAGTTGCAATTTTGTGATTAATGTGGGAGCATAGAACTCCTAGATTCGTGATGGTAATTTTGTTCCTTCGTATTTTTTCTGGATTCCTGTTCGCGATGCGTGATTAGTCTCTTGGAATTATTCTGGCATCTAGTTGATTACTTGCTCCAAGTTGATTTTATTGGTTTATAGAAATACTATCATACGCTGACCAAAGAAATGAAATACTTATATGTGGGGTTAAGCTGTTGATTTCTTTTTACGTACGCTTCTTTTCTCTGGAGGCATGTATTTGATATATTTTCTTCCACGTTAGGTTATTTATCCTATTTCAGGAATAAGACTATCTTCTGCTGTTTGCTTGCCTGTGCTCTAATTGGACAGTTCTGACTCTTAAGGTTCGATATTATGTTACCTTCAATGGTTTTAATGGACCACTAGAGATTTTTGCCGTTAGGATGGTGTCAAGTGGTTGGTATTCTCGTAATCTTTGGAGATCTGTAGGTGAACTAATTCTTGATTGGTCGATGGTATAAGGAAGCCCTTTTAATCTGGTGCATAGATCATTTGTTTCTGGATCGTATAAACAACTACTGATTAAAACTTTTGGTTACAGCTACTAATTATACACATTGCAGGTTTCAGTGAATGGTAGTCGTACATCTGGATGCAGTCTGATTGTAGGCTTTGAAGGTGATTCCTTGCTTGTAGTATCTCAATTTAAAACTTCCAAGTTTAATTTTTCTTGTATGTATTAGCCTTTCGACGTGTTGTATATTTCTGGTATTACAAACTGTTGGTACAGTTTTGGTTCCCCTGGACTTAATACGTCCTTATATTTCATCTAGTTCCAAATTGACATGTTCTGAAGGTGTAGTTCGTTCTTGCTATATGTCTGTGAGTTTGACATTATCTACCTTCTTTTCTTCTTATAGGACTTGATTTCTGGTTTCGTGTGTAACTCCATCATGGAGGGAGAATCGTCATGGATAAGTGATTGCTTTGGCGACAAGGGAAGAGGTATTGGGCAGTTTGATTCATTCTCGGAACTGGCTGATGAAGGCAACAAAGATCTTGATGTGGTTTCAGTGGATTTGATCTTACCTGATGATCTGCTAGAACGTATCCTAGCCTATCTCCCTATTCCTAGCATCTTCAGGGCAGGTTCTGTGTGTAAAAGATGGCATGAGATTGTTAGTTCAAGGAGGTTCTTGTGGAATTTTGCCCGCGTTCTGTCCCAAAAACCATGGTATTTTATGTTCACAAGCTCTGATGAGCCTGCTGGTTATGCCTATGACTCAATCCTTCGGAAGTGGTATGGCATTGATCTACCCTGCATCAAGACATCCAATTGGTTCATTGCTTCATCATGTGGCCTTGTATGTTTCATGGATAATGAAAGTAGAAGTGAATTGTATGTCTGCAACCCAATCACGAAATGTTATCGGCGGCTGCCAGAGCCCCCAGGTTTAAAATTTTCTGATTACAGTGCGCTTTCAATTTCAGCAAGCAGGACATCTCATGGCTACAATATCACAGTTGTGAAGTCTAAGCAAGTTCCTGGTAACTTTTTTCAGTGGGATCTCTCTATTCACACATATGATTCTGGATCAAGGACATGGGTTACTTCTTGCACAGAGGTTCTGACCGGGTGGAGGGGTGGTGATGAGAGTGTGATATGCAATGGAGTGTTGTACTTTCTTATTTACTCAACTGGTGGAGGTGCACCCGAAAATCGGCATGGTCTAATTACCTACAATCTTTCTGGAAGATGTTCTCATGGTTTCTTGATAAAGAGTTTCATTCCAGTACCTTGCTCTCTTACTTGTGGTCGCCTTATGAATTTGAAGGAGAAACTGGTAATGGTGGGAGGAATAGGGAAGCCAGACCGAGCTGACATAATTAAAGGAATTGGCATTTGGGTTCTAAATGGTAGGGTGTGGGATGAGGTTGCCAGAATGCCTCAAAAGTTTTTCCAAGGATTCGGAGAATTTGATGATGTTTTTGCCAGCAGTGGCACAGATGATCTGATATACATACAGAGCTATGGGGCTCCAGCTCTTCTGGTTTTTTACATGAACCAAAAACAATGGAGATGGTCACAAAAATGCCCAGTGACTAAAAGGTTCCCGCTTCAGCTTTTTACTGGCTTTTGCTTTGAGCCCAGGCTTGATATTGCACCTTAAATTGTTTATTATTGAATTAGATGTGGTGATGTTCACAAATTTGTCTGAGACTCCCACATATTTGTTCCCTTTTGTAATTTTCAGTCTGTGAAATCTTTGCAGAAAGTTTTACGCAAAATGTATCTGCAGATAAAGCTGCTAATGTATGAAAATGGGAACACTAGATGTACAAACCGGACTCTGCAACTGTTTTTGACCAACACTAACTAATTTGAATCACCCACATTGTGAAAATACGTGGACATGCTTAAAATTTCTTCTTATTCTTGTTTTGATTAACGTGGAGGGCTCAAAACCAAGTAAGGTTGCATGGCGTACATGTTTCTTATGGTCGTTGCATGGCGTACATGTTTCTTATGGTCAGGATATAGGTGGGAAGTTCTTTCTGGTTCTGAATTGATTCCTAGGAAATCTTGCACGAAGGTGTTTAATTGTTCAACTGTATTTGCCCTCCACGTTACCTTCGAGTGTAGAAATGATTTCTACTTAACTTACTATTGTTGATCCCATTAGTTACCTTATTTTCAACGAATGATTGTCGCATGCCTCCAATATTTGGGCAAAGCCTAGGTGGAATTCATAATAGTCTATCCTTTGACACTTTCCGCGTACATTGTACCTTTATGTTGCGTATGATTACTGTAATTCATATATTGAGAATGAATGAAACAAAAATTTGGAGATAAAATAGAACAAAAATTGGAGATAATGAGGTGTTTGATTCTAATGGATAAAACAGATAAAACTGTGTATCTTAAGGATAGAAATATGTTTAGTTGCAGTTGACAGAAAATAAAAAATAATGTCAATGACCAAAGTACTCTTACAGTATAATATGATTGGAAATATATAATTCATTAATTAATTTAAAATGAATGATTTGTATTAGTATTTTTTAATTGTATCTATAAATAAGTAAATTAAAAAATGAGAAACCTAAAAATTTAATGAAATGAGCTATTGAATAAAAAAAAATTCGTACAAGTTAACAATAAAATGAATAACGTAAATATTTTTATAATTGTATCAATATTTTTTTAATTGTATTTATATTTTTAATTACAAAGAAATAAAATTAAGAACCTAAATATTTAATGAAATGAGAAACCTAAAAATTTAATGAAATGAGTTATTGAATAAAAAAAATTCTACAAGTTAAAAATTTTAGTACGTAATAATTTAATAAAATATCTAAGCATTCATGGAATTAATTACATAATACGTTAAAGATAGATTCAAGCCTTATATTTTGTTAAGAATGTCTTTAATGTCTTTTTTTGCTATTTATACACTTGAGCATGCGTAGAATATTAGTAATAATATGAGGATATTTTTGTCCAACAGCCCGCGTGTTTTGTTTCTGTAACAGACACAAGAAAATTGTGTCACAGTTTTAGAAGGAACAAAAAATTTATATTTTTGTGAACTAAAGACGGAACAAAAATGGGCAGTGTCAGCAACTAAACATTACTGGGCACATAATTTTTGTATTTTGTTATCTATCTCTACTTACGGAGGCATCAACCAATCCCAACATTTCAAGCATAACTTGTCCTCATTTTTCTTTCTTTTTCTATAAGCTAAAAGAGCAATTTAGCCTATAATGATTACACTAAATTGGACACTTAACGTTTACAAATATTTAAAATAAATCTTAATATTTAGAAAACGTTTAAAACAATTGAAGCAGCTACCACCCTGTTTGAAACGATAGGAATTGAATTCAATTGCAACATTGAATTCAATTCAACTGTTTGAAACAGAAAAAAAAAAGTTGAGTTTGATTCACATACGTAATTAAAACCTACCATTCTTTATAAATTTAATTCAACTAAAAAAAAAGAGAATTGAATTACAAACTTACTTCAACTCTTCTTTTTGAACGTTGAAAATTTACCATCCAATAATACCCATGCAATAACCCTATCTCTTCAACTGATGCAGCCCCTTCCATCTCACTACTCTTCAATTGACGCAGCCCTTCCTATCTCACTACTCTTCAACTGACGTAGCCTTAAGGAGCCCCTCCCACCAAGAAGAACAACAACACCTTCTCTAGGAATCAACACCTCCCACCATATCCAGGTTTTTCCCTTTTCCTCATCGTTCTCTTTCAGATCCATAGATTCTCAGGAGGTTGAATCAGTTTCTTCGTTCTTACTCATAAGGACCATTGAATTTTGCATTTTTTACGGTATGTTTTGGTTGATGGTAAAGGTAGGACCATGAGTTAGTTGAGATCTCTTGAAAGTTTGCTGGGTTTAGAAATTTGGGTGTTTTAAAAGTTGAGTTTTACTTTCTTTTTTTGTTATGATTTGGCTTCATCTAGCTATAAGAGTATGCTAGTTTCGTTTAGTATTGAGAAACCGATTTTGTTTGTGTTGACTTTGCTGCAGTGTGTTCCTTTCTTTCTTGGTTTTGCCCCTCCTTACAATTTCATTTTACATTTTTGCTTTCCCTGATGGCAAAAGCCATTGCTTTCTCATAATTATTTTTCATACTTTTTAGTTTGTTTTTTTAATTAATTGAAACTAGTACTGCGTCTAAGAAAACAACTTCTACATGTTTGTAAACTTTTGAACAAAGAACTACATGACCATCCCAATTTTCCTAATCTGTCACTACCCTGCCCCTAAATTTATCAAAATGCATGTTTTGGTTGATCACGACCCAGCAAACTTCAATGATTATATATTATATTACTTTTTTTAAGCAATTAATAAAATGATTTTAGCCAATGCCAATACTTTTTTCTACTTGTTTTGTGACAATAAATAAAACTTAAATGCAGGCGATATGAGAGGATTTGAAAGAAATGCTCTATTTGCTATGGTAACTTATGTCGGTTATTTGGTTTGCTTGAGTGATATATATCAACATATGTTTTGAGCTAATAGACAACTAGTGCATCCAAGAAGAGGTCATAGAGAAATTGTACGTCAAGAATTACTAACCACAATAGAGATACATTATAATGCACATAGCACTTTATGCATGAGTTATGATGCATTTGTTTGCTTATGTTTAATTTTTCGTGGGAGGGGACTGTTAAGAGATAACCAATATAGTTTGGTTGAGGAACAAGTTGGAACATTTTTACATATTTTAAGTGGTAGAGCTAGCACTCGGTCACATAGTTTATTTTTCCAACGACCTACTAAAACAATTAGTTGTCACTTCCACCAAGTACTCAGAGCAATAATTACCCTCGAGGATCAATTTTTGGTTCAACCAAATGATTTGGTTGTCCCTCCCAAAATAATCAATAACGGAGGAAGATTTTATCCATATTTTTAGGTATTTTTTTAAAAACAATTTATATACAAAAACATACTTTTTTATATTAATAAAAAATTCTAATACATTTTATGAACTTTTTAGAATTGTATTGATGCTCTTAATGGAACACATATGAAAGTAAAAGTTTCAAAGGAAAATATATCAAGGTAAAGTGGAAGGAAGAGTTATCCTACAATAAATGTCTTAGTTGCATGCACTTTTGACTTGAAATTTACATAGGTCCTATTTGGATGGGAAGGTTCAGCCTCAGATTCAAGAATTTTAGATAATGCATTAGCTATAAAAAATAAGCTCATTGTTCCTCAAGGTATCTTTCAGTTGAAGATTATTAAATTCCATATTATATACAAAAAGTGTTATTGTCAATAAGCATATAGTAAATGGTTTTATTTTATTTATAGGTAAATTCTATTTAGTTGATGCTAGAAATATGCTGAGGTCCGGATTTATTGCTCTTTATAGAAGCACTCGATATCATTTAAAAGAGTATTCTTGGAAGGCTCCAACTAATGCAAAAGAGTTATTTAACTTGAGATATGCTTCGTTACGTAGTGCAATTGAAAGGGCATTTGGTGTTTTGAAGTCTAGATTTTCCATTTTATCTGAGATGTCAAGATATGATGTGAACACATTATCTGAAATTATGTTAGCTTGTTGTATTTTACATAACTTTTTGATACAATATGATCTGGATGAAGAACTTGTTGCAAGAGTTGATAGAGAGCTATTGAATAGTAATCATGAGGATGATAATATCTTTGGAGGAATTGCTAGGAATGAAGATGGTAGAAAAGGAAAAATAATAAGAAATAGTATAGCTATGCATACGTGGAATGATTACATTTCTTGACATTGATTTGTTAAAAATTTTGTCATTACATTATGTAATTTTGTTTATATTTTTCTCTTTTTTTTACCGCTAATTGTAAACTTGCTTGTTCGTCCTTTGAATGTAATTGTCTTTAACAATTTTATGCTTGTTAATGTTGTTGAGAAAAGTAAGATTAATAACAGTACAAGATGGTTTGTGTTGGATTGTATTTGGAAAAAATAGGTGACACAATGGACATAGAGGTGAATTATGATGAAAAAAAGCTGATGGATATTTGAGTTGGAATTATGAAATGGATAAATGCATGCTTCAAGTTCTTAGGGAGCAAAAAAATAAAGGTCAAAAGGCGGATGGAAATTTTAGTGCTGGTGTATAGAGAGGTAATAAAGGAAATTAATGAAAAGTTTGGGGTTAAGATTGATCGGAGCGAAATTGTAAATCGCTTGAGAACTTTAAGGGAAGAAATGAATTTGGAAATATTTCTTGACGGCAAAAGTGGAATTGGATGGAATGATGTCACCAAGACATTTGAAGTTGTTCCACAGGTGTGGCAAAGTTTGATACAAGTATTTTATTTAATACTTATCTAGTTAATTTTTTTTTCATATTTGTATTATTTTTTATGCATGAAGTTTGTTGATATAGTTTCTTATATTTTGATTGATATGTTAACGAAAAGGTGAAACATATTCGAGAGAAGCCTTTACCTAATTTGGACCTTGTTCGCTAGATCTATAAGAAAGATAGAGCTACCGGATCTGAAGCTGAAAGTACAAAAGAGAAGATTCAAAGATGGGAAAAGAAAAGGTGGGATATGAATATTGAGGACATTGATAATATGCAAGCAAATAGTAAGGTTCATTTAGAGAGTTTTTATCCATTTGAGAGCGAGAGTACTCCAACAACACCAACAACCCAAGCTCTCTCATCATCAACTCCTTCAGTGTCGCAGCCATCCTACACGGGTAAGAAAAGAAAAGCACGAGTGGAAGATCAAATTTCTTCGGAATTACAAGTTATGTCCAATGCAATAAAAGAAATTGCACAAGCTATTGTATCCACAAACCCTCGTGTTAGAAAAGAGGAGGAAATATTTGACGCAATGAAAGAATTAGAATTGGAAGGACGTGTTCTCTTGGATGTAGTTGATTGGCTTGTAGAGAATCTTAACTTTATTGGTGTGTTTTTCTGCATGTCCAGTTGAACTCTGTTTAGATTGGTTGTCTAGGAAGATGGGTTAGTGTTAGGTTTATATAGCTTGCTCTATTTAAGTGTGGAACTTTATGGATGATATAACTTTCTCTATGCAAGTATGAATGTTTTTTATTTAATTTTCTGGTGTAACGATGTTATGTCTCCTTATCACAGGAAGACAAGTTAAACTTGTTATGATATTATGCAATTCAGAATGAAATTTCAAAAATTGATAATGCCTTGCAGTTGGTAACGCAAAAGAACTATTGTTTGTTCATGCATTTTTAAGCTTCTAAATTATAATAGTTTTCTATCATCTTTATAGCTTAATCTAGCCTAATCTATTTTGCAATCAATTTTTTTTCATTTTAATAATGAACTT
This sequence comes from Erythroxylum rotundifolium, assembly GCA_027563915.1. Classification (NCBI taxonomy): domain Eukaryota; kingdom Viridiplantae; phylum Streptophyta; class Magnoliopsida; order Malpighiales; family Erythroxylaceae; genus Erythroxylum; species Erythroxylum rotundifolium. Next base: position 22,154 of record JAOSBO010000196.1, on the reverse strand, counting down.
TTTTGATGATATCATTTATAATGAAATTGATGTATAGAACTTTCTCTATGTAAGTGTGAATGTTGATTATTTAATAAGATTATCATTTAGTCAAGGGTAAAAATGTCACATGAAATAATTGAATTCATTTTGATTATGTTCTAAACAGTGTCATTGAATTCAATCATAATATTACTGGGTTTGTTCCAAACAATGTAAATTGAATTCAATTCAATCTCATTAATATAATTGAATCTACTTCGTTAATGAATTTAATTTGAAAGTTTCCAAATAGTCTGTAAGTCATAAAGGAAGCTTTATTGATAGCGGTTTCTTACTTTCCGCTTGTCAGATGGCTTAAAGAGTCCGAAAATGGTCAGCTTCAAATAGATTGCTGTGAGCAGGGTGCGTGGTATGTGGAGGCTTCTGTTGATTGTACTCTGGAAGATGACGACAATGTCACAGCTATTCCCTACGACAACCTACTTCCTAACCACGTTCCTGAGATCGAAGGCACTGAACCAGTCGTCCAAATGCAGGTATCAGATTTGTGTTGGAAAAATAAATCCCAACTTAAAAACCTTGTATGATTTCTCAATCTCAAGACATTTCACGTTCTCTGTCTTCCAGGGTACGCAATATGGCTGTGGTGGTTTTGTGATTGGACCCCATTTTCTACCACACTATATGCGATGGACTCAGAGCTGCACAATTCATGAATGCTGTTAGGGAATTTGCCAAGGGCGTTGATCTATTGGAATACTCCCGTGATCCATATGATTCACAATTGCTATCTGTTGTTTCTATAATCGGCAGAGCCATATATGGATAGTTGTGGGTTATTTTTTGGTCCCTAACCTTCTGCTTTCATTTTTAAGAAAAGTTTACACCATTAGTTAATGAGAGTTTGAGAGGTTAGAAGATTTAAAAACACTTCATTTTAGCAGTGGGATTTAATTAGTGGATAAGGTTTTTTTGGGATGCAATGGCTGGAGGTATTGTTTGTTTCAGTTATGCTTCCGCCAATATATATATATATATATATATACACATACATACATCATGTTGATATATATGTGAGAATTTGTGAAATGCATGTAAATGGGATTTATCTTTCATTTAGTATTATAGCACAATATATACTTTTGCCTTGCATATGTTAAACATATCCTCTGTTATGCTCTGGTTTTTGTTTTTGCTTTTGGAAATGTCTACCATATGCATGTGTGATATGTTTGAAGAAGAGCTGGATGTCAGTGTGCATGCAGGATGTCCTGGTTGTGCTTTGGCGCATCATGTTACACGGTGCACCAACTGGAGGCGTGAGGCATGCTAGGAGGATGAAAGGCAATGGGTTGCATGGCGGTTTAGCACATCGTCAGCCACGCAATGTGTCTTTTTTCCTCTTCTGGGTGTGTCATGACCATCGCTAGCTCGTCGTTGTCTTCCTACTCTCTTTCAACATCTCTTTTGCGAGTCTGGGCGGCCTCTGATTGAGGATGGAGCTGGGTCACACCGACTCGGCTGAAGGTTAAAGATGACTGTTTTTTTAATTTAAAATTTTTTAATTCTTAATTAGTTAAGTAATTGTTAGTGAATATATAAAATCAATTAAGTTGGCCTCACACAACATCTTAAGCTATTGTGGTGAAATGGTCGCTTAACATGGTATCAAAGCCTTTATGATCAAATGATCTTGAGTTTGAATCCTACCACCCACCTATTTATGATCAAATTAATTCAATGTAAGGTAGAATGGGCCTGTGCAAGTTTCAAGCCCAAAGGGCTTTCACCTGAGGGGTTGTGATAGTGAATATATAAAATCAATTAAGTTGGCTTTACACAACAACTTAAGCTATTGTGGTGAAATGATCACTTAACAATAATAATCAATTAAGTTAATGTTTGGTTCCTCGGTGAGTTTTTTAAGCACTTAACCTACTATTTGTTAAATTTAATTATTTTGATTTGTATGTCTAATGTATTAAGAATTATACATTTAAAATTGTATGTTTAACATTTGTATTAAATTAGACATGCAATACACGCAAAAGTAGATTAAATAATTTGTGCATGCTTATTTGATTGATTTACATTACTAATTATTTGATGCAATAACATTTTTAGTTATGATTAAAGTAATGTGAGGCGATTCATATAATTTTAATTAATTAGGGAGTAGTCTCAACATCTTTAATTGATCAAAATTATATATTTATGGATGACTATAAACATTAGCTGTAGTTAATCATATATATATATATAATAAAATTTACCTACAGGAATTTGTGTTATATGTATATGATTAATTAGGATAAAATATCAAATTATATTTCTTGATTTATCCACAGGAATTGAGAAAAGGAAAATAATTTGATAATTTTATCAAATAGATCTAATTAAGTAGAATTTTAGCCTACATGCAAATTTTATGTCGCTAGATTCCTGAATTCATGCATGATTTACATTGGTAAAGCATAGCAAATTTTGGTCTCATATTCTTGGTTAATGAGCATGCATGTTTAATAATTTTTGCAGTTATTTTATCGGCGAATATCTCTGAAGTTAAGTGTGATATTCCCGAATTAAAGAGTGATAAATATAAGGTATGGAAGGAGAGAGTGCTTCTTCATTTGGATTAAATGGATATAGATTATGCTATAAGGAAAGATGAACTACTTGCTATCACTGACACCAACACTCCAGATGTAGTTAGTCTTTATGACAAATGGGAGCGATCCAATCATCTCTCTGTGATGTTCATAAATACTAAGATATATACTGGTATGTGTGGTTTCGTTTAACAACATACTAAGGTGAAAGACCTTATAAAAGTCATGGATGAGCAATTTGCTATATCTGACAAGGCTCTTGCCAGCACCTAATAATGCAATTGTCATCTATAAGGCTCACCGGGATCAAAGGTGTGCATGATCATATCATACGCATGAGGGATATAGCGACTCAACTAGAAGCTTTAGGAGTGAAAATGCTAGAATCTTCCTGGTTCATTTTATTCTAAACACTCTGCCCCAACAATATGACCCTTTTAAAATGTCTTATAGCACACATAAAGACAAATGTTCAATTAATGAGCTGTTGATCATGTGTGCTCAAGAAGAAGGGAGATTGGCAATGGAAGAGGGTGAAAAAGTGAACTTGAATACGCAAGGAAAGAAAAATAAATATCAGGCCAAAAATAAGGGAAAAGCCAAAATTCCTCCTCGGCCTGAGAAATAAAGCATCAAATTTTTTTCTGCAAAAAGAGAGGGAACATGAAGAAAGAATGCTTAAAATTTAAGAACTGGTTCAAAATGAAAGGTACTTACCTTTCATTTGTTTGTTATGAATCTAATAGGGTTAGTGTTAATCATAACACATGGTGGATTGATTCTGGTTCAACAATCCATGTTTCAATTACCTTGCAAGGTATGCACAACCTAAGGAAACCAGTGAGAAGTGAACATTACATCTATTTAGGAGGCAAGATGAGTTCACATGTGGAAACCATTGACATTTGCAATTTGACGTTGAGCAATGATTTTATTTTACATCTGAAAAATACCTTTTATGTGCCAAGTTTTTCTCGAAATTTAATTTTTATTTCAATACTTGTACTGTTGGGTTTTATCTTTAATTTTACAAATTTTGGTTTTCAATTATCCAATAAATCCAAAGTTCTTGGACATGGTGTTTTGATTGATAGTCTTTATTCTCTTAAATTACGAAATGACACTGCTTATACTTCTATGCATATTACTACTGAGATAAAATAATGTATTGTGAATGATGATTCCTTTATGTTGTGACATTAGAAATTAGGACACATTTCCATTGAGTGTCTTAAGAAATCGATAAATGAAGGAGTACTTAGTACTTTAGATTTTTCTGATTATGAGACTTGTGTCGATTGCATTAAAGGTAAGCAAACTAACAAGTCTAAAAGAGGTGTAAACAAAAGCACAAATCTATTAGAAATCATATATATAGATATTTGTTGTCCAGATATGGATGTAGATAGTCTGAAATACTTTATCACCTTTATAGATGATTATTCATAATATATGTATCTCTACTTATTTCGTTCTAAAGACAGAGCTTTGGGTGCATTTAAAGTTTTTAAGGCTGAAGTAGAAAATCAATGTGGAAAACAAATTAAGATCATTAGATTAGATAGAGTTAGCGAGTACAATGGTAGATACACAGAAAATGGACAAGTACCTGGTCCATTTGGTAAGTTTCTTCAAGAACATGAGATTATTGCCCAATATACTATGTCTAGTTCTCCGGACCATAATGGTGTGATAGAAAGAAGAATTCGAACATTAATGGCATGGTGAGAAGTATACCGAGTAATGTAAAGTGCCTTGATTTCTTGTAGACTGAAGCACTAAAGACGACTGTGTATATATTAAATAGAGTTCAAACTAAGATTGTCTCAAAACACCTTTTTAGTTATTTAAAGGGAAACTAAGTTTACAACATATATGTGTTTGGGGATGCCAGTCTAAAGTGAGAATTTATAATTCATAAGAAAAGAAGCTAGACCTGAGAACCATGATTGATGACTTTATTGGATATGCTGAAAAATCCAAAGGGGTATATAATCTATTATCCATCTCACAGCAGTAGGATTGTAGAATAAAAAAATGCAAAATTTCTTAAGAATGACTTGATCAGTGGGAGTGATTGATTTCGAAATGTTATTTCAGAAAAGGGACATCAAGAAGTTCATCACTCTGGCTCAAGTGATAGATTGATTGTCATTCACACCTCTCAAGCATCAATGGGTGTTGGACAACCAATCGTTGAAATTTGAGAAGCAATTGATACCAATTTAATATTTTAAGTTATTGATATGGAACAATAAGAAATTGTTGATCAACCAGTTGAACAATATGCTCCTGAGGAGAATGATGAAACAACATTAAAGAGATCTATAGAGTAAGGCTATCAAGCATCTCTAGTGATTATATTGCGTATCTACAAGAATCTTACTTTAACATTGGAGCCGAATATGATCCTGAAACATTTTTGTAAGCCATAAGTTCTAAAGAATCAGACTTGTGGTACAATGCCATGAAAGATGAGATGAATTCTATGACATGTAATCGAGTCTGGGATCTCGTTGCATTGCCTAATGGTGTAAAACTCACGGGGTGTAAATGGGTCTTTAAAATAAAGAAAGACTCACAAGGCAACATTGAGTGGTATAAAGCAAGACTCATTGCTAAAGGATTTACTCAAAAAGAAGGAATCGATTTCATGGAGACATTTTCTCTTGTATCAAAGAAAGATTCTCTTCGATTAATTATGATATTAGTAGCCCATTTTGACTTTGAGTTACATCAAATGGATGTAAAAACAATGTTCCTCAATGGCGAACTAAAGGAAGGGGTTTACATGAAATAACTAGAAGGATTCTTCAATAGTGCTAATGAGCATTTGATCTGTAAGCTTAATAAATCCATATGTGGCTTAAAACAAGCATCTCGTCAATGATATTTAAAATTTCATGAAGTCATCACTTCATTTGGTTTTGAAGAGAACCTCATGGATTAGTGTATATACTAGAAGGTTAGTGGGAGCAAGATTTATTATCTTGTGCTATATGTGGATGATATTTTACTTGCAACCAATGATAAGGGTTTACTATGTGAGGTGAAACAATTTCTCTTAAAGAATTTTAATATGAAAGATATGAGTGAGGCATCTTAGGTCATTGACGTTAAGATCTATAGAGAAAGCTCTCGAGACATTTTGGGATTGTCCTAAGAGACCTATATTAACAAAATTTTTAGAGAGATTTTGGATGAAAGATTGTGCGCCGAGTGTAGCACAAATAGTGAAGGGTGATAAATTCAATTTGAGTCAATTCCCAAAAAATGAGTTCTAACAGGAACACATGAAGGACATTCCATATGCTTTAGCTGTTGGAAGCTTAATATATGTTCAAGTCTGTACAAGACCAGACATTGCATTCGTAGTTGGAATGTTAAGAAGATATCAGAGTAATCTAGGTATTGAACATTGGAAAGCTACAAAGAAAGTGATGAGATATCTTCAAGGAACAAAAGATTACATGCTTATGTACAGACGATTGAAAATCTGGAAGTAATTGGGTGCTCCAATTCAGACTTTGCTGACTGCATTGATTCAAGAAAATCAACCTCATGTTATATTTTCACTTTAGCTAGTGGAGTTGTATCTTGGAGAAGTGTCAAACAAACCTTGACTGCTACTTCTACTACGGAAGCTAAGTTTGTATTGTATTTTGAGGCCACTTCGCATGTATGGTTAAAGAGTTTTATATCTGGGCTCAAAGTTATGGACTCTATTTCTAAGTCGTTAAAGTTATACTATGACAACTCAGTGGCAATTTTTATGACTAAAAACAACAAAAGTACTCTACAAGAGTTAAGACATTTAGTGACAATTTTTTTGTGACTAACTATTATTTCGTTACAAATACGAGCTTTTTTGTGACAAGACAATTGATTGACACTATTGTTTGAATTATCTGTGATGATTTTGTATTTTTGTCACTAATACAATGGTAATTGTGGCAATTTAATTTCTTTCACAATTAAATTGTCACTATTAATACATTAAGAGTGTTAAGTTTTATTTTATCACAAAGTTTTGTCT
>JAOSBO010000196.1:0-15427 GCA_027563915.1 Erythroxylum rotundifolium | reverse complement strand
TTCTAACATCAATTATTCTTCTTAAACGATAAATTGGTGCATGCTCTAATCTAGCATTGACTAATAAGCCCTAACTAACTATTTATCACCACCACCACAAATCATAAAAACATAATCCATGATTTTAATAGGGCCTCAATGCATATCAAATAACTTAAATTAGAGCTAGAATAGCACATGCTGTTGGAATAATCTTGTGGTCCATATGACTCATAACTATCATAACATTTCCAAATCGTTGTTATGGTTTGTAGTTGTCTGTTGTCTCTATAATGGGCAGAGTAATATATGGATAATTATGTGTTATTTTTGGGTCCCTAACCTTCTTCTTTTGTTTTTAAGAAAAGTTTATACCATTAACTTGAGAGTTTGAGTCGTTAGAAGGTTTAGAAACACTTCATTCATTAGTGGGATTTAATCAATGGATAGAGTTTTCCCAAAAGGCAATAGCTAGAGGTATGGTTTGCTTCGATTATGCTTCGGCCTAAGATAATTAATTAATTAATTAATTAATAAGTTAATGTTTTGGTTCTTTGCTGAGTTAATTAAGCATCTAACCTAATTTTTGTGATTTTTAAATTATAAAAACATTCTTTGGAATTAATATTTTTATGAATATTAATTATTTTAATTTGTATATCTAATATATTAAGAATTATACATTTAAAATTGTATGATTAATATTTGTATTAAATTAGATATGCAAGATTAAATAATGTGATTTTATAAAAATTAAAGGTTTATTTGTAAAATAACTATTTGCACTAAAGTTGCGAATATCGTACCGAACTTGATATCAGATTGGGTTTTGGTACGGTCCTATATGGGTACTAGTCAATACCAGGTACCGTTTCAGGTAATTTTTTAAATTTATGAAATAGTCTTTGAAAATTTTCAAAACTTGTAAAATAGTTCATGGGTATATTATATAGTTGTATTGTTTACAAGTTTACATCAACCTTGTTTTCAAAATTCATAATAATAAATAATAATTACAATTAATATGAAATAACAATAATTTTTAAATATTTCACATATAAATAATAACCACAATTAATATGAAAAAGATAATCATTATAATACAATATAAAAATAAGAATAATACAATGTATTTAAAATATTACAACAATATAACTTTAATATTTTAATAAATAATAATTACATCAAAACATCCAATTAAAAAAACAATAAATATCCTTAATTATTATAATTTATGAAAGAATTCATGACGAGGAAACAATCAAGTAGAAGTTAAACCTGAAATAAAAGCATTTACAATTACATTACATGTATAGAATTTAACATAAACTGATAAGCATCAAATATAAGTAAAATTAAAAGAAGAAGAAAAATAACCCAGAACAAAATTCAATCGTTAATGGGAGGATATCCGCTATAACTACACTGACCTCAGTTATCATTTGGTACAAAATCTTTATCATTGAGAGGAGCTTGATCATCATCATCATTCAAATTTAATGCACCAAATAATATGTCAATGTTTTCACATCCATGATTATCTTCTAAGTCATTGACATCTACCAAATTCGGTTCTCCTGAAACCCAATCTGCTAAAAAGACCAATATTATTAATGAAAATTGGATCAGTTGAACTACTTGTACTATTAAGACTTCTAGTAAACAATAAAATTTAATTATTAGAAAATTATAAGAAATTATATCGAAATTAATAATGATAACATACCTTTTTCGAAGCTTTAAATTATAACGAACAAAAACCAAGTCATTCAATATCTTCTGGTCCAATCTATTCCTTTTTTTTGAGTTGATAAATTCAAATGTGCTCCAGTTTCATTTACTGCCTATTACACTCACACATGTACTTAAAATCTGAATTGTAAAACCTTTTCAATTCTAGAACACCATTTCCAAATTGATCCCACCAAAAAACTGTAAGTTATAAGATAACAAAAGTAATGTTATAAACAAAATAAAGTGATAATTAATTTTCAACAAATAAGAAAAAGGAAATAACTAATACCTGTTGAAAGTTTTCCTCTTTGTCGAATAGAAATCGACATTCCAAAATCCCTATAAGACAATTTATAAAGCTCCATTTGTGAGTTTAAGAGATCTTGCATCACTTCACTATTAACAATTGTTGTAATAGTTAAAAGCATTTCTCTATTAACTTCAGCTTGCTTACAAAGATCCAGCTTAAAATAAATACTAGGATTAAAAAATGTCCCAACTGTAAATAACAGAGAAGAAAGTTATCTTTCCCTTCTCTCATTAATGATTGAAAGATATGAAGTATACAAGGAAGGCTTGTGTTTCAAATTGACCTTGATTGCTTCTGTCACTTTCTCCATAGCATCAAAAATATAACCCATTGTTGGCTTTTCTTCTCTATCAGCCAAGCAAAGTACCCTCACCAAAGGCTCACAAACTCAGATAACAAATTGACATTGAGATCGAAATTCTCTATCTTCTAGTATAATATTACAAACCTCAACTCCAACATTAGACCTAGTATGTTGAGATGCAATCCACTTATCACTTGTAAACATTTGTCTTAACTTTTTCTTCATTGAAACAAAAGACTAAAGTGATAAGAAATTTGTTGCAAATCTTGTCACAATAGGATGACATAAATTCCTACCATTGGTAAATGTCTTTCTCATCAAATTCAATACCCAAGCAAGATTATAAATGAACTTTGTCACCTTTTTAGCTTTCTATATAGTCTCATCAATAACAGAAAAATAACTAGGATCCCCTATATTCTCCAGCATTAGGTCAGTGCAATGTGCAACACAAAGAGTTAAAAAAAGGAATTATACATGTTCTGTAACCTTTTTCTAACCGTTTTATAAGCGAAATCATTGTCAATAATAAACTGAACAATATTTTCTGGCCCTACTTCATTCACAACATCATCAAATATCCTAAACAAAGTCTCAGTATTTCTAATAAGGCTAGATGCATCAATAGATTTAAAAAATATAGAGTTATTTATAAAATAAACTAAAAAATTAATAATAGGCTTTTGTCTCCCATTTGGCCAACCATCATACATGATTGAACATCCATAAGTACCCCAATTCACTCTTCTTTCTGCCAAATAACTTCTAATTTCAGAAACGAAACAACTCAAAAGTTTATCTCTTAAGTTATCAATTGAAGGACTTTTGTATCCTGGACCATAAGAGGCTGTTACATTCATCATAGGTTGATAATAATAAGACTGAAAAGCATTGAATGATGAAACTGTATCATACCACCATCTAGCTACTGCCATATTGACATTGTGAGCTGCATCTCTTGATTGTATTGCACTATGAATTGAAGGTTGGGCTCCAGCAGTTGTTCGTGGTGTAAAAAAATTAGTCACCTGCCTTCTTATCTTTCTCACATTAGGTTCAGATATTTCTTCTTGAGCTTGAGATGAAACACTACTAGTACCATTTCTAGCACTACCACTACCACCTTCAATATTTCCATAATCACCATGGAAACTAGAAAACAAAATTCTACTTCCAATTTCAAAATTCAACCTTTCCTTTCTATCTCTTTTATCATTAAGCGAAGTTTTTATTTGCCACTTTACATCACGACTTACTCTTTTACAGGGTTCTACATCCCCTTTAACCCCAACTAAATGCTTCTTCAATAGGGTGATTCCTCTACATGTCAAATGTTTATTACAAAACAAGCAAATCGTATGATTCTTCATACTTGAGACTAACACAGCATGAGCCCAAGTTGGATCATTATATCTTTCTAAAGTAGTTTGATCAAGAGTAATTGAACTTCCTTCCATTCATCTATAACAAAAATATGAAGATGTTAATTTTGTAAGAAATTAATACTTTAGTATTTTTATCAACAAAATTAGTAGTGCTAACGCTAAGTCCTTCATATGGCAATGATATGTAAAGAGCCTCCCAAACCATTACCATATAGGTTTTTTTTACAAATTGTCCTTTTACTTTTACAATAATCAAGATGAATCAAGAAGATTAAGGATAATAAAATATTCCGCTGTAAATTTAGATAAGATTATTAGAATTAAGTTGAAATTTAAAAACTAGTATGAACCATAAACATTGCAATTAATTATGACTTCTTAATCAAATAATAAAAAATTAATTTAATCTAAAATTTAATAACTCAAACTTTAGATATATCTAAAGTAGCCAACTCTAATTGTTGTCTTTCTATATAAATATGAAGCCATTTGAGCTCTTTCAATTTAGGTTCTTTTTGTGTATGTTTAGACAAATTTTCTTTTCTTCAAGTAATGTAATTGCACTTACACAGCTACACGCTTGTGTTTATATAAACTTGGTCAAATATAGGATCAACCAAAAGTGAATTATACACAGTAGGGTAATTAGTAAAAAAACACTACTAAAAGTCATAACCAAAATTTAACAAAGCATTAATGGATCTTCTTAATTTTCTGTTTTATTTTCAAATTTAGTAAACAAAATTTGTTTGTTTCAAACCACAAATGAACCAAACCAACCAAACGATTACAATTTACCACATAGTAACATACAACTTTTATATTTTCAAATCACAAATGAACCAAACCAACAAACGTACGACTTTCATATTTTCATTACCAACCAAATCAACCATAAACATAAGGCTTTCATATTTTCATTACCAAAACCAAAATCTAACCAAAACATTACTAATTTCAAATCAAAACCAACTCCAAGTCTCCAACCAACAACAAACAATTAACCAGAAGTAATCACCAATCTTTCACAATTTCATTCCATTAACTAGAAACAATCATAATTCACAACGCAAACAATTAACCAGAAACTAAAAAACAACATACCCAACCAAACAAAAATTCACAGTCGGTGATAAGTGAGTCGGGTCAGTTGAGATCTGAGTATTATTCCCAGATTCGATAGCTAGTTAGTTGGCAAACATCGGAGATTGGAGAGGGAGAGCAGAGTCGATAGTGGTTGGTCGTAGAGGACGACTGAAAGGTCAGTTGCGACAGGCGACGTTGCTTGTTGGAGGAAGTTGTTTGAAGTTTGGAAGATGGTGTTGCGTGGTAGGGGAGCAGTGGAGCACCGCTGGAGAACGACCACCTCCAGGGAGTCGAGAGGTCGATGAGAGGAGAGCAACAGAGAGAGGATCTTCATTGAGAGAGAAAGAAAAAATTAAGAAATGAGAAGAAGAAAGAAGTAGAGGCATCGGGAGGGGGGTTATTTAGGGTTAAATATTTTTTTTGCAAATTGGTCCTTAAACTTTAGAGATTCATGGTACCGACCGGTAAATTCCGGTATTGTGAGTACCAGTCAATACCCCATACCTAAGGCCGGTACCAATAAAGATGATACCGTTTCGTTTTTTGGGCAAGTACGGAACGATATCCGTAACACTGATTTGCATTATATATGTAATTAATTGAAAATTGTATGTATAAATTTACGAACATTATACATGTAAAAGTAGATGAAATAATTTGTGCATGATTATTTGATTTATTTGCATTATTAATTATTTAGCAATATTTAGTTTTAATTACGATTAAAATAATATGAGGTGATTCATATAATTTTAATTAATTAGGGAGTAGCCACACAACATCTTCAATTGATTAAAATTATATATTTAAGTTTATGGATTACTGTAAACATTAGTTATAGTTAATCATATATAAATATATATAATAAAATTTACCCACAAGAATTTTTGTTATATGTATATGATTAATTAGGATAAAATATCACATTACATTTCTTGATTTACCCATAGAAATTAAGAAAAGGAACATAATTTGATAGTTTTGTTAAATGAATCTAATTGAGTAGAATTTAGCCTATAAGCAAATTTTATGTCACTAGATTCTTGAATTCATGCATGATTTACATTGGTAAACTATAGCAAATTTTGGTCTCATATTTTTGCTTAATAAGCTTGTATGTTTAATAATTTTTGTAGTTATTTTACCTACGAATATCGTTGAAGTTAAATGTGACATTCCTGAATTAAAGGCTGATAATTATAAAGATGGAAGGAGAGAGTGCTTCTTGATTTGGGCTGGATGGATATAGATTATGCTATGAGGAAAGACGAACCACCTGCTATCACTGAAACTAGAACTTCAGATGCAATTAGTCTTTATGACAAATGGGAGTGATCCGATCATCTTTCTGTGATTTCATAAAGAATAAGATATCTGCTAGTATCTTTGGTTCCTTTGAACATCATACTAACGTGAAAGACCTTTTAAAAATCATTGATGAACAATTTGCTACATCTGATAAGGCTTTTGCCAGCACCTTAATAATGCAATTGTCATCTATAATGCTCACCGGGATAAAAGATATGCTTGATCATATCATGTACAGGAGGGATATAACGACTCAACTAGAAACTTTAGAAGTAAAAATGTCAGAATCTTTCCTAGTTTATTTTATTTTGAACACTCTACCCCAACAATATGTCCTTTTTAAAATTTCTTACAACACACATAAAGACAAATAGTCAATTAATAAGTTGTTAATCATGTGTGCTCAAGAAGAAGGGAGTTTGGCTATGGAAGAGGGTGAAAAGGTGAACTTGACTACACAAGGAAAGAAAAAGAAGGATCAGGGCAAAAATAAGGGAAAAGGCAAGATTTCTCCTCAGCCCAAGATAAAGAAAAATCAAAGTGTTTCTTCTATAAAAAGAGGGATAGTTGAAGAAAGAATGCTTAAAATTTAAGAACTGGCTTGAAATGAAAGCTACTCACCTTTCATTTGTTTTTTATGAATCTAATATGGTTAGTGTTAATCATAACACATAGCGGAGTGATTCTGGATCCATGTTCAAATTACCTTGTAGAGTATGCATAACCTAAGGAAACTAGTGGGAATTGAACACTACATCTATCAGGAGGCAAGATGGTTTCATATGTGGAAGTCATTGGCACTTGCATTTTGACATTAAATAGTGGTTTTATTTACCAAATTTTCTTGAAATTTAATTTGTATTTCAAGACTTGTACATTGGGTTTTGTGTTTAATTTTACAAATTCTATTTTTCAATTATCCAATAAATCCAAAGTTCTTGGTCATGGTGTTTTGATTGATGGTCTTTATTCTCTTAAATTACGAAATCAAACTGCTTATAATTCTATGCATATTATTGCTCGGATAAAATGATGTATTATGAATGAAGATTCCTCTATGTTATGGCATCGGAGATTAGGACACATCTCCATTGAGAGACTTAAGAAATTAGTAAATGAAGGAGTACTTAGTATTTTGGATTTTTCTGATTATGAGACGTGTTGATTGCATTAAAGGTAAGCAAACTAACAAGTCCAAAAGAAGTGAAAAGAGGAGCATAAATTTATTAAAAATCACACATACAAATATTTGTTGTCCAGACATGGATGCAATTAGTCTGAAATACTTTAACACCTTCATAGATGATTATTCACGATATATGTCTCTCTACTTACTTCGTTCTAAGGACGAAGCTTTGGATGCCTTTAAAGTTTTTAAGGTTGAAGTAGAAAATCAATATGGACAACAAATTAAGATCGTGAGATCATATAAAGGTGGAGAGTACTGTGGTAAATACATAGAGAATGGACAAGCACTTGGTTCGTTTGCTAAGTTTCTTTAAGAATATAGGATTGTTCCCCAATACACCATGCCTGGTTCTCCGGACTAGAATGGTGTGACAAAAGAAGAAACTGAATATTAGTGGACATGGTGAGAAGTCTGTGGAGTAATATAAAACTCCTTGATTTCATGTGGATTGAAGCACTAAAGATAGTTGTATATATATTAAATCGAGTTCTAACTAAGGCTATCTCAAAGACACCTTTTGAGTTATTTAAGGGTCGGAAACCAAGTTTGTCACATATATGTTTTTGGGGATGCCCGTCTGAAGTAAGAATTTATAATCCACAAGAAAAGAAGCTAGACCTAAGAACCATGAATGGTCACTTCATTGGATATGCTGAAAAATCCAAGGGTATAAATTCTATTATCCATGTCACGGCACTAGGATTGTGGAACCAAAAAATGCAAAATTTCTTGAGAATGACTTGATCAGTGAGAGTGATCGATTTCAAGATGTTATTTCAAAAAAGGAACATTAAGAAGTTCATCCCTTTGGCTCAAGCAATATATTGATTATCATTCACACCTCTCAAGTATCAATAGGTGTTAGACAACCAATTGCAGAAATTCCAAAAACAATCGATACCAATTCAAAAGATCAATAATAAGAAATTGTTGATCAACCAATTGAACAACATGCTCCTAAGGGGAATGTTGAAACAACATTAAGGAGATCTATTAGAGTAAGGCGATTAGGTATCTCGAATGATTATATTGTGTATCTAGAGAATCGGACTTTAACATTAGAGTCGAACATGATCTTGATATATTTTCACAAGCCATAAGTTTTAAAGAGTTAGAGTTATGGTATAATGCCATGAATGATGAGATGAATTCTATGACATATAATCGAGTTTGGGATCTCGTTGCATTGCCTAATGGTGTAAAACTCATTAGGTGTAAATGGGTCTTTAAAATAAAGAAAGACTCACAATGCAACATCGAGCGACATAAAGCAAGACTCATTACTAAAGGATTTACTTAAAAAGAAGGAATCGATTACACAGAGACATTTTCTCCTGTATCAAAGAAAGATCTTCTTTAAGTAATTATAGCATTAGTATCCCATTTTGACATTGAGTTACATCAAATGGATGTAAAAATGATGTTCCTCAATGGTGAACTAGAGGGAGAGGTTTATATGAAACAACTAGAAGGATTCTTGTTTAGCGATAGTGAGCATTTGGTCTGCAAGCTTAATAAATTCATATATGGCTCAAAATAAGCATCTTGTCAATGGTATTTAAAATTTCATGAAGTCATCACTTCATTTAGTTTTGAAGAGAACCCCATGGATCAGTGTATATACCAGAAGGTCAGTGGGAGCAAGATTTGTTATCTTATGCTATATGTGGATGATATTTTAATTGTAACCTATGATAAGGCTTTATTATGTGAGGTAAAACAATTTCTCTCAAAAAATTTTGATGTGAAAGATATGGGTGAGGCATCTTCTGTCATTGACATTAAGATCCATAGAGAAAGATCTCAACACATTTTGGGATTGCCTCAAGAGACCTTTATCAACAAAATTTTAGAGAGCTTTCGGATGAAAGATTATACACCAAGTGTAGCAC
This sequence comes from Erythroxylum rotundifolium, assembly GCA_027563915.1. Taxonomy (NCBI): domain Eukaryota; kingdom Viridiplantae; phylum Streptophyta; class Magnoliopsida; order Malpighiales; family Erythroxylaceae; genus Erythroxylum; species Erythroxylum rotundifolium. The sequence goes on along the minus strand of JAOSBO010000196.1, from coordinate 6,240 downwards.
CCATAATGCCCATAGATTCAATTTGAGTCAATGTTGGGCTTTGAAAATTTTTCATTATTTAGTAAGCATGATTTGAATAAATTTTGTGGTATTGTTTGATAAACCATTTTAATTGGAGCTTAATTACTATGTATGGAAATTGAAGTATTAAATGGAAGAATTAAAATTAAGTTAGAGCATAGTATGATGTAAGTTAAATTGAAGAATTAAGAATGCATAAGGGTATTTTGGAAGATTACTTAAGGTTAGAAGCACTAAGGCATTAAAGGAAGGGCAAGGTGGACTTCTCTCACCCATTAAGGGTAGAACGGGAAGAGAAAAAGAATGTCTTGTAAATAAGAAGACAAAAATGTAAATGAAGGAAAGAAGGAGAGAAAATCAAAAAGGAAGAGAAAGAAAAAGGAAGAGAGGTTTCGGTGGAGTTAAGTATAGAGCTTTGAACTAGGTCACGAATTTTCTTAGTCTTAAAGAGAGAATTCGAGGTTACTCAAGAAGGGAAAAAGAAAGAGGAAGGGAAGAGCTTTCTTTAGAGCCAAGAATCTCACTAGTTGGTGAAGATTCAAGGTAAGTCGATTTTAATCTCTTGAAGTTTTGAAGGGTTTTTAGTTCAAAGAGCTTGGGAAATGTATGGGTCTAAGTATTTTACAATTTTATACTTTTGGTTCTATAGGTTTTCACATTGGAATTTCTATTGAACGAGAACTTGGTTTGTTATAGGAAACCAAGCAAACCCGATCCAAGGAGAAGAGGAAAGACAACAGTGAACCTTGTTTGTCAAGCATCTTAGGTGGGTAAAATATTTATAGTGATTGTGTAATTAGTCAAATTCTTGCCTATGTGTGTGTATGTGTTTTACATGAAATTGTTATGTTTGAAATTGTAATAATTGTGAATATCTGAAATTTCATGATTTCATTGTGATTGTGTTATACCTTGAAAAAGGTTATAACATTTGGAATTAAATGAAAAGAAAAAAAGCATGAAATATAAGAAAAATGATAAAATCAAAGAAGCACGAAAGTGCAAATTGTGATAGACTAAATTGTGCATAAATTGATTGTGTTTGGCGAGAGAGGAATCGTTTCATAGTCACGTGCACGTCAATGTAAAGCCTTCTCCTAGCTACCCGCTTGTGGCCCACGAGATCCGAAAATGGACTCGTTTTGTTCACGGAGTAAACTTCGATTTCTCTGTTTTGTTCACGGAACCCTCGAGCCAATTGTTGTGCATTTTCATTTTTGACATGTTAAGTGATGACGCAAATTTTCATCAAGTATGTCCTATGAAAATGAATTGAATTATGAAATGTGACTTGGTATAGTGATTGCCGAATAGTGTATGCTTATATGAACATATATATGTAATTAGGCTTGTATGTGTGGCTCATTGCCAATGGCTATGAATATTTTAGCTACTGAGCTGTGTAGCTCAACCCCCAATTTTCCCTCCTAAGGTGCAAATTGAGAAGATTAGTGATCCTTGGAAGGCATTCGGAACTTCAAGATAGATATAAATCTTTTGTACTAAGTTAGTGATTTTGGATACCTTTATAAGCATATCAACATCGAGCATCCTTATGTAATTTGTTTTAAGTTTCGATGTGTATGTTGAAAAGTATCAAACTCTCACTGTGTTTAAAATTGAGAAAGTGAATTGAATTCCTTTCTAAGTATGATTCTGTTAATTTAAAGATTTGGTCTAATGAGACGTATATGTGCATTTTCTTCTTTGTTGAGATTGCCAATGGTTGTTGGCATTATAATAACATGTTAGAATTGGAGAGATTGTGACCTGAACTAAAAGGGAAAACACAGACGAAAGGAATCGTCTATGCTGACATCACCACACAGATGCAAAGGATAACTCAAACAAAGAGTATCGTCTGTGATGACGTCATACCCAGACGCAAAAGAAAGTATGGAGGAAGAGTATCGTTTGTGATGACGTCACACATAGACGCAAAGAAAGACAGACGTAAGGGAAAATACAAACGAAAGGAATCGTCTGTGATGACGTCATGACACAGACGATAGGAGGTCAAACCCAGATGATAAAAAGTCAAAGATAGACCGTAAAACACAGACGATAGGGGTCAAGCCCAGACGATAAAAAGTTAAAGACAGACGGTAAAACACAGACGATAGGGGGTCAAACCCAGACGATAAAAAGTCAAAGACAGATGATAAAACACAGATAATAGGAGGTCAAACTCAGATGATAAAAAGTCAAAGATAGATGATAAAACACAGACGATAGGAGGTCAAGGACAGACGATAAAAGTCAAAGATAGACGATAAAACACAGACGATAAGCAGAACATAGAAGAAGAAGTTAAGAAGTTATGCTGATTGTTCCGAAGTATGTCATATGCAAGTTATGGACTCACCAACGTTATTCTCAGACATACTTAGGCTTGAATGGAGATGAGCTCAACAAGGGGGTTAGTTTTGAGAATGTAAGTGTTTGTGCAAAATGGTTTGTATCTGAATGCGATAGTCGGGCTTCGAAAACGGGGTTCAACAGTCAATGCCCAAAAAATGAGTTTGAATGGGAGCACATGAAGAACATTCCATATGCTTCAGCTGTTGGAAGCTTAATGTATGCTTAAGTCCGTCCAAGACCAGATATTGCAATTGCGGTTAGAATGTTAGGAAGATATCAGAGTAATATAGGTATTGATCATTAGAAAACTGTAAAGAAAGTGATGAGATATCTTCAAGGAACGAAGGATTACAAGTTTACGTATAGATGGACTGAAAATCTGAAAGTAGTTGGGACTTCGATTCAGACTTTGCTAGTTGCATTGATTCAAGAAAATCAATCTCAGGTTATATTTTCATGTTAGTTGGTGGAGCTATATCTTGGAGAAGTGTCAAGTAGATCTTGGCTGCTACTTCTATTATGGAAGCTGAGTTCGTATCATGTTTTGAGGCCTCCTTGCATAGTGTATGGTTAAAGCATTTTATATCTAGGCTTAAAGTTGTGGACTCTATTTTTAAGTCATTAAAGTTATACTGTGACAACTCAGATGTGGTTTTTATGGCTAAAAGCAACAAGAGTGGAAGTCGAAGTAAGCATATCGGTATTAAGTATTTAGCAATAAGAGAACATTTTAAGGAAAAGAAAGTGGTCATTGAGGACATTAGCATTGAGTTGATGATTTTGGATCCTTTGAGTAAAGGCACGCCACTTAAGCAGTTTAGGATCACATAGTACAAATGGGACTAGGTTATGTAGAATAATGTCATCGACTGTACATTGTTTTCAATAAAACTGTTATTCAATGTGATATTTCTCATATAGTTTGTGTACCTATAGATATTCATTTTATTAAATTGAGAATCTTTATTAAGTGTAGACCTAAAATAAACATATGGTTTATTCATTAAATTGAAGGACTATTTATAAAGACTTAATATAATGTAACACATGGAAGATATTACTCGTTATAAGAGGACTTATTGCTATGATTCATATATTTTGTTTCACCATAAAGTCAATGTTGAATTATATGGACCAAGTGGGAGAATGTTGGAATACTCTCGTGGTCCATATGATTCACAACCATCACAATGATGTTGTGATGGTCTGTAGCTATCTGCTATCTTTGTAATGGAAAAAGTAATATATGAATGTTTTTGAGTCCCTAACCTTCTGCTTTCAGTTTTAAGAAAAGTTTACACCATTAAGATGGGAGTTTGAGATGTTAGAAGATTTAAAAACACTTTATTCATCAGTGGGATTTAGTTAGTGGATAGAGTTTTTGCGGAAGTCAATGGCTGGAGGTATGGTTTGTTTCAGTTATGCTTATACCTATGTTTTGATATATATATACCATAAAGTTGAGAGTTTGAGATGTTAGAAGATTTAAAAACACTTTATTCATCAGTGGGATTTAATCAGTGGATAGAGTTTTTCTGGAAGGCAATGGATGGAGGTATGGTTTGTTTCGGTTATACTTCTGCCTAGTCGTGGAAGACTTTTATATCAAAATGGACCAATCCCCCTTTCATTACTATCCATTTTCCCTGAATCATAGACGCAAGAATTTACAACAATTTAGAGAATAGAACTTGAAGATGTTTTAAATCAGGGAAACATCAAGAGTCCTTTTCCCCCACGTGTTTTTATTTTTTGTTGAGGACAAATTTGACAATATATCAAAACATAGGCAGAAGCATAACTGAAATCAACCATACCTCCATCCATTGCCTTCCGGAAAAACTCTATCCACTGATTAAATCCCACTGATGAATAAAGTGTTTTTAAATCTTCTAACATCTCAAACTCTCAACTTAATAGTATATATATATAAACATAGGCATGCTTCTGCCTATGTTTTGACAGAAGCATAATCGAAACAAACCATACCTCCAGCCATTGCCTTCCAGAAAAACTCTATCCACTAATTAAATCCCACTGATGAATAAAGTGTTTTTAAATCTTCTAATATCTCAAACTCTCAACTTAATGGTATAAACTTTTCTTAAAAATGAAAGCAAAAGGTTAAGGACCCAAAAATAACTCTTAATTGTCCATATATTGCTCTATGTATTACAAAGACAACGGACAACTACAGACCGTCACTATATATATACATATATATATAATTATTCTAACACGCACAAGGCACTAACTCCATGAAATAAAGTCACAAGTAATACTTGAAATCATAACGTAATCTCTAAAATACATGAATCAATGATTAAAAATTTTAACCTAATTAGTTGGTCTAATAGTGAAAATTTTGAAAAATTTAGTTCTTAATTTTTTGGTTTTATTTACTTTAATAATCTTTATTGTTAAAAATTGACTAGTTTACTGATTGATCGATCGATTTTGTAAACTAATCAAATTTTATAAATGAAAATAAATAAATCAATTTTCATTTAACAGTTTCCTTTTTCAATTAAACTTTAAATTCTTCGATGGGTAAGAGCAATCTCCTTCAATTATATTTCAAAAATTTTAATTTTATTTAATCTTTAATTGGTTTTATGATGGTCTAATATAATTTGAACTTTTTAAATCTTAAACCTGCTATCTTATTGATTTCATTTATGGTCGAGTTTTTAAAACATTGCCTTAAATCACATAATTTACATGTAATTGTAACTACATGTAATGCATTTAATTTAAACAAAAGATCCTAACTACATCAATTTGTGTAACACCCCACTCTCACAGGACATGTACTCGACATCCTGAGTGATATCCGGGTATGAAGCCTGCAAGAGCGGTATGCTAAAACAGTCATCGGTTAAAACTCATTGCAAATTGTTTGAAACAGTGTAAATATATGTGGAAAGTCAATAATCAATTTTGATCCAACTTATTTATAAACAATTTCAGTCATAAAAATTACAATCATTATTGAACTCATCAAAGTTTCAGTAATCACTTGGGCCCATTACAGAACAAAACACTTGCAATCATAAAGTCATTTCATTACCAAGTCATAAACATACACTTTGTACAATTCTTGTGGAACAAAATTCAAAATCACAAAATTCACTGAAGACATATGCAGGCGCACATTGATCCCAACCTGGAACTCTTACTCGGAGCCTCTCTGGAGTTCCTTACTAACCTTGAAAGCCATGTTGCAATTTTTGATGAGTTTTACGAACTCATTTGAGTAACTGTCCTCGATGGCTCACTCATATAACAAAATTCAATCATTATATAATCACACAGTTCATATAGTCAAATAGTTCATATCAATTTATCATTACATTTTAACTTTACAAATCATTCAGTGAATTTTAATCATATATGAATGCTATAAGCATGAGACTCACATTCATTTTTATTATTGTGACCGAGAGCCTATCACATACATATACAGATACTGGCCCATTGGGCTTAGCTAGAACAAAATCACGGAACATAGCTCTATGTGCAAAAGCAGTAATCACGGAGCAAAGCTCTACCTGTAAGCACTTTCATACTGGCTACTTCAGTCACAACGCCTTTATCTGAACAAACATTTATGAAATGCTTCAAATACAAAATTAAGTCATGTATAGTAGACATTCATAATTCACAATCAAAATCTCATAGTTATCGGACCTAAGTTCTGCATTTAACTTTCGTTGAGAATTCAAATATCATTCAGAGGTCATCGGACATAAATTCGACATTCAACTTTCCAATTGAGAATCAAAATATTCAAGTTGGCAGTCTCATTCACATACAAGTAGCACTTTCAATGATATTCTCATGCATTGAATGCCTCGG
>JAOSBO010000193.1:19234-52532 GCA_027563915.1 Erythroxylum rotundifolium | reverse complement strand
TCTTGCATGGTATAGATGAAAATTGCATGAGAAGTGTCTCAAAAATTGGCTTCTTTCTTCTAAGGAAAAAATCTCTTGAAGTTTTCTTCTCCTTTTCCACTAAAGGATCTTGTTAACCAAGTTGTCCAAGAAGAACAAGTGGTTGATCAAATTGGTCGAGGATACAATATCGAGAAGAGGATATATCTCCTAGGATAGGATACATCATCGATGATAGGATAGTACAACGAGGAGTTAAAGCTGTAGCTAAGGAGTTAGTAACATAATTTCTAGCACCTTGTTCTTATGTTTATTATCCTTATGCCGTATCATATACAGCTATGCATGTTGATTGGTTATGTTGCCTCGGCTGCAATTTTGATTCTAAAAAGTTTTTAAAATCTACTATTTATCCAAATCATTAATGCTTTATTTTTCCAATCCAACAGTATCAATAAAGATTCTAAGTTGCAATAAACAACAAGTTGGCCATGCATATTGACACCTCGTAAGGTCATCATATTGACAAAATCTAATCAGCAAATTATCCATGAGTTAGGAATCATTGTTAAGACTGAAATTCCTTGCCTTAGGCTTACTAACCAATTAAAGGAAGATAACTTGCTATAGGATACTTAGGAAAAAGTTTCGGTAATTTTTCAATTTATTCAATTTTATGCATTTTTTACATAGTTAAAGACTAGTTTCACTTTTACTTATTGTCCATATATGAAGCACAACATTGTTGATATCGGGAACCTTAAATTTTCAAGCTTTGTGAGTTTACTGCTAAAACAAAGAAGTTTATCGACTACATAAACACTACAAACATTTTCTTTTAGATAAGGAGAAAAGGAGATATGTTTTTAAACTGGTGACTCCAGAAATTTGGAGCCAAATATATATGATTATTAGGACTCTGCTAACGTTAAGGTTCACATTTACTTCAGTTAATCTTGCACAATTTAATGACTATTTCCTTTCTTTATTTAGGAAAGTGTGGGACAACCAAGGTTGATAGAGGAAAAATAAATAACTCCTCACAATCAAGGCTCCAAATCATTTGTTGTTGTACGAAATAAATTTGTAAGTTCTTTGTTTAGAAGTTATAATTATGTCCGTAAATACAATAATATTCATTGTGTTTGAATTGTTTTTATTTACAAAACAGAGTCAGAAGGAACAATATGGAAAAGAATGTGATAGGATCACATTCTACAAAGTGACACACTACAAGGAAGGTGAAGGCTAGATGTTTGAAGAAGCATATAAAAATTATGTAAGTATAAAATTTGTTTAATTTAAGTTTGTTTGTTTATGTATGACTAACTAATAATATTTGAATTAAATATTGACTTTTTAAAATTTTAGAATAAGATGCAGAAGTTGTTTCAAAGATCATTGTCTAACAAAAATGAGCCAAATGTAGATGAAATTTGTGATAGTGTCCTCGGTACAGGATCAGGGTACGTCAAAGGTCTTGGGTATGGCTTTAAACCAATTGGTTCATCCTCATCATGACTAGCATATGTAATGATGCTTCAAGAGGAGAATCGGTTGCTTAAGGCTCAGTTACAATGTAATGAAGAAAAGTTAGACCGTATTGAATGAAAGTTGGCCAAGCTCGAAAAGATGGCCAAACAAATACTTAGCTCAAATTATGCAAGTAGTAGTTATGATGAAAACAAGTCTTAGTTTGTACATAATTTTTTTGTTAACATTTTTAGTTAACATTTAATGACATTTATTTTTATATAAAATGCTTCTAATTTTTATTTATTTCTATCTATATTTTTGAATAAATTATAAATAAAAAATATAAATACTACAAACAATAAGATGGATTAAAAATTACCATTAATTATAATTAAATAAAAATTTTAATAGGAATGTTTAGCAAAAAATCAAAATTTGTCACTGAAACCTTTTAGCTACGTTTTTAAAAACGTCACCAATAATTTTTCAAAATTATTAAAAATTAAAAATAGATAAAAATTAAATAAAAATTTAGCTAAAAAAATTTGACTATGATTCGAAAATTGTCACCAAAATTTTTTAGCTACGTTCTACAAACCTTCACTAATAACTTTTGTCTACATTCCCAAAACTATCGTGAAACATATTTTACTACAAAATGCTAATCGTCACAAAACATTATCACCTACGAATACAGTAACGTAGTTAATAACTTTTAGCCACAAAAAGAAAGCATCCCAAAATATCTTTGATGAGGATTTGTTTTGTCCTCATCTATCTCTTTTCGTGACATATCCTAGATAAAAGTGAAATATAATATGTGACGATTTTGTGAAATGTCGTTCATAATATTTTGCTACTAGAATTTTATGACGACTTATGTGACGAATTTGTTTCATCACTGAAAAGTTTTAGTGACAATTTTGGAGTTTTGGTGAAATAACATATTCATCGCCAAAAGCCCCTTTTATTGTAATGGCACTTTAAGAGTTGGAAATCTAATGATAAAACTTAAATCCATCAAATGTGTCTTATTTCTATCACTTAAGCTAAAATCCTTATATTCTTTGTATCAATTTGAATGTAGAAATATGGGATGGATTATGAACTAGTACTAGGATTAGAAAAATATTCATTTGTTTTCACAATATATCTTAGTATTGAAAACGTAAAGTAGGAATTTCTTAAATGCAAAGTTTGTTATTAATGAATACTCCATTGACACATTATGAAAATTAATCCATATTGGCACATGCATCATATTGAGTTTCTCCATTTCTAGTATTTTGTCCATAAAAAAACTAACAAGTAAGGATTGCCATTTCTTGTTGTCCAAACAAAGCATAAAATGATTTAAACCATTCAATATGTCTCAATAAATACAACCTAAAGGCTTAAGTTTAATTAGATTATGTTTCTTTGTCTGCGCCACTCTATCTTAAATTACTTTCCTTTATAGTTCATCCATTTTATATTTATTTTCATTTTAAATGGAACTAAATATCTAACATTCAGGCTAAAAAAAGATTAGTCTACTCTACATAGTCACCAAGTACAATGGCAACGATAATAATAAAGAGTTCTAATTGATTCTTTCTCAAGAGTTTCTCTAATATGCTTGTTAAGAATGATGATATTAATACATTAGTTACAAATGCAGTCAAATAGGAGGTGCTGAAACTCATAATAGCAAAACGACACATTGTATCAAATCTTACATTTTTTGCTTCAAAATTTAGATGTATGTTTAAAACTCACTATTTGTATTTTTTTTAAGCCAGAGTAAAATTTTAGATACATGGAATCCATGCTTAAACGCTTTATTAACCTCATTGAAAATTAGTTAGGATAAGAATGCAAGTGACTTTCATGTTCTTAGTAATAAATGTAAATATGGGTTTTGATATAAGTTCATACTTCCTACGCAAAACCTTATTGTTCGCTCAAGGTTACATGCGCTAAGTTTTACTAATTATAACCTTGGTAATTACCGTAAGGGCATGGGTTGTTCATATAGTACCTAAGGTGTCGATCCTACAAGGAAGGGACTTAGTCCTAAAATCTAAAGCAGCTAAGTTCGAAATACCTAATTAAATAACTAATGTAGAAAATAACTCAATTAATGATCAAATTTGAGAATTTAAAGTGCTACAAGAATAACCAAATAGAAAGCCACATAAACAATCCAAAAACTAACCTAGAAATAATCGAGTGAGAGAAAGGGGGATTCAATTCAAAATTAAGTAGAATTTACCAATTATGCAAATTTCAATTTAATGGGCCTAGACTGTCCTAGGGTAAATTACTCTCTCTTGAGTTATAATTCTTAACCCTAATTGATAAACCATAATTCAAATTATGAAAATTACTATCTCTCGATCTATAATTAATCTAAAACCTAAATTAGTTTTGAATTTGTCCGATAACCTACTGGGAGTCTATGCTCAATCTCTCATTACATGACTCTACCAATTCTATTCAAATCTCTGCCTATTAATTTACCTAACTCTCGTTAGCCTAAACAAGCTTACCCTCTCAGTTTATTGTCAAGTTATCAAGAATTGAAATCGAATCATAATCAAATTGAAATGAGCACCGTCAAATAAATTTCACTACTCTTAAGATCCAAAATACCCGAAGGTGAGTTTAGATAAAAGATCAAGACTCAACAGTAGTCATCCCAATCAATATTCAATTCTCAAACAATAATGAAATCAAAATAGCAATAGAGAATACTATTGGAATGGATCTCGGAGGTTGAAACTGTGGGAAACTGCCTATTCTGGGAAATAGTTCATGTCAGTCATATCTTCATGCCTCTCTTCCTTCGTATCCTTCATCAATCACTTGATCTCTCTCTAAGTCGCTCTCGGATTTCTTTGGAAAAACTCTCTTTTTTATTAACTCTCTTTGCTCTTCTAATCTCTATCGAGGGCTGCTCTCTATTGTTCTATTTATTCTGTGTCAGCTTTAAGTCAAACTTGGGGGGTCAAAATTGTCCCAAAAATCACCCAAAATTTAAGTTTTTAGTCAGCCCGTCCAAGGCGCGATCATGTCCCTGAATGTCATGATCGTAGCCGATGCTTTAACCTTTCTGAAACGATCATGGCTTGAAGTGCATGATCGTGGTCTAACTTGATGCTCTCTGTCATGATCATGGCCTTGCTGCTTCTTGTTCTTCCTTCTCTGTCACGATCATGGCCTATGTGAGCGATCGTGGCCTATGTCCTTTAGCCTGAAACTCTTTAAATCTTCACCGCTCTTCCTTGTTTTCCCTACAACACCAACACACACATCAAGGTACCTTAAAAATATACAATTTAAGCTCAAGAATTCCAACTAACCCATAAAAATACTTAAATACACAAAATAGCCTAATTAAAAATATAAATGCATACTTAACACTCAATTTAACACTAAATGCATAACAAATTAAACCCTAAAATATCATGCAAAACATAACTATCGACATCCCTACACTTTTAACGTTTGTTTGTTCTCAAGCAAACAAACAACAACACATAACATAACATAACAAACACACAATACAATAATGTGACAATGGCTCTAATTTCCATGAAATAAATTTAACCTTGGCTCTATTCGAATTATGGCAAATCATTATATAGCAAAATAGGTTGTCAGGGGCTTTAAGCTAAATATACAACTAAACCAAGACCTAGATGTTAACTTAATTACCCTTTCAATTGAACACACATATTAATAATTTTCTACCCTTAGATTTTGTAACTATTCTTAGTTATAATTCCATGAAGATTCAAGCTTATTATAACTCTAGTGGGTTTTTAATTGAAACATTTTTTTTCAAGTATTAGCCTTTTACTTGGTGGTAAACATTTCTGACAAATGTCGATTCAGCCACTCAACTAAGTCATTTATTAACAACTTGGTTGAAATGTTAGTATAGACTTTTTAAGTGAACACACACACTTGTGATGCGTGTCGATACGGTTACTCAGCTATATCATGTTTTCAATTGGCTGCTAGCTCTATTCATAACCCAAAGGCTAGTGAAATAGTGATTTATTAAACATTTATGAAACACACTTTTTAAACTTATTATTACCTACTTTGTTGCTTTTCGCTTTTCGCCTTTCGTTTCCATGAAAAATGCTAGTCAAGCTACTTAAGCTAAAAGGCCTCAAATTATGAATGACTGCGATAATTTAGAGGGTGCTAAATTTATACTAAGTTCTAATTAGGCTATATATTTATCCAAAGGCCCCTAATTTAATAATTTTACAGGCTAATGATCATTTACAATCTAATAGGCTATGTCCAAAGTTAAAAAATTTTCACCCAATCTAAGCCATTGACACATTCACAAATTTTACATGCAATCTAATATGCAACCTAACACTATCATACAATATGCAAAATCACATATAATAGAAAAACACAGAATCCCTCCCCACACTTGAACAACACATTGTCCTCAATATGTGAAAGAAACACACAAAAACATAACACATAAACAAAATGTCAAAAAAATTGAAGCAACAACGAACAGATAAAAGGAATAACTAATCAAAAAGAGAAATACAAATAACATAACAATAAACAAAACAATAAAACAAAATCAAAAAGAGAAATACAAATAACATAACAATAAACAAAACAATAAAACAAAATAAAATTAAAGATAGATTAGGTTACACTTAGATCCTATGGGGATGGAGGTGGTGATGGTGTAGGAGGTGGTACTTGAATTCCTTAAGCCTCGAAATATTGATGGAGTTGTCCAATCTCTCGACTTTGGCATTGTTACGTATGCACCCCTTCCTTAAGAGTTTTCTTGGTTTTAGAAATGGCATCCAAAACCTTTCTCCAACGTGGGCCATCTTCTTCATCGTCGTTGGATTCTTCACTTGTCGAGTTCACCTGTGCCTTCTTAGACAGTTCGGAGCTCGAGCTTGCCTGACCTATCTTGGTCCACACACATGTCTTCTTATGGATATCCTACAATTCCATTTTAGTGGAATGGATAATTTCCCCCTAAAATAGGTGATGGTGATCAAGAAATTCTAGCAGGTAAACTATTAATTGACTCCGATCCACTCCAAAATGTTCAAAAATGGAAGAGACCATGTACCCCATTCCTAGATGGTTACTCCACTTTCACAAAGTTACAACAAGAGCATTTAGCAAACATGTGGATGTGCATATGGGTATACTACAATCCATGCACCAAATTATGAAAAGTTCCTTGGTTGAACACTTGTTGGTCTCTAATTTATCAAAGACTATCTAATATATGAACTTGTGCAACAACAAGTGTTCGTGAGACCAGATAATGTTATTATGGGAATTTTTAGCGTAAAACGCTCGATTCCAGTAAGCTCGATTCCAGTAAGTTATCATTTTGGTCGAAAATGGTGGATTCGGGGAATCTATACATGTCACACATAATCTCTACAATCAATTCATATGTTGGCCCCTGGAATCTAAACCATAATTCCGCAATGTTCTTAGGGTCGAAGGTCAAAGTTGTAAAGAATTCTAAAGTTAGCTTTTCACAAACTGGAAATTGAAGCCTAACGAATTTATCCCACTGAATCCTCTCAGCTAGGTTCTCTACCCACTCATGTACTTTGATCCTATCTAATGTATCAAAATTAAAATATTTAAGCACAACATTTTGCCTAGAAAGAAGAGAACAGAAACGAGTACCTTCCTCTCAATGTAAATAGCGAATGGAGCGTCGAAGTTTGTTGCTTGGTTCCTTCTCCCTGGTCCTGTGACTTGTTGTACTCCATGTGGCTTTTGTTGTGCCATTTGTTTGATACAAGGCATGATGGGGTCGAGTTTGGAAAAAATTTGATTTTGAAAATTTCTAGAAAGATGTTAGAGCATTTGGAAATTGGAATTCTAGGGAGATAAAATGGAAATGAAAGGATATATAGGTGGTAGAAAGGGTAAAATGATAAAATTTCAAATAAAAAGTCACATCCTCCACCTTTTATGCATAGTCGCAGGTTGTGGCATGTGGCGTATCAACTAAGGACATCTCAGTTGCTGGTCATGATCTCTAACACCCAAGTCCTTCTTTTCTAATTTTTTTCTCTTTCACTTCACTTTATATGCTTACTTGACCTCCCTCGTGATTCCGAGATCCTATTCCTCTTTTTGCTTTTTTTTAACCAACCGAAAAAAATAAACCTAACTACTGAATTCAACTAATTGACCGATAACTAATTTTTCCATGGTTGTCTCCCATGCAACACCTCTTTTAACGTCGGTAGCTCGATGCTCCTTTTACATTCACGGTGGTTGGAATGAATGGTTTGATGGTAACATCTCCATTACCCTCAGAGTCTGAACCTTTGCTACCATATTGCAAATTCCACCATCTCAGACATTTTCTTTACCTCGTCTCCTCCTTCATGAGCGCTTCTCTTGGAAAGCATTTGCAGGATCCTCAATGTCTTCCCATTCTCCTCGAGGTTAAGGTTTGTTGTGATCCACAGGAATGGAAGGAGCTTCGTACTCTCTAATAGTGACCTTGAAGGTCAGTTGTTCCTTTCCCACATGCACTATTAGTTCACCCCCGTCCGCATCAATCATTGCTTGTGTAGTGGCTAAGAATAGCTACCCCAGAATCGTTGGGGTATCCTCATCCTCACTGATACCTAGAACACAGAAATCCATGGGAAAGATAAATTTACTGAATTTAACCGACAAATCTGGTAAAATTCCCATCAGTTTATCCGTAATCCTATTAGCTGTCTTAGTTACAAACTTAGTGGACACTAACCCTTGTAATCCCAATTTTAAGCTGAGTGTATAGGGCATCATATTTATACTTGCACCTAGGTCTACAAATTCCCGGTCTATGATGATCTTGTTGATACTACAGGGAATGAAAAAGTCCCTTAGATCATCCTTCTTCACTTTGCTAGGGGTGTCTTCCAATAGTTACTCCTTTCCCTTCTTTTTAACAAACTCTTGTAAATCCACACCCTCCTAATAAGCTCTAAAAAGTCAATATGATCAGGCCAACATTTTAAAGACTTGAAAGGCATAGAAGGTCGACATCACGTGACACCAAATTGAACCACCATAGCACTATGGTTGGATATATCCCTTAGGAGGACCCCTGTAAAGGTACTATTCTAGCATCAGAACCATGTGGAGTTACCGAAACTCTAATCTAAATGCCGGAGAATAGAGCCCTGTCCTTTTTGGGCTTTATGCTTAGTGTACCATAAACCACTATAAGGAATCCATAACAGCTTTACATCATGTAAGCACTACCCAAACTCATCTATATAGCTGTACCATCTGGTATCCCCCAACTCTGCCAGAGTGACTCAAAATGGCATTAAAATCTCACAATACAAACAAAGACGTACAACTGAATTGCTCAGCCTGCAGTCTAAGAAAATCCGAAAGATCTCATTTAGTTTTTGGATTAATGGACCTATAAACTACTGTCAAATTGAAACTAATACCCTCTATCCATTGAGTCATCTCAGAACTAACACCCTGCAAAGTGAACACTGGACTCTAGATCATGAACATTTCTGGATCCTAACATAATAAGATGCGATAGGCTATCGCCTACATGTAACTCAAAATATCCCAAGCCCTGCAAGTGGCATCAACTACACGCGGAATATTGAAAGAAGCAACCTTAATCTCTAATAGTCGAATCAAACTAAGGCCTTATCGTAAAATCCAATCCCTGACCACTCTCTAACTATTGGAGCCATTGTAGTCCCTAATATTCCAACTTTCTATCATAAGATATCGGAGACAAGAATGGTCATAGAAATCAACTAGATAGGCTAGACCCCTTACTCCCCCTACTGACACTGAAACCCCAAAAGAGACAAGTTTGAGGAGGCAATATGGTGTCTGGTGGAAGATCCTTAGCAAGAGAGCTAGAAAAGTTGGGGCCATGGATACTACTAGGAATAGATGGTTCTGAGCTAAACAAACAAAGCATTTGACTAAAACAAACCCTCAAATCCAAAGAGACATTAAGATGAGGAGTCTAAAATGGAGCAATCCGATAGACTGTAGGAGAATCCACTGATACTCCACAAATGGGGATAAGGTCTGTTCCCTAAGTCATAGGACAAGTGGATCGACCTAACGCTGAGGCTGGGTACCTGATTCTAGAAGGGGCTCCCAAAATCATCATCTGAATGGATAGGGAAGCAATAACTGTAGGTGTGGTAACAACCGAAGGCTTGATAGAAGGTTGGGAAACTACAGGCTTGGCTGTAGGCTGGGAAACCATAGGCTCGACTTTAGTTTGGGGAACACATGAGTGTCCGAAAACATGGCACTTGGAACACCTCTTATGTGTCCGCTCATACTCTAGGCGGATGCAAATCAACTCACCACTCAATTCGCAACAAATCTATAGCTCATAAACAAGCATTGAAGTAGCAGAAAGTTCCACACAGATCCTAGAAAAGGGGAGTCAGATGCAGGCAAAGGTATGTAGATCATAGTTAAGTGATCCCCCAATCTATAGGGCTAGGAGGCCAAGCCTATGCTCATTCCACAAAAGGAGTGGTAATCCATATAATGTAACCCAAACATGCACTCTAGAGACTCTAGATTTATCGAAAACAAAATGTGGGTGCCATTATTGTAAGATTATAGATTTTCATCTAAAAATCCCCAGGTCTTGCTCTAAAATTGGCTATAGAGCCACGTCTAACTGAAATCAAAATAAAAAGAATCCAGTGCTAATGGAGAGGACATCCTCCAGGCTAAGGGTTTGCCAAGCTTGGAGAGCCAGAGGCCGCATGGAGGGAAAGGGCATGCTTTGCCCAGGGAAAAATCTGACTAAGCATCGAGTCTACCGATGCAAGCTCTCATCAATGAACTCGTCCAGAATCATCACTGGACCATTAGATGGCTGATAAGTTATGTGAGGAAATCGAGATCCAATATTGGAGATTGTAATGTAGAGAAAAGCTCGTAATGTTTATTTTCTCATCTTAGGAGAAACTAGCGAGTATTTCCACCAGTTTCGGCCTAGGTTTTGCATGGATATTATTTCTAAGGGCATTTATGGAATTTTATAGAAGGGTATTTTTTAAATTACCTCAACCTTAGGCTGGGGCATTTTGAGGAGCCTTTCCTTTGTCCATTTTTGTATCTATCTTTAGGTGCTTCATTGGACCACTGGTGAGGAGGGGGTCTAACAATACAAGAGAGACTCCCTTCGGTTGAGCATAGCTAAATACTAATGGTGCCTCTTCCAGCAGTCTGGGGTGGGTTGGCGCTGGTGGTGCACACCCCTCAAGCTTCCCCGCAGTCGATGTTGGTTATATAGGGCGCCGTGCAACTTTTGTTCCGTTGTTCACCTCCTTCACCTATTGGCATTCACTGTCTTCACAGTACACATGGTGGGAGTGTGAGAAGGCTCGCATGTGTTGTTGATGTTGCAGGCTCGATGATGAGACTTCTACTACAGGAGGAACCTCACTGAGGATAAGGTGGATATTTTCAGTGGTGTTTTTTTGTAGGTGTTGGAATGATTGACAAAACTAGTGATGGCGTTTTGTAGATAAGGAAAATCTGAAGCTTGTGGTGGATTTTGCATTGTAATCTGAGCTTCGGAGGTTTTGGTGGTTATTATGGTCGCAGTAGACTAGCAGCCTATGGTGGTGGCCTAACAGTTTATTTACAACCTATAACCTATAACCTAAACCTTGAACTTTAATCCTAAACACTAAACCCAAAATCGTAATTCTTAAAAGTAAACCTAAAACCCTAATACCTAAGATAACTTTACACATTAATCCTAAATACTGCATCCTAAAACCTAAAACCTAAAACCTAAAACGTAAAATCTAAAACCTAATCCCTAAACCTAAATGGTGAACCTTAATCATAAATCCTTATAGCTAAGATCTATAACTTATAACCAATAACCTATAACCTAAACCTTAAACTTATATCATGAAAAAAAACCTAAATTACTTAAGACCTATAACCTACAAGCAACATCCTAAACCTAAACCTTTAACTTTCATTGTAAATCCTAAATCCTAAGACCTAAACCGTAAAACTCTAACCCTTTAACCCATAACCTAAAAACAAATCCCAACAGTAAGTACGTACATTAAAGAATGCAATTATTTAAGAATCAATGTTTCTTTACCAAGCAAGGAAAAAAATGGTTATTGCCATACCAACTCTGTGAAAATGACCAAATCCAGCCATTGTCATCACCAACGGAGTCATAATTTGCGACAAACTGTAGGTATAAATAATTACAATATTGAAGCAAATGTTAAAAGTGCGTAGTAAAATACTATAATTACACTTACCAACATTTTATCCAAAAAATACGTGAAGAAGTCCACAGAAGCTATTCTTGTAACAAAAAGCAATATAATCAATATAAAAAAGAGCAAATAACGTAATATCAACCAGTGTCGTTATGTGCTATCCCTTGATCAACAACAGGTTAAGGATATCAAGCAAGATCCTCATGTGTTTTAAATAGATTTTTGGTAATCGTGATTGTAACACCTATAATAATACTTACAGTGCCTCCAATTGTGCTCAATATTGACAAATAAAAAAATTAGAGGTTATACCAGGTATAAGCATGAATTATGATAAATAAAGGTAAAAGACATGAATAAGTCAAGAAAGCAAGTAATCATACTAAAATATTATTTACAAGAAGCTTTATAAAAGGTGCACTTAACAAATAAAGTCAAATCCTAAACCTCAAACTTAAGCTTAAATACTAAACATTAAATCCTAAACCTAAAACCTATACTCTAACCCCTAAACCGTAAACCCTAAAACCTAAACCATGGTTCTAAATCCTATTACCTATATAACCTATAACCTAAGTGTTAAATTTTAATCCTAGAACTAAATCCTAAGTCCTAAAACATAAACCATGGTCCTAAATTCTAATACCTAAAACCTGTAATTTATCACCTATCACCTATCACCTAAACCTTTAAACTTTGTTTTAGACACTAAATCCTAATACCTAAGACCTATAACTTATAACCTATAAAACTATTAAACTTTAATCCTAAGCATTAAAATTTTTTCAAGAGAATAATAACTTTATTAAATGAGGGAAAAGGTTCAACATAATAAAGAAAGAGGCCAAAAAAGGCACTCAAAAAATATATAAAAAGAAAAATAGGAGCCACTGGAGGCCCTCTAAAAGACAATACAATGATTATATCTATGTAGGGAATTTCTAGATATGTTTCCAGAGAACAGGTATCTGGAAAAAAGAGTCGAGGCCTAGAAGCCAACAACTGATAAGCCCTGTGATGTCCTACATAATGACTGTCGGTGATTGATGTCGTCTACAGAAGATCCGATTACCCTCTCATACCATAAAAAGTAAATTATGGTAGAAAGGACCAACCGTGAGAGTATGTGTTTGAAATCGTTCCTTAGGTGAAGATGGGTGGAAGCCCACTAGAGGATGGGAAACTACAAAATCACAGGCCAAGCACAATACGCCGGCTAAAGAAGACAGAACACCAAACATTTGGAGCCTCTCTATAGTAGTACAAAGGCATCCTCATGAGGCTAACTAGAGGATAACAGAGCATCATGGAATAAGTTATGGAAACAATAGTAGGTAGTGGATTTGATCCACTTGGCATCGAGCTTGGCGAAGGTTCCATACAGAGTCAATAGAGAAAACTTCGGATGAATGACCATTCCAAACCCAACTATTGGACTACTGCCTAAACATTAAATTATAAATCCTCATACTTAATACCTATATATCCTACAACCTACATCCTAAACCTAAACCTTAAACTTTAATCCTAGAACCTAAATCCTAGATCCTAAATCGTATATCCTATATCCTAAATCCTAATATCTAAATCCTAAGACCTACACTATAAAACCTAAATCTTAAAACTTTAATCCTTAAACCCAAAACTTAAAAATAAATCCCAAGATTAAGTATATGGGTTAAGGAATGCAATTATCTAAGAACCAATATTTCTTTACCAAGAAAGACAAAAAATGGTTAGCTTCATACCATCTACATCAAAACAACTAAATCCAGTCATTGTCATCATCAACGGAGTCGTCTTCTAGGACAAACTATAGGTACAAATAATTACAATATTGAAGCAAAGGTTCTTTGTGCAACAAAATACTATAACTACACTTACCAAAATTGGATTAAAAAATATGTGATTATTGAAGGCCACGGAAGCTATTTTTGCAGCAAAAAGTTATAGATTCAACATAAAAAAGAGCCAATAACGCAATATAAACTAACCTCAACAATAGGCTCAGGATTTCATGCCTGTGGTCACATCTTTTAGATAGACTTTTTGTAATCGTGCACGCAACACCTATAACTGTACTTACAACAACTCTAGTTGTGCTCAGTATTGAAAAAAATTAAAATTATACACTTCAAAAATTAAAGATTATACCAGGTACAAGCATGCAATATGACAATAAAAGGTAAAAGATATTAATAAAAATCATACTAAAATATTATTTGCAACATGCTTCAAACAAGGTGGGCTTAACAAATACAACCAAATCCTAAACCTTAAACTTAAATTTAAATGCTAAACATTAAATCCTAAAACTTGAAACCCAAAAAACCTAAAACCTAAACCATAGTCCTATTCCTAATACTTGAGAGATATAATTTATAACCTATTACCTAACCTAAACCTTAAACCTATAATCCTAGACACTAAACCTTAAATCCTAATACCTAAGACCTATAACTTACAAGCTACATTCTAAACCTAAATGTTAAAATTTAATCCAAAATCCAAAATCCAAAATCATAAAAGTTAATATCTAAATCCTAAGACCTAAACTATAAAACCTAAACTGTAAAACTCTAACCTTTTAACCCTAAACTTAAAAATAAATCCTAACATTAAGTATATCTGTCAAGGAATGCTATTTTCTAATAACCAATAAATCTTTAACAAGCAGGACAAAATTTGATTACCTTCATAACATCTCTATGAAAACCATAAAATCCAGCCACTATCATCATCAATGGATTCATCTGTTGTGACAAACATTAGGTATAAATAATTATAATATTGAAGCAAAGGTTTAAAGTGTGCAGGTTACACTTACCAAAATTGGATCCAAATAATAGGCGACTGAAGAAGTCCACAGAAGCTATTTTTGCAGTAAAAAGCAATGTAATCAACATAAAAAGGAGCCAATAAACTAACCTCTTCATATGTTATCCCTCGATTAACAACCGGTTAAGGATATCATGTAAGATCATCACATTTTTTAAAAATATTTTTAGTAATCGAGACAACACCTACATTCGTACTTACATCACCTCGAGTTTTGCTTGGTATTGACAAATCAAAAAAGAAATCAAAATTTATGAACTTTAAAAATTAGAGATTATATTGTATGATTATACATTACAAAACAAAGTATAAGAAATTAATAAGTCATTAAAGCACAAAATCATACTAAAAATAGTATTTATAATATGCTTTATAAAAGGTGTACTTAAAATATACAACCAAATTCTAAACTTTAAACTTAAACTTAAATACTAAACATTAAATCCTAAAACCTGAAAAACTTTAAACCTTAAACCTGAAACCATAGGTATAAATTATAACACCTATGACCTGTAATTTATAACCTATAACCTATAACCCAAACCTTAACCTTTAATCCTAACTAAACCCTAAATCCTAATATCTAAGACCTACAACCGATAACGTATAACCTGTAACACCTTAAACTTCAACTCTAAACACTAAACCCAAAATCCTAATACTTAAGACCTACAAACTACAACCTACATCCTAAACCCAAACATCCCAAACCTTAAACTTTAATCCTAAAATACTACAACTTAAAACCTAAATCCTAAAATCTAAACCATGAAACTTAAACGTAAATCATAATACCTAAGACCTTTAACTTATAACCTATAACCTATAGCCTAAACCATGAACTTATATCCTAGACACTACACCCTAAATCCTAATACCTAAGACCTATATCCTATAACCTACATCCTGAAAGTAAACCTTAAACTTTAATTTTAAATCCTATATACTAAATCCTAAATCTTAATAATTAAATTTTAAGATCTAAACTATCAATTCTAAACCTTAAAACTCTAACCCCTCTTTAACCCTAAACTTAAAAATAAATCCCAACAATAAGTAGATGCATTAAGGAATGTAATTATCTAAGAATCAATGTTTCTTTACCAAGTAAGACAAAAAATTGTTACCTTCACACCATCTCTATAGCATCACCAAATCTAGCCATTGTCATCATCAACAGAGACGTCTTTTGTGACAAACTGTGGGTATAAATAATTATAATATTGAAGCAAAGGATTTGTGTGTAGTAAAATATTATAATTATATTTACAAAAATTGGATCTAAACAATACCTAGCTAAAGAAGTCTACAAAAGCTATTTTTACAGCAAAAAGTAATATAGTCAATAGAAAAAAGAGCCAATAATGTAATATAATCCAACCTCATTATGTTCTATCCCTCAATCAATTAAGGATATCAGGAAGGATACTCAAATCTTTTAGAAAGGTAATCGTGCTTGCAACACCTACAACTATATTTACAACACCTCCAGTTGTACTCGATATTGACAAATCAAAAAAGAAATCAAAATTTATGAACTTAAAAATCATAGATTCTATGGGGTATAAGCATACGTTAGAAAAAAAAGTTAAAAGATATTAATAAGTCAAGAAAGCACATAACCGTACTAAAATATTATTTACAACATGTTTTATAAAATGTGGACTTAACAAATAAAGCCAAAATCCTAATCCTTAAACTTAAACTTAAATACTAAACATTAAATCCTAAAACCTAAAACTTAAAACGTCTAAAACCTAAAACATTAAAACCTAAATCCTAAAGCCTAGAACCTAAAACTTTTTTTTTGAAGAGAATAATAAGTATATTAATAAGAGGGAAAAGGTTCAATATGTACAAGCAAAAGAAATTAGGCCACAGGTGACCCTCAACAAAATAATGAAATCATAAGAAATGGCCATAGAAGGCCCTTAGCAAAATAATACAAACGTCATATCTATGTGGGAAGTTTCTAAATATGTCACTGGAGGACTGGTATCTGGAAACGAATCTCAAGACCAAGAAGCCGAGAATGGATAAGCTCTAAGATGCCATGCGCAATGTCGGTGGTTGATCTGTGTGGTCTATCGAAAATCTAGTTTTTCCTCTCATACCATAGAAAGTAAACTATGGTAGAAAGGAATAACCATGAGACTATGTGTCTGAAATCCTTCCTCTGTCGAGGATAGGTGGAAGCCTACTGAAGGAGGGGGAACCAAGAAATTGAAGGCCAAACATTAGAGGTCTTCGTCAAGAGAGAGCCCCAAACCTATGAAGAAAAACTACACTGGAAGAAAAGGTGGTCGTGCATTTCTAGAGAAGAATCATATAAGATACAGGCTGAAGAAGACAAAACACCAAACATCTGAATGCAGTCTATAGTGCAAAGGCGTCCCTGTGAGGCTAGCCAGAGGATAAAAAAGTGTCGTGGAATATGCTCTGGAAACCACAGTAGGTGATGGATCAGATCTACTGGGAGTCGAGCTCGGAGAAGGTGCCATGCCGAGTCAAAAATGAAAACTCTAGATGAATAGCCCTTCCAAACCTAACTATTGGACTGTTGGATACGAGGCCTAAATCTAATAAGAGTCCCATACCTGCTGCAACTCACTACTCCCCTTAGGAAAAGTCCATGCACTAGAATGTACAATCTCTAAGACCTTGACATCCCAAAAGATCCCAGTAGAAGAGAGAACGTGAAAAGGAAATCAGTTATACATTGGCTCTTGATCCGGTAACCAATAATCTTGCCATATAGAGGTATCTCACCCATCTCTAATACATGCAACAATAAGTTCCCTGCACCACTCCCAGCTCAACAGAGTCTTCCTACAAACCCACAAGGAGCTAGACGGGACTCGAATATGCCAGAAATATCTACCCCTCAGCAAAACACCATGTACTGATTTGGTCCATATAGAGGATCTGTCTGTGAATAGTCATCACACATGCTTAAGTGTAGCAGCCCCATTCCAATCTCTGACCCACACCCTCCTGCCTTGGAAAGCAGACTGACTCCTATTTCACCTTTTCCCCAGTATGGGGTAGTGAGGAACCTCTCTAAAGAAAAGCTAACAATATGCTCCCAATACATCGAGTAATGCTAGCTAGCAGAATGAACATACTCGACCAGTAAACCTGTATAAAGAAGAGAACATATCTGATCAACTACAAACAACCTACATATGTTAGAGAAGTTGAAGTCCACCACTGAATCTGAGAAAGTATTCTCTCTACCAAAGGAAGAAAACCTAAGTGTCGTAACCTTGTAGTGATAAGAGGGACGCCTAAGTAGGGAATCGGGAGGGAACCAATATGAAATCCCAATACTCTCTAAAGAGAAGAAGACTCAGCCTCAGAGATCCTTAAGAAGAAAACCCGACTCTTGGCTGAGTTCATGCCAATCCAGAACCCCTATCAAAATCATCCAGAGCCTGTCGAATGAGTGCAATAGAGGCTAAATTTTCCCTACTGAAAAATCCTCAAGTCATTTGCAAAACAAAGATGTGAGAGGGAAAGCTGCCTACACCGTTAATGATAATGGTAGCTTGGTGCTGTAGTGGCCTCTCTCAATATCCCATCTAACGCCTCCATCACCAGTATAAACAAATAAGGAGAGAGGGGATCCCCATGTCGCACCCCTCATGCAACTAAAAAATATCCGTGTAGTGCACCATTAAGTGCTACAGAGAAATGTGCTAATCTGAGACAAGCTTCAATCCAACTGATCATACAGTAAGGAACACCAATAGTCCTCAATCCCAATAGAATAAACTCCCAACTGACTATATCAAAAGCCTTATGAATATCTACCTTGACTACACACCGCGATGGTGAGCGATCAAGGTGATAATCATGCATTAACTCCTAGGTAAGAAAAATAGCATCTGCAATCTATATCCTAAGAACGAAAACCATACGAGCTTTCCCAGTCACCTCTGGTAGAATAACTTTAAACCGATTTGCAATGAACTTTGAGATGCACTTATAAAGGATATTGCAGTAAGAGATCGGTCTGTAGCCATTCAGTGTCTGTTGGCTCTCTACCTCGGGTACCAAGGCGGTCCTAGTGGAGGTCACCCATCGAGGTATAGCTGAGATAGAGAAAAAATACCGCACTGCAACCCTAAAATCTACTCCGATAATATCTCAACACCTCTTATAGAAAAAAGAGTTGTACCCATCAGGCCCTAGAGCCTTATCCTCTAGGATGGAGAATAAAGCAGTACGTTTCTCCTCATCTGAAACTAAGCTCTCTAAAGACTGAATCATATCCTCTGGGATACATCAAGTGAAGAATCTAATAGTATCAACTGAAGGTATCGAAGGGGAGGCTTGGAGGATACCATAAAAATAATCTACTGCCATCTGCCCCAGTGTTCGTTGGTCAGTGATAAAAATGCTTGTCTCATGCTGTAAACCATGCACCCAACCTTTGACCTACCTGTGGATCAAGGATCTGTGGAAGAATATAGTATTCTAGTCACCCAGAGCTAGCCACTGGACCTGAGATCTCTGTCTATAGAGTGACTCCTCATCTTACATCGATCGGTAGTATTGCTGACCTAGGCCACGCTCAGTAATACCTAAATCAGAACCTAAACCTTAAAACCTACTGTGGTCCTAAATCTTAATACCTAATACCTATAATTTATAACCTATATAACCTAAAACCTAAACCTTAAACTTTAATCTTAGAAACTAAACCCTAAATCCTAACACTTAAGAGTTATAACTTATAACCTTAAGCATTAATCCTAAATAATAGACCCTAAATCCTAACGTCGAAGACCTATAACCTCCAACCTACATCCTAAACCTAAACGTTAAACTTTAATCCATACAGTACATCCTAAAACCTAAAACCTGAAATTGAAAACCTAAACTACGAACCTTAATTGTAATTTTTTTATAAGAAAGTGACATGTATATTAATAAAGAGGGAAAAGGTTCAATATCTACAAGCAAGCAAAAAGAAATCAGGTCACAGGGGACCCTCAACAAAAACAATCATTAAAATGGCCACAGAAGGCCCTAAAAAAAACAATACAAACGTCATATCAATGTGGGAAGTTTCCAGATATGTCGCTAGAGAACTGGTATCTGGAAACGAGACTCAAGACCTAGAAGTCGAGAATGGATAAGCTCTGACATGTCCTACACAATGTCAGTGGTCGATCTGTGTCGTCTGCTGAAAATCTGGTTATTCTTTTCATAGCAGTGAAAGTAAACTATGGTAGAAAGGACTAACCGTGAGACTATGTATCTAAAATCCTTCCTCCACCGTAGATGGGTGGAAGCCCACTATAGGAGGGATAGCGAAGAAGTCGAAGGTCAAGCAGTGGAGGTCCTCGTTGGGAGAGAGTCCCAAACCTGGAAAGAAAATCTGCACTGAAAGAAAAGGTAGTCATGTGTCTCTAGAGAAGAATCACACAGAACATAAACTGAAGAAGACAATACACCAAACATCTGAAGCCTGTCCATAGTCAAGAGGCGTCATTGTTAGGCTAACCAAAGAATAAAAGAGTGTCATAGGATATGCTTTGGAAACCAAAATAAGTGATGAATTGGATGCACTCGGCTTCGAGCTCGAAGAAGATGCCATACAGAATTAACAGTGAAAACTCCAGATGAATGACCCTTCCAAACCCAACTATCGCACTACTGGGTACGAGGCCTAATTCTGATAGAGTCCCATACCTGTTGCAACTCATTGCTCCCCTCAGGAAAAGCCCAATCGCCGGAATCTATAATCTCCGAGACCCTAGCATCCCAAGAGAGCCCAGTAGAAGAGAGAACCCGGAAAGGAAAACGATCACACAATGGTCTCTGATCCGGTAACCAGTAATCCTGCCATATAGAGGTATCTCACCCATCTCCAATACACGCTACAATAAGTCCCTGACACCACTACTAGCTCAATAGAATCTTCCTCAAAACCCAGGAGGAGCTAGATGGGACCCAGATATGCCAGAAAGATCTACCCCTCAACAATACAGCATGTACCCATGCAGCCCATATAGAAGATCTGTCTGCGAATAGTCACCACATGTACTTAAGTGTAACAGCCCTATTCCATTCTCTAACCCGCTTAACTCCTAAACCACCCTCCTGTCTGGGAAAGCAAACTGACTCCCATGCCACCTTTGCCCCAGTATGGGGCAGTGAGATACCTCTCCAAAAAAAAGCTGACAATATGCTCTCAATGCGTCGAGTAATGCTAGCTGGCAGAATGAACATACCTGACCAATAAACCTGTATAGAGAAGAGAACAAATCTGATCAACTGCAAATGACCCACATATGTGAGAGAAGCAAAAGTCCACAATCAGATTCTACAAAGTATCCTCTCTACCAAAGGAAGACAATCTAAGTGTTGTAACCTGGTAGTGATAAGAGGGATGCCCAAGTACCGAATCAGAAGGGAACCTATCTGAAACCCCAATACTCTCTGAAGAGAAGAAGACTCAGCCTCAGAAATCCCTGAAAAGAAAACCCGAATCTTGGTCGTGTTCATACCCAATCCAGAAACCCTCTTAAAATCTGCCAAAGCCTGTCAAATGAGCACAATAGAAGCTGAATCTGCCCTACTAAAAATCATCAAGTCATCCGCAAAACAAAGGTGAGTAAGAGAAATCTGCCTACACTACCAATGATAACGGTAGCCTGGAGCTGTAGTGACCTCTCTCAATATCCCATCCAACCCCTGCATCGCGAGTACAAATAAATAAGGAGAAAGGGGATCCCTCTGTTGCACTCCCCGTGTAGTAGTAAAATATTAGTGAAGTGCACCGTTAAGTGCAATAGAAAAGTGTATTGATTTGAGACAAGCCTCAATCCAACTGATCATGCAATCAGGAACACCAATAGTTCTTAATCCTAGAAGGATAAACTCCCAACTGGCTGTATCAAAAGCCTTGCGAATATCTATCTTGAGTGCACACTATGGTGGTGAGCGATCAAGGTGATAATCGTGCATCAACTCCTGGGTAAGAAAAATAGCATCTACAAGCTGCCTCCCCGGAACAAAAGCCATTTGAGATCTCCCAATCACCTCCTGTAGAACAACTTTAAACTGATTTGCAATGACCTTTGAGATGCATAGGACATTGCAACAAGAGATCGGTCTGAAGTCATTCAGTTTCTATGGGCTCTCCACCTTGGGAACCAAGGCGATCCTAGTGGAGTTCACCCATCAAGGCATAACTAACGTAGAGAAGAAATACCACACTGCTACCCTTAAATCTGCTCCAATAATATCCCAACATCTCTTATATTAAAAAGAGGTGTACCCATCAGGCCTTGGAGCCTTATCCCTCGGGATGGAGAATAAGGCAGTACGTATCTCCTAATCCAAAACTTGGCTCTCCAAAGAATGAATCATATCCTCTGGGATACGTGGAGTAAAAAATCTGGCAGTATCAGCTGAAGGTACAGAAAGGGGGGCTCGGAGGATACCCTGAAAATAATCCACTACCATCTGTCCCAGTGCTCCCTGATTAGTGATAAAAATGTCTGTCTCATCCTTTAAACCATGCGTCGGACCTCTGACCTATCTATGAATTAAGGATCTACGAAAGAATCTGGTATTTTGGTCACCCAGAGCAAGCCACTGAACCCGAGACCTCTGTTAATAGAATGACTCCTCATCCTGCACCAATCGGTAGTACTGCTTAGCTAGGTCACGCTCAGCAAAGACTAAATCATCGAAAGTGGAAGGACTTCAGCTCCTGCTTCAGTAGACCTCACCGATGAGTCAAGCAAAACATAGGGTCCCCTCATACAGGTGTAATCCAAATCCTCCTAACATGATCTGAGAAGTCAGGATGATTAGCCCAACATTTCATAAACTTGAAAGGAGTAGGAGGCCGACGGTGCTGGACTCCAAACTGAACCACCATAGCACTATGATCAGATATATCCCTCGGTAAAGCCCCTGTAAAGGTACTTGGCCAAGATGAGAACCACGCGGAGTTACCGAAACTCCAATCCAAACACCGAAGAATAGAACCCGAGCCCTCCTGTCCATTATGCCAAGTGTACCGCAAACCCCTATAAGGAATCCGTAACAACTTTGCATCATGTAAACACTGCCCAAAATCATCCATAAGCCTATAACATCCAGTATCCCCCCAACTCTATCAGAGTGACTCAAAATGGCATTAAAATCACCTAATACCAACCAAGGCATACTACTGAATCGGTGAGCTTGCAATCGAAGAAAATCCCATAAATCTCGTCTAGCACCCGGATCAGTGGAACCATAAACGACTATCAAAACAAAAGTAGTACCCTTCATACGAATAGTCACCTCACTACTAATAGCCTGTAAAGTGAAAACCAGACTCTGAATCATGAACGGTCCTGGATCCCAACATAATAAAATGCAACAAGCAATGTTCTCCAACCCCTGCAAGTGGCATCAACTACACTCGGAATACCTAAAGAAGTAACCTTAGTCTCCAACAGCCCAATCAAACTGAGGTCATACTGCAAAATCCAATCCTTGACTACTCTCTGAGTACTGGAGCCATTGAGGCCCCGAATATTCCAACTTCCTATCATAGGAAATCAGAAGCAAGAACTGTTGTAGAAATCAACTAGAGGGGCCAAACCCCTCGCTCCCCCTATCGGCACTCATGCCTAAAAAGAGATAAGCATGAGCAAGTGGTGTAGTGTCCAATGGAAGAAACTCTCCAAAAGTGCCAATAAAGCTGGGACCATGGCTACTACTGGGAGTAGATGCTTTTGTGCTAAGCATATAAAGCATCTGACTGGGAGAAACCCTTAAATCCAAGGAAGCATTATGAGGAGGCGTCCGACAAGGAGTATACTGGTAGTGTGTGGGAGAAACTACTGATACTCTAGATATGGAAACATGGGTGGTGTCCCGAGTCAAAGGACTGGTGGATCGACCTGAAGTCACTGTCTGAAAAGGTGAAACAACTATAGGTACTGTAGCAATTACAGGCTTAATTGGGACTTTGGCAACTGTAGGGGTAGGCAGGTCTGCAATCACCATCTGAATAGGCGACGAAACAATAATATCAGGTGATGTAGCTGTAGGCACAACAGATGCTGGGGGAACTGTAAGAGACTCAGAAATATGAGGCTTGGCAGCAGGCTGGAATGCAGCTGCAGTCGGAGGAGTACAGGAGTGGCCAAATACACAACATTGTGAACATTGTTTAGGGGTCCACTCGTACTCAATTCGAACATGAATCGGCTTGGTGCTCAATTCAAAATCAATCACTAGCTCGTGTAGTGAATCTAAATCAGCAGAAAGTTCCACACAGAACAGGGCGAAGGAAAGGCGGGTACGAGTGGACGTATAACTATCACAGTTAAGCAGCCTGCCGATCTGTTGGGCCAAAAAGGCTAGACTGTGGTCATTCCTTATGGTGAAAGGTAATCCATGAAGTCAAACCCATACAGGCAATCTAGAGACTTGAGACTTGTCAAAAACAAAATGGGGATGCCACTGTTCTAAGATAACAGATTTCCCCCCAAAAGTCCATGGGCCTCACTTTAAAATGGGCTATAAGGCCTCCTCTGACCTAATTAGGAATAAAAAGAACCCAGTGCTAGTGGAGAGAACATCCTCCAGGCCTAGGGTCTGCCAAGCCCGCATTGCTAGAGTCTGCTTAGCGGGAAAAGGCATACTGTGTCCCGGGAAAAAACCAACTAAGCATCAAATCCATTCATGCAAGCTCTCATCAATAAACTTAGTCGACATGGTCACTCGACCACCAGAGGGCGTATAAGGCAAATTAGGGAAATGAAATCCAGTAGTAGAATTTGTTATTCTAAGTTTTTCCACCCAGGAAAAATCAATAGGTTTTTTAGCAGTTCTTTGCCTAGAATTTACATGCAACACAGTTCTAGGGGCACTTATGGAATTACATATGAGGGCATTTTGAAATTACCTCCAGCAGGGGCTGAACTGGAATTCTCATGTGTTGAGATGGCATTTTTGAAATTAATTCCAGCAAGGGCAGAATTGGAATTGGCATGTGTTGAGGTGGCCTTCGAAGTAATCTCCTCCAAACCATTCATCAGATCTCCATTTGCAAACTCATCACCATGGAGATGCAGCAAACCAGTCGACGGTGGACCAGTCACCATGGGCAGACCAGTCGACGGTGGACCAGTCACCATGGGCAAACTAGTTGACGGTAGAACTACATATGACAGACATCACAACTCCCTTTCCTTTTGCAACGCGTTGTCTAGCCGTCGGGTGTGGGACGGTGGCGTGGGTAGATCTCCGATGGCATCTTCTTTACCGGTGGTGACTGTGGGATGGCTGTGTGGTGGGAGAGGTTTCGGTGTTGTTTGTTGCACGTTAGGTGCGGTGGTGGTGGGATTTGCTGTGAAGGTGATCGATTTAGGTACGAAGGCGATGTGAGGATTGTCGATCGAATTTTGTGGGTCGTGGGTTGTGGGTTCTTCCAATCGAAAAACCAAATGGAGGGTTGTGTAGATTGGAAGATGGCGAGTTGTTTAGTGTGGTTTGTGATGGAAGGAGATGATTCAATGAAATTCTGACGATTGTTGCAAATGTCGGTGGTGGACTGACAGCAGCTGGTGCAGTGGCGGTCAAGCGGTCTGCCAGAGACTGCTGGCGGTTAGTAGATGCTGGAGACCGTTTCCTCAATTTCTGGGACATGAGGACTATAGAAAATTGAGAGAAAAATTTTTCAAGAAAACACTCCCCTACTTAATTGTAAATCCTAATACCTAAGACCTATAACTTAACTAACCTATATAACCTATAACCTAATCCTTATACTTTAATCCTAAAAACTAATCCCAAAATCCTAATACATAAGACCTATAACTTACAAGCTACGACCTAAACCTAAATCTTAAACTTTAATCCTAAATACTATATCCTATATCCTATATCCTAAATCTTAATATCTAAATCCTAAGACCTAAACCTTAAAACTCTAACCATTTAACCTTAAACTGAAAAACAAATCCTAACAGTAAGTATATGCATTAAGGAATGCTATTATCTAAGAATTAATATTTCTTTACCAAGCAGGAGAAAAAATGGTTACCTTCATGCCATCTCTATCAAAACCACCAAATCGAGCCAATTTCATCATCAATAGAGTCGTCTTTTGCGACAAACTGTAGGTGTAAATAAGTTCAATATTGAAGCAAAGGTTCTGTGTGTAATAAAATACTATGATTACACTTACAAAAAGCCTTGGAGTTATTAGATTACATTTTTCAAGGTTGGCCATTGCTAGGCACTGGTAGAATCAAATTCCTCTTTTAGAGATAAGATGACTAAGTCCCAGGCATACTTGAAACATCTTAAGTAAGCATAGTTACTTATTGAAAATGTTATGTATCAAATAGGTAAAGAAATAACTTTCTTTAATATAATCAATGATCAAAAGAATAATAATTAAGTACCTTCCACGCTTTCTATGGTTGTTTGAAAAAATTAGCAATAGTTAGTAAATCATCAAGGTGTTAACATTTTAGGTTTTCAAAAATCAAAATTGAATTATCATAGGAAAATCTAACCGATCATGCCTTTCGGGAAAAATTTACATATGATTTTTCAAACTTAATAGTACAACAACTATAGCTAACTTTGTTGAGTAATGTGCCAGATGACATAAATGAACAAGTTTAGTAAATAACTTTTATTCTATCATACGACAGCAACCTTGTGCCCCCAAAAGCCCAAATTTACTGAAAGTATTTTTTGGCCTTCAAAATCCAACCATGAGGATCTCCTCCATCATAATGAAGACATTCCATCTTTGTATGCTGTTGATGATAGGGGTATTATAAACACCATGGTGAGTCAACTTAGGCATTAGCTTCATCATCCCACGGTGATCTTACATTATCATGAGGTTCTGTAACCTGATTAACACCTTTGGCTTTGGATTGGGCCTTCAAATTGGCATCCATGGCTATCATTTGGGATGTAAGGAGGGCTAATTATTAGAAAATGACTTCATTGGCAGGGTTGATCAGTTGTGTGTTGTAGCAGAAGGAGGGAGTTAGTGGAGGTATAGTTAAGGAAGTGGAGGGAGGTGGTGGAGGGTCAGTTGAGGAAGTGGAGGGACGTGGTGGAGGGTTAGTTGAGGAAATGGGGTAGGTAGGAATCATTGGGGGTAGTGTAAGGCTATGATACCAAAATTTTAGGAGCTATTGATGAAAGTAAGGAAAATGGCTTCCTAATAGCAAACTTAAATGAAATAACACTTAAAGATAGTCCATATGGAGAGGAAGAGACTCCAACATAATGACTCAAAGTAATTATGCCATTTTAAATGATCAAAACAAAATTATTTAAACTAGTAAGAACATAACAAATTTCTAGGACTTAGCAAAACTGTTTAGAAAGTAGAGCTGAAAGTGATAATCTTATAAAACATACAAATGGAGTGGCTGCAGATTTTGCTAGATTTATACAAGATTCAAAAACTACCTTACGCTATTAACTTCTTCACTACTGACTTTTTCCATGTTCATGTGATTTTTATGTGATGCCTTATTTTTCCTTCTTAAATAAGTCTTTAAGTGAGGTGTTGTATCAAAAACTCATAAACTATCTTGATATACTAAAATTTTTAATGTGGATAGAGCTATTGATAAACAATTACTACTAGATAGAAGATAGACTCCCAAATGATGGGCATTCTTAATATCAATTAAGCATTGCACACAATTATATACAGAAGATTTTATCTAATTCTCAATCATAATTCAACTGGAAAGTTATGTCAAAAACAATCATTGTCCAAAAATTTTCACATACAACAAACTACATCTACAACAAATATTCTCAAATTCCTAACAGACTGATCCAGGATAATGAAACAACATCCATAAACTTTCACCCAAACTTTGGAGTACCAAATTACATACTGAGCCATAAAATTGTTGTTTAAAATTGAAAGGAAAACCTAAACCTTAAACTTAAATACTAAACATCAGATCCTAAAACCTATAACCTAAATAACCTAAAACATATACTTTAAAGCCTAAACCGTAAACCCTAAAACCAAAACCAAGGTCCTATATCCTAATAACTATATAACCTGTAACCTAAATGTTAAATTTTAATCCTGGACACTAAATCCTAAATCCTAATACCTAAGACATATAACTTATAACCTATAACCTATAACCATAAGCTTTATTCCTAAACACTTGCCCTAAATCCTAATACCTAAGAAAAATAACTTATAACCGACATCCTAAACCTAAGCCTTAAACTTTAATCCTAAATACTATATCCTGAAACCTAAAACCAAAATTCTAATATCTAAACCCTAATCCTTAAACCTAAACCATAGACCTTAATTGTAAATACTAATTCCTATGATCTACAACTTATAACCTTTAACCTATAAACTAAACCTTAAACTTTAACGCTAAAAACTAAACTGTAAATCTTGATACCTAAGACCTATAACCTACAAGCTACATTCTAAACATAAACCTCAAACTTAAATCATAAATCCTATATCCTATAAGCTATATTTTATATCCTATATCCTATATCCTAAATCCTAATATCTAAATCCTAAGACCTAAAATATAAATCCTAAACCTTAAAACTCTAATCCATTAACCCAAGACATGAAAATAAATCCCAAGAGTAAGTACATGCGTTAAGGAATGCAATTATCTACAAATCGATATTTCTTTGCCAAGCCAAAAAAAAATGGTTACCTTTATATCGTCTCTATCAAAAACACCAAATCCATCCATTTTCATCATCAACGGAGTCATCTTCTGTGATAAGTTGTAGGTATAAATAGTTACAATATTGAAGCAAAAGTTTTATATGCAGTAAAATACTATAATTACAGTCGTAAAAATTGAATCCAAAAAACACGTGACTGAAGAAGTCCATGGAATTTATTTTTCTAGCAAAAAGTAATATAATCATCATAAAAAAAACCAAAAATGCAATATAAAGCAACCTCGTTTATATTAATTTATGAACTTCAAAAATTATAGATTATACCAGGTATAAGAATACATTACGTCAAAAAAAGGTAAAAGATCTTAATAAGTTAAGAAAGCACATAATCATACTAAAATATTATTTACAACATGCTTTATAAATGGCGGACTTGGCAAGTACAACCAAACCCTAAATCTTAAACTTAAATACTAAACATTAAAACATAAAACCTAAAAAATTTAAAACCTATACTCTAAACCCGAAATCGTAAACCCTAAAACGTAAACCATGGTCCTAATTCCTAATACGTATATAGCTAACAACCTAAACTTTAAATTTTAATCCTTGACACTAAATATTAAATCCTAATACCTAGGACCTATAACTTATAACCTATACCCTATAACCTATAACCTTAAACTTTAATCCCAAGCACTTACCCTAAATCTCAATACCTAAGACCGGTAACCAACAACCTACATCCTAAACCTAAACTTAAAATTTAACCTTAAATATTTTATCCTAAAGCCAAAAACTTAAAATCTAAAACTTAAACCGTAATCCTTAAACCTAAACCATGAACCTTAATCGAAAATCCTGATACCTAAGACCTACAACTTATAACCTATAACCTATAAACTAAACCTTAAACTTTAATGCCCATACCTAATACCTATAACCTACAAGCTACATCCTAAACCTAAACCTTAAACTTTAATCATAATTCTTATATTCTATATC
The DNA here is from genome assembly GCA_027563915.1 of Erythroxylum rotundifolium. Taxonomy (NCBI): domain Eukaryota; kingdom Viridiplantae; phylum Streptophyta; class Magnoliopsida; order Malpighiales; family Erythroxylaceae; genus Erythroxylum; species Erythroxylum rotundifolium. The sequence continues at coordinate 23,271 of JAOSBO010000193.1, read as the reverse complement.
CTATATCCTATATCCTATGTCCTAAATCCTAAAACCTAATATCTAAACTATAAACCTAAACCTTAAAACACTAATCCTTTAACCTTTAACTTAAAATTAAATCCTAAGATTAAGCACATGCGTTAAGGAATGCAATTATCGAAGAATCAATAATTCTTTACTAGGAAAAACAAAAAATGGTTACCATTATACAATCTCTATAAAAACCACCAAATCTTGCCATTGTAATCATCAACAGAGTCGCCTTCTGTGACAAACTGTATATATAAATAATTACAATATTGAAGCAATGGTTATGTGTGCATTAAAATAATGTAATTACACTTTAAAAAATTCGATCCAAATAATATGTGACTAAAGACGTCCACGGAATCTATTTTTTGTAAGAAAATTAATATAATCACTATGAAATGAGTCAATAATGAAACATAAACTAACCTCTTTATGTGTTATCCCTTTATCAATAATAGGTTAAGGATATCAGGTAGGATCCTCGAATCCTTTAGAAAGATTTTTAGTAATATTGCTTACAACACCTGAAACTATACTTATAACACCTCTAGCTTTGCTTTACAAAAGACGGACTTAACAAATACAACCAAATCCTAAACCTTAAACATAAACTTAAAGACCAAGCATTAAAACCTCAAAATCCTAAAACCTATACTCAAAACCCTAAACCCTAAACCCTAAACCTGAAAACCTAAACCTTGGTCCTAAATCCTAATACCAACATAACTTATAACCTAAGCATTAAATTTTAATCCTAGACACTAAATCCTAAATCCTAATACCTAAGACCTATAACTTATAACCATACCCTATAACCGTAAACGTTAATCCTAAACACTAACCCTAAAAGCTAATTCCTAAGACCGATAACCTACAACCTACATCCTAATCCTAAACCTTAAACTTTAATCCTAAATATTACATCCAAAAACCTAAAACTTAAAATCTAAAACCTAAACCCCAATTCCTAAATGGAATCGATTATCCTTAATCGTAAATCCTAATGCCTAAGACCTTTAACTTATAACCTATAACCTATAAACTAAACCTTAAACTTTAATCCTAAAACTAAACCCTAAATCTTAATACGTAAGACTAATAACCTACAAGCTACATCCTAATCCTAAACCTTAAACTTTAATCCTATTTCCTTTATCATATATCCTATATTCTATATACTATATCTTGTATCCTATATCCTATCATTTAAATCCTAAGACCTAAACTACAAAACAAAAACCTTAAAACTCTAATCCTTTAACCTTAAACTTGAAACTAAATCCTAAAAGAAAATACATGCTTTAAGTAATGCAATTATCTAAGAATCATTATTTACTTAACAAACAAGACAAAAAATGGTTGCCTTTGTACCACTTTTATTGAAACCACCAAATACATCCATTGTCATCATCAACAGAGTCATCTTCTGCGACAAGCTGTAGGTATAAATAATTACAATACTGAAGCAAAGGTTCAATGGTCAGCAAAATACTACAATAACACTTACCAAAATTGGATCCAAACAATACTTGACTAAAGAAATCAACAGATTCTATTTTTGCATAAAAAAGTAATATAATCAACATAAGAAAAGCCAATAACGCAATATAGACGAACCTCCTTGTATGTCATTCCTCGATCAATAATGGGCTAAGGATATCAGGTAGGATACTCACATCTTTTAGATATATTTTTAGTAATCGTGCTTGCAACACCTAAAACTATACTTACAGCACCTTTAGTTTTGCTCAATATTGTTAAATCGAAAGACAAAATTTATGAACTTAAAAAATAAGAGGTCATAATAGGTATAAGCATGCATTACGACAAAAAAAAAGATATTAATAAGTCAAGAAAGCATATAATCCTATTAAAATGTTGCTTACGTCATGCTTTGTAAAAGGCAAACTTAACAAATACAACCAAATCCTGAACCCTAATCTTAAAATTAAATACTAAACATTAAATCCTAAAACCTAAAACCTAAAAACCCTAAAACCTCTACTCTAAGCCTTAAACCATAAACCCTAAAACCTAAACCATGGTCATAAATCTTAATACCTATATAACCTATAACCGAAGTGTTAAATTTTAGTCTTAGACACCAAATCCTAAATCCTAAATCCTAAGTCCTAAATCTTAAATCCTAAGACCTATGAATTTTAACCTATAACCTTAAACTTTAATCCTAAACACTTACCCTAAATCGTAATAACAAAAACCGATAGCCTACAACGTACATCCTAATCCTAATCCTAATCCTAAACCTTAAACTTTAATTCTAAATACTATATCCTGAAACCTAAGACATAAATCTATAACCTAAACTCTAATTCCTAAACTGAAACTATGAACCTTAATCATAAAATCGAATGCCTAAGACCTATAACTTATAACTTATAACCTATAAACTAAACCATAAATTTTTACCGTAAATTCTAATACCTAATACTAATAACCTACAAGCTACATCCTAGTCCTAAAAGTTAAACTTTAATCCTAAACCTTTATCATATATCGTATATTACATATCCTAGATCGTGAATCCTATTATCTAAATCCTAAGACCTAAACTACAAAACCTAAACCTTAAAACTCTAATCCTTTAACCATAAACTTAAAAACAAATCCAAAGAGTAAGTACATGCGTTTAGTATTGCAATTATCTAAGAATCAATATTTTTTTACCAAGAAAGATAGAAAGTGGCAGCATTCAGACCATTTGTATCATAACCATCGAATCCATCCATTATCATCGTCAATGGAGTCGTCTTCTACAACAAGTTGTAGGTACAAATAATTACAATATCGAAGCAAAGATTTTACGTGATGTAAAATACTATAATTACACTTATCAAAATTGGATCCAAACAATACGTGACTGATGAAATCCACATAATCTATTTTAGCAGTAAAAAGTAATATAATCAACAAAGGAAAATCCAATAACGCAATATAAACTAACCTCGTTATATACTATCCCTCGATCAACAATAAGCTAAAGATATCAGGCAAGATCCTCAAATCTTTTAGATAGATTTTTGGTAATCATGCTTGCAACACCTAAAGCTATAATTATAACACCTCTAGTTTTGCTCGATATTGACAAACCGAAAAAGAAATCAAAATTTATGAACTTTAAAAATTAAAGATTATACTAGGTATAAGCATGCATTATGACAAAAAAAAGTAAAAGATTTTAATAGGTGAAGAAAGCACATAATCATATTAAAATATTATTTGCAACATGATTTATGAAAGATGGACTTAACAATTACAAGCAAATCTTAAACCTTAAACTTAAATACTAAACATTAAATCCCAAAACCTAATACCTATATTCTAAACTCAAAATCCTAAACCCTAACCCAAAACCATAGCCCTAAATCCTAATACCTAATAATCTATAACCCAAACATTAAATTTTAATTCTAGACACTAAATCCTAAAAAACCTAAAACCTATATTCTAAGCCCTAAATTGTAAACCCTAAAGCCTAAATCATGGTCCTAAATCTTAATACCTATATAACATATAACCTAAGTGTTAAATTTTAGTCTTAGACATCCTAAATCATAATTCCTAAGACATAAAACTTATAACCTATAACCTTAAATTTTAATCCTAAACGCTTACCCTAAATCCTAATACCTAAGACCGATAACGTACAACCTACATCCTAATCCTAAACCTTAAACTTTAATCCTAACTACTATATCATAAAACCTAAGACTTAAAAATCTATAACCTAAACTCTAATTCCCAAACCGAAACTTTGAACCTTAATCGTAAATCCTAATGCCTAAGACCTATAACTTATAACCTGTAACCTATAAACGAAATCTTAAACTTTAATCCAAAAAGCTAAACCCTAATCCTAACACCTAAGACTAATAACCTAAAAGCTACATCCTAATCCTAAACCTTAAGCTTTAATCTTAAATTCTTTATCCTATATCCTATATCCTATATCCTATATCCTATATCCTATATCCTATATCCTATATCCTATATCCTATATCCTA
>JAOSBO010000193.1:3265-18363 GCA_027563915.1 Erythroxylum rotundifolium | reverse complement strand
CTATATCCTATATCCTATATCCTATATCCTATATCCTATATCCTATATCCTATATCCTATATCCTATATCCTAAATCGTAAATCCAAATATCTAAATCATAAGTCCTAAACTATAAAACCTAAACCTTAAAACTCTAATCCTTTAACCCTAAATTTAAAAATAAAGCCCAAGAGCAAGTGCATATGTTAAGGAACGCAATTATCAAAGAATCAATATTTCTTTACCAAGCAAGACAAAAAATGGTTACCTTTATACCCTCATTATCAAAACCACCAAATCCAGCCAATGTCATCATCAACGAAGTCATCCTCTCTGATAAATTGTAGGTATAAATATCTAAAATATTCAAGAAAAGGTTTTGTATGAAATAAAATATTATAATTACACTTAGGAAAATTGGATCCAAACAATATGTGTCTGAAAATGCCCACTGAATCTATTTTTACAGCAAAAAGTAACATAATTAGTGGGAAGAAAAACCAATAACACAATATAAACAAACCTCGTTCAGACCTATCCCTTGATCAAGAACTATTTAAGGATATTAGGTAGGGTCCTCGCATCTTTTAGACAAATTTTTGGTAATTATACTTGCAACACCAACAACTGTGCTTTTAAATCTCTAGTTGTGCTCAATATTGACAAATTGAAAAAGAAATCAAAATTTATGAACTTCAAAAGTTAGAGATTATTCCAGGTATAAGCATGCATTATGATTAAAAAAAAGGTCAAATAAATTATTAAGTCAAGAAGCACATAATCATACTCCAATATTATTTGCAACATGGTTTATAAGAGATGGACTTGACGAATACAACCAAATCCTAAACCTTAAACCTAAACTTAAATGCTAAACATTAAACCCTAAAACCTAAACTCTAAACCCTAAACTCGAAATCCTAAACCCTAAATCATAAAACCTAAACCACGGTCCTAAAACCTAATATCTATATCACCTATAACCTAAACATTAAATTTTAATTCTAGACACTAAACCCTAAATCCTAATACTTAAAACTTATAACATATAACCTATAACCTATAGCCTATAACTTTAATCCTAAACACTTACCATAAATCCTAATACCTAAGCCCTATAACCTACAACTTACATCCTAAATCTAAACCTTAAACTTTAGTCCTAAATACTATATCCTAAAACCTAAAACCTAAAACCTGAAATCTAAAACCTAAACCCTAATACCTAAGGTATAAATAATTAAAATATTCAAGAAAAGTTTTTGTGTGCAATAAAATACTATCATTACACTTACCAAAGTTGGATACAAACAATACATGACTGAAGAAGTCCATAGAATCTATTTTTGCAACAAAACAAAATATAATCAACATAAAAAAGAGCCAATAATGCAATATAAACTAATCCCATTATGTGTTATCCCTCGATTAACAACAGGTTAAGAATATCATACAGAATCCTTGCATTTTCTAGATAGATTTTAGTATTCTTGCTTGCAACACCAAATTCTGTACTTTCAACACCCCCCAGTTATGCTGGATATTGACAAATCAAAAAAGAAATCAAAATTTACAAACTTCAAAAATTAGAGATTATACCAGGTGTAAGCATGCATTATGAGCAAAAAAAAGAAAAAGGTAATAATAAGTCAAGAAAGCACATAATCATGTTGAAATATTATTTGCAATGTGCTTTATAAAAAGGTGGACCTAACAGACACAACCAAATCCTAAACATTAAACTTAAACTTAAATACTAAACAATAAATCCTAAAACCTAAAGCTATTCTCTAAACCCCAAACTGTAAGCCCTAAAACCTTAACTATAGTCATAGATCCTAATACCTATATATCCTGTAATGTAAATGTTAAATTTTAATCCTACACACTAAATCCTAAATCCTAGCACCGAAGACCTATAACTTATAACCTCTAATCTTAAACTTTCATCCTAAACACTTACCCTACATCCTTATACCTAAGACCTATAACTGCAACCTACATCCTAAACCTAAACCTTAAACTTTACTCCTAGAAACTAAACCCTAAATCTTAGTACCTAAGACCTAAGACCTATAACCTACAAGCTACATCCTAAACCTAAACATTAAACTTTAATCCTAAATCATATATCCTATATCCTAATATCTAAAGCCTAAGGCATAAACTATAAAACCTAAGTCTCAAAACCCTAATCCTTTCACCCTAAGCTTAAAAATAAATCCCAAGAGTAAGTACATTTGTTAAGGAAAGCAATTATCTAAGAATCAATATTTCTTTACCAAACAAGGTAAAAAATGGTTGCCTTTATACCATTTCTACCAAAACCACCAAATCCTGCCATTGCCACCTTTAATAGAGTTGTCTTTTGCAATAAACTGTAGATATAAATAATTACAATATTGAAGAAGAGATTTTGTTCGCAGTAAAATACTATAATTGCACTTACCAAATAAGACAACTAAAGAATTCCACAAAATTTATTTTAGCAGCAAAAGTATTATAATCAACATAAAAAAGAACCAATAATGCAATATAAACTATCCTCGTTATGTGCAATCCCTCGATCAACAACAGGTTAAGGATATCAAGCAGGATCCTCACATTTTTTAGATAGATTTTTGGAAATCATTCTTGTAACATCAACAAGTTTACTTCCAATGCCTCTATTTGTGATCGATATTGACAAATCGACAAAGAAATCAATATTTGTAAGCTTCAAAAATTAGGGACCTACCAAGTATGAGCAAGCATTACAACAAAAAAAGTAAAAGATATTAATAAATCAAGAAAACAAATATTCATACTAAAATTTTATTTGCAACATACCTTATAAAAGTTGGACTTAAAAAATAGAACCAAATCCTAAACCTTAAACTTAAACTTAAATACTAAACATTAAATCCTAAGACCTAAAACCTAAAAACCCTAAAACCTATACTTTGAACCTTAAATTATATATCCTTTAAAACCTAAACCATAGTCCAAAATCCTAATACCTCCATAACCTATAACCTCAATGTTAAATTTTAATCATAGACACTAAATCCTAAATCCTAATAGCTATAACCTATAACCTATAACCTTAAACTTTAATCCTAAAATCTTACCCTAAATCCTAATACCTAAGACCCATAACCTACAACCTACGACCTAAATCTAAACATTAAACTTTAATCCTAAATACTATATCCTAAAACCTAAATCCTAAAATCTAAAACCTAAACCCTAATCCCTAAACCTAAACCGTGAACCTTGATCGTTAATCCTAATACCTAAGACCTATAAGTTATACCCAAAACCTATAAACCAAACATTAAGCTTTAATCATAAAAACTGTAGGTATAAATAATTATAATACTGAAGAAAAGGTTTTCAGAGCGGTAATATACTATAATTAAACTTATGAAAATTGGATCTAAATAATACGTGACTGAAGAAGTCTATAGAATCTATTTTGCAGCAAAAACTAATATAATCAACATAAACAAGAGCCAATAATGCAATATAAACTAACCTCATTATGTGTTATCCCTCGATCAACAACAAGTTAAGAATATTAGGTGGGATCCTCCCATTTTTTAGATAGATTTTTGGTAATTACTTTTGGGACATTAACAGTTGTACTTACAACACCTACAGTTGTACTTTATATTGACAAATCAAAAAAGAAATCAAAATTTATAAGCTTAAAAAATTAAAGATTATACCAGGTATAAGCATGCATTACGATAAACCCTACAAGCTACATCCTAAACTTAAACCTTAAACTTTAATCCTATATCCTATGTCCTATCTACTATATCCTATATCCTATATCCTATATACTATATCCTATATCATATTTCCTAAAACCTAATATCTAAATCATAAATCCTAAACTATAAAACCTAAATCTTAAAACTCTAATCCTTTAACCCTAAATTTAAAAATTAAGCCCAAGAGTAAGTACATGTGTTAAGGAACACAGTTATCTAAGAATCAATATTTCTTTAATAAGCAAGACAAAAACTAGTTACCTTTATACCATCATTATCATAACCACCAAATGCAGCCAATGTCATCATCAATGAAGTCATCCTTTTCGACAAACTATAGGTATAAATATTTAAAATATTAAAGAAAAGTTTCTGTATATAGTAAAATACTATAATTACATTTAGCAAAATTGGATCTAAGCAATATGTCATTGAAGAAATCTACTGAATCTATTTTTACAGCTAAATGTAGGATAATCAGTAGAAAAATAGCCAATAACACAACATAAACAAACCTTGTTTCGAGCTATCCCTTGATCAAGAACTATTTGAGGATATCACGTAGGGTCCTCCCATCTTTTAGATAGATTTTCGGTAATTGTGCTTGTAACACCAACAACTGTGCTTAGAAAATCTCTAGTTGTGCTAGATATTGACAAATTGAAAAAGAAATCAAAATTTATGAACTTCAAATGTTAAAGATTATTCCAGGTATAAGCATGCATTATGATAAAAAAGGTAAAATAAATTAATAAGTTAAGAAAGCACATAATCATACTAATAGATTATTTGCAACATGCTTTATAAGAGGTAGATTTAACGAATACAACCAAATCCTAAACCTTAAACTTAAACTTAAATACTAAACTTTAAATCCTAAAATCTAAAACCTAAAAATCTAAAACCTAAAAATCCTAAAACCTAAACTCTAAACCCTAAACCCTAAAACCTAAAACCTAAACTATGGTCCTAAATCCTAATACCTATATAACATATAACCTAAACATTAGATTTTAATTCTAGACACCAAATCCTAAATCCTAATACCCAAAACTTATAACTTATATCCAATGACCTATTGCCTATAACTTTAATCCTAAACACGAACCCTAAATCTTAATACCTAAGCTCTACAACCTATAGCCTACATCCTAAACCTAAACCTTAAACTTTAGTGCTAAATACTATATCCTAAAACCTAAAACCCAAAATCTAAAACCCAAACCCTAATCCCTAAACCTAAACCATGAATGTTAATCATAAATCTCAAAACCTAAGACCTATAACTTATAACCTATAAACTAAATCTTAATCTTTAATCCTAAAAACTAAACCCTAAATGCTTATACCAATGTCCTATAACCTACAAGTTACCTCATAAACCTAAAGTTTAAACTTTAATCCTAAATCCCATCTCCTATATCCTATATCCTATATCCTATATCCTATATCCTATATCCTATATCCTATATCCTATATCCTATATCCTAAGACCTAAACCTTAATACTCTAATCCTTTAACCTTAAATTTAAAAATAAATCCCAACAGTAAATACAGGCGTTAAGGAATGCAATTATCTAAGAATTAATATTTCTTTACCAAGCAAGACAAAAAATGATTACTTTTATACCATCTTTATCAAAACCACCAAATTAAGACAGTGTCAATGTCAGTGGAGTCGCCCACAATAATTAAAATATTCAAGAAAAGTTTTTGTGTGCAGTAAAATACTATAATTACATTTCCCAAAGTTGGATCTAAACAACACGTGACTAAAGAAGTCCACAGAATCTATTTTTACAACAAAAAGAAATATAATCAACATAAAAAAGAGCCAATAATGCATATAAACTAACCCCGTTACATGTTATCCCTTGATTAACAATAAGTTAAGGTATCAGGTAGAATCCTTGCATTTTTTGATAGATTTTGGTAAACTTGCTTGCAACCTCAAATTTTGTACTTTCAAGACCTCCAATTGTGCTCAATATTTACAAATCGAAACAAAAATCAAAATTTACAAACTTCAAAAACTAACCTCGTTCTATGCCATCCCTCGATCAACAACAGGTTAAGGATATTAGGCAAGATCCTCCATCTTTTCAATAGATTTTTGATAATCATGCTTGCAACACCTACAACTGTACTTACAACATCACTAGTTGTGCTCGATATTGAAAAATTGAAAAAGAAATCAAAATTTATGAACTTCAAAAATTAGAAATTATCCTAGGTATAAGCACGGATTACGATAAAAAAGGTAAAATATATTAATAAGTCAAGAAAGCATATAATCGTACTAAAATATTATTTGCAACATGCTTTATAAGAGGTGGACTTAACACTACAACCAAATCCTAAACGTTATACTTAAACATAAATTGTTAACATTAAATGCTAATACCTAAGACCGAAAAACCCTATAACTTAAACTCTGAACCCTAAGCCCTAAAACTTAAACTACAGTCCTAAATACTAATACCTAGATAACATATAACCTAAATGTTAAATTTTAATCCTATACACTAAACCCAAAATCCTAACTCCTAAGACCTATAACTTATTTCCTACAACCTATAATCTATAACTTATCAGTTATAGCCTTAAACTTTAATCCTAAACACTTACCTAAAATCCTAATACCAAAGACCTATAACCTACAACCGACATCCTAAACCTAAACCTTAAACTTTAATCCTAAACACCATATCCCAAAACCTAAAACAAAAAATCTAAAACCTAAACCCTTATCCCTAAACCTAAACCATGAACCTTAATTGTAAATCCTATTGCCTGGGACCTATAACTTGTAACCTATAACATATAGCCTAAACCTTTACTAAAAACTAAACCTTAAATTCTAAACCCTAAGACCTAGGTCCTATAACCTACAAGCTACATCCTAAACCTTAAACTTTAATCCTAAATCTTATATCCTATATCCTACATCCTATCTCCTAAATCCTATATCCTAAATCCTAATATCTAAATCCTAAGACCTAAACTACAATATCTAAACCTTAAAACTCTAATCCTTTAACCCTGAACTTAAAAATAAACCCCAAGAGTAAGTACATGCTTTAAGGATTGCAATTGCCTTAGAATCAATATTTCTTTGCTTGGCAAAGAAATGGTTACATTTTTACCATCTCTATCAAAACCACCAAATCCAGCTATTGTCATCATCAACATAGTGGCCTTTAGTGACAAACTGTAGGCATAAATAGTTACAATATTGAAGTAAAGTTTCTTTGTGTAGTAAAATACTTTAATTACACTTACCAAAATTGGTTCCAAATAATAAGTGATTGAAGAATTCCATATAAGCTATTTTTATAGCAAAAAGTAACATAATCAACATAGAAAAGGGCCAATAATGTAATACAAATTAACCTCGTTGATTGTTATCCCTTGATAACCAAGAGGTTAATAATATCAAGCAAGATTCTCACATCATTTAGATAGATTTTTGGTAATGGTGCTTGCAACACCTACAACACCTATAGTTTTGCTCGATATTGACATATCAAAAAAGAAATCAAAATTTACGAAAGTCAAAAATTAGAGACTTTACCACGTATAACCATGCATTGTGATAGAAAAAGATAAAAGATACTGAAATATTATTTGCAATATGCTTTATAAAGGGTAAACTTAACAAATACAACCATATCCTAAACCTTAAACTTAAACTTATATACTAAACATTAAATATAAAACTTAAAATCGAAAAAACCTAAAACCTAAACTCTAAAACCCTAAAACCTAAACCACGGTCCTAAATCTTAATACTTATGTAACCTATAACCTAAAAATTAAAATTTAATCCTAGACACTAAAACCTAAATCCTAATACATAAGACCTATAACCTATAACCTATAACTTATAACCTATAACCTATAACCCATAACTCATAACTTTAATCCTAAACACTTACCATAAATCCTAACACCTAAGACCTATAACCTACAACCTACATCCTAAACCTAAGCCTTAAACTTTAGTCCTAAGCACTATATCTTAAAACCTAAAACCTAAAATCTAAAAGCTAAATCCTAATCCATTAACCTAAACCACGAACCTTAATCGTAAATCCTAATACCTAAGAACTATAACTTATAACCTATAACCTATAAACTAAACCTTAAACTTTAATCCTAAAAACTAAACCCTAAATCCTAATACCAAAGCCTTGTAACATAAATCGTAACCTATATCCTATAATCTAATTCCTAATATCTAAATCCTAAGATCTAAACTTCAATACCTCAACCTTAAAACTCTAATCCTTTAACCTTAAATTTAAAAATAAATCCTAAGGGTAAGTACATGGGTTAAAGAATGCAGTTATCCAAAAATCAATATTTCTTTACAAAGCAGGACAAAAAATGATTACCTTTATACCATCTTTATCAAATCACCAAATCAAGCCAATGTCATCATCAACAGAGTCGTCTTCTACAATAAATTATAGGTATAAATACTAAAAATATTTAAGAAAAGGTTTTGGTTGCAGTAAAATACCATAATTACACTTGCCAAAATTGGATCCAAACAATACGTGATTTAAGAAGTCCAGATAATCTATTTTTGCATCAAAAAGTAATATATTCAACATAAAAAAGAGTCAATATTACAATATAAACTGTTATACCTTGATCGACAACAGGTTAAAGATGTCAGGCAGGATCCTCCATCTTTTAGATAGATTTTTGGTATTCGTGCTTGCAACACCTACAACTATACTTACAACATCTCTCGTAGTGCTCGATATTGACAAATCGAAAAAGAAATAAAAATTACGAACTTCAAAAATTAGAGATTATACGAGGTATAAGCATACATTATGATAAAAAATGATAAAATATATTAATAAGTCAAGAGAGCACATAATCATACTAAAAAATTATCTACAACATACTTTATAAGAGGTGGACTTAACAAATACAATCAAATCCTAAACCTTAAGCTTAAACTTAAATTCTAAACAAGAAATCCTGAAACCTACAATAAAAAAACCTAAAACCTAAAACCTAAACTCTAAACCCCAAACCCCAAATCCCAAAACCTAAACCATGTTCCTAAATCCTAATACCTACATAACCTATAACCTAAACGTTAAATTTTAATCCTAGACACTAAATCCTAATTCTTAATTCCTATGATCTATAACTTATAACCTATAACCTGTATAACCTATAACATATAACCTATAACTTATAACCTTAAACTTTAATCCTAAACACTTACCCAAAATCCTAATACCTGAGACCTATAACCTACAACTTACAACCTACATCCTAAACCTAAACCTTAAACTTTAACCCTGAATACCATATCCTAAAATCTAAAACCTAAACCCTTATCCCTAAACCTAAACCTTGAACCTTAATCGTAAATCCTAATGCCTAAGACCTATAACTTATAACTTATTGCCTAAACCTTAAACATTAATCCTAAAAACTAAACCTTCAATCCTAAAACCTGAGACCTATAACCTACAAGCTACGTCCTAAACCTTAAACTTTAATCCTAAATCTTATATCCTATATCCTACATCCTACATCCTATCTCCTAAGTCCTAAATCCTATGACCTAAACTACATAATCTAAACCTTAAAACTCTAATCCTTTAACAGTAAACATAAAAATAAACCTCTAGAGTAAGTACATGCTTTAAGGATTTCAATTGACTAAGAATCAATATTTCTTTACCTAGCAAGATTAAAAAAATGATTACATTTATACCATCTTTCTCAAAACTACTGAATCCAACTATTTTCATCATCAATGTATTGGCTTTTAGTGACAAACTGTGAGCATAAATAATTACAATATCGAAGCAATGGTTCTGTGTGCAGCAAAATACTTTAATTACACTTACCAAAATTGGGTCCAAATAATACGTGATAAAAGAGATCCAAAAAAGTTATTTTTGCACCAAAAAGTAACATAATCAACATCGAAAAGAGCCAATAACGCAATAAAAACTAACTTTGTTGAGTGTTATCCCTTCATTAACAAGAGGTTAAAAATATCAGGCAAGATCTTTTAGATAGATTTTTGGTAACAGTGCTTTCAACACCTACAACACCTATAGTTGTGCTCGATATTGACAAATCAAAATTTATGAAAGCCAGAAATCAGAAATTATACCATATATGAACATGCATTACGACATAAAAAGGTAAAAGATACTAATATGTGAAGAGAGTACATAATCATAGTAAACCTTAAACTTAAACTTAAATAGTAAACATTAAATCCTAAAACCTAAAAATTAAAAACCTAAAACCTAAGCTCTAAACAATAAACCATAAAACTTAAACCACGGTCCTAAATCCTAGTACCTATACAACCTACAATCTAAACGTTAAATTTTAATCCCATATGCTAAACTTTAAATCCTAATAACTAAGACCTATAACTTATAACCTATAACCTATAACCTGTAACCTATAACTTATAACCTACAGCCTGGAACTTTAATCTTAAACACTTACCCTAAATCCTAATACCTAAGACCTATCACCCACAACCTACATCCTAAACAATATGTTTTTTTTTAAAAGAAAGCAACTAAAGAGGGAAAAAGTTTCAATATATAAAATAAAAAAAAGAAATAGGGCAACAGGCGACCCTCAACAAAACAATGCAATCAAATGAAATGGCCACAGGAGGCCCTTACCAAAACAATACAAACATCATATCTATGCGGGAAGTTTCTAGATATGTCGCTGAAGGACTAGTATCTGGAAACGAGACTTGAGACTTAGAAGCTGAGAATGGATAAGCTCTGACCTATCCTACACAATGTTGATGGTCGATCTATGTCGTCTACTAGAAATCTGGTTATTCCTCTCATACCATAGAAAGTAAAATGTAGCAGAAAGAACTAATCATGAGCCTATATGTCTGAAATCCTTTCTTCGTCAAATATGGGTGGAAGCCCATTGTAAGAGGGGTAACCAAGAAATCGAAGGCCAAGCAGTGGAGGTCTTTGTCGAGAGAGAGCCCCAAACTCGTGAAGAAATCTGCACCGAAAGAAAAGGTGGTTGTGTGTCTCTGGAGAAGAATCACATAAAACACAAATTGAAGAAGGCAAAACACCAAATATCTGAAGCTTGTCTATAGTCCAAAGGCGTCCCTGTGAGGCTAACCAAAGGATAAAAGAAGTTGAATCTGACCTACTGAAAATCATCAAGTCATCCACAAAACAAAGATGAGTAAGAGAAATCTGCCTACACCACCAACGATAATGGTAGCTTAGTGCTGCAGTGACCTGTCTCAATATCCCGTCTACCCCCTCCATTGCCACTATAAACAGATAAGGAGAGAGGGGATCCCCTTGTCACACCCCCCGTGTAGCAGAAAAATATCTGTATAGTGCACCGTTAAGTGCTACAAAGAAATGTGTTGATCTAAGACAAGCCTTAATCCAACTGATTATGCAGTTAGGAACACCAATATTCCTCAATCCTAGTAGAATAAACTCCCAACTGACTGTATCAAAATCCTTATGAATATCTACCTTGAGTGCACACTGTGGTGGTAAGCAATCAAGGTGATAACCGTACATCAAATCCTGGGTAAGAAAAATAACATCTACAATATGCCTTCATATAACCAAAGCCATTTGAGCTCTCCCAATCACCTTCGGTAGAACAACTTTAAACCAATTTGCAATTATCTTTGAGATGCACTTATAAAGGACATTGCAGCAAGAGATCAGTATAAAGTCATTCAACTTCTGTGGGCTCTCCACCTTAGGAATCAAGGCAACCATAGTAGAGTTCACCCATCGAGGCATAACTGAGGTAGAGAAGAAACATCGCACTACTACCCTGAAATTTGCTTCGATAATTACCTAACACCTCTTATAGAAAAAAGAGGTGTACCCATCAGGCCCTAGAGCCTTACCCTCCGGGATGGAAAATAAAGCAGTACGTATCTCCTCATCTGAAACTAGGCTCTCCAAAGACTTAATCATATCCTTTGGGATATGTCAAGTGAAAATCTAGTAGTATCAGCTGAAGGTATCGAAGGGGAGCTCGGAGGATACCCTGAAAATAATCCATTGCCATCTGCTCCAGTGTTCCCTGATCAGTGATAAAAGTGCCTGTCTCATCCTGTAAACCATACACTCGACCTCTAACCTGTCTATGAATCAAGGATCTGTAGAATAATCTAGTATTCTAGTCACCCAGAGGAAGCCACTGAACCTGAGATCTTTGTTAATAAAATGACTCCTCATCCTGTGCCAATCAGTAGTATTCCCTAGCTAGGTCGTGCTCAACAATACCTACATCAGATGAGAGTGGGGAAGCATCTAAGGTTGCCTAAGTTGTATCCCACTAAGCCTGAGCCTCCCTAACTCTACTGGAGATGTGACTATAGTCTCGAAACTGGAAGGACTTCAGCTCCTGCTTCAGCATACCTAGCCAGTGAGTCAAGAAAAACATCAGGTCCCCTCGTACAAGCGTAATCTAGACCCTCATAACAGGTTCTGAAAAGTCAGGATGTTCCACGCAACATTTCAGAAACTTGAAAGGAGTAGGAGGCTGACATCATGGGGCTCCAAACTGAACCACCATAGCACTATGGAGAGATATATCTCTAGGTAGAACATTTGTAAAGGTACTAGGCTAGGATGAGAACCATGCAGAGTTGCCGAAAGTCCAATCCAACGCCGGAGAAAAGAATATAAGCCCTCCTGGCCATTATGCCAAGTGTACTGTAAACCTTGTAAGGAATCCATAACAACTCTGAATCATGTAAGCACTACCCAAAATCATCCATATGCCTTTACCATCTAGTATCTCCCCCCCAACTCTGTCAGAGTGACTCAAAATGGCATTAAAATCACTCAAAACTTACCAAGGCATACTACTGAATTGGTGAGCCTGCAGTCGAAGAAAATCCCATAAATCTCGTCTAGTATCTGGATTAGTAGAACCATAACAATTGTCAAACCAAAAGTAGAACCCTCTATCTACCTAGTCACCTTACAACTAATGCCCTATAAAGTGAACATCGGACTTTGAATCGTGAATAGTCCTGGATTCCAATGTAATAAAATACGATAGGCAACCTCTCTGTCTTAATACTCCAACAAGTGGCATCAACTACCCACGAAATATGTAAAAAAGTAACCTTAATCTCCAATAGCCCAATCAAACTAAAGTTGTACTGTGAAATCCAATCCCTGACCGCTCTCTGAGTATTGGAGCCATTGAGGCCCCAAATATTCCAACCTCCTATCATAGGAAATTGAAAACAAAAACTAGCACTAAACACTATATCCTAAAATCTAAAACTTAAAATCTAAAACCTAAATTTTAATCCCTAAACCTAAACCATAAACCTTAATTGTAAATCCTAAAACCTAAGACCTATAACTTATAACTTATAACCTATAACCTATAAACTAAACTTTAAACTTTAATCGTAAAAACTAAACCCTAAATCCTAATAACAAAACCTTATAAACTACAAGCTACATCATAAACCTAAACCTTAAACTTTAATCATACAATGGTGCTCGATATTGACAAATCAAGAAAGATACCAAAATTTGTCAACATCAAAAATTAGAGATTACACTAGGTATAAACATGCATTACGATAAAAAAGATAAAATATATTACTAAGTCAAGAAAGATTAATAAGTCAAGAAAGCACATAATCAGGCTAAAACATTATTTGCAACATGCTTTATAAGAGATGGACTTAACAAATACAACCAAATCCTTAACCTTAAACTTAAACTTAAATACTAAATATTAAATACTTAAACCTAAAACTGAAAAACCCTAAAACCTAAACTCAAAACTCAAAACCCTAAACCCTAAAACTTAAACCACTACCCTAAGTCCTAATAACTATATAACCTATAACCTAAACATTGAATTTTAACCCTAGACACTAAACCCTAAATCCTAATTCTTAACACCTATAACTTATAACCTGTAACCTATAACCTATAACTTGTAACTTTAAACTTTAATCCTAAACACTTACCAAAAATCCTAATACCTAAGACTTATAACCTACAACCAATATCCTAAACCTAAACCTTAAGCTTTAATCCTAAATACCATATCATAAAACCTAAAACCTAAAACCTAAAACAAAAAATGTAAAACCTAAACCCTTATCCCTAAACCTAAACCATGAATGTTAATCATATATCCTACTGCCTAAGACCTATAACTTATAACCTATAACCTATAGCCTAAACCTTAAACTTTAATCCCAAAAACTAAACCTTAATTCCTAAAACCTATAACCTAAGACCTATAACCTACAGGCTACACCCTAAACCTTAAACTTTAATCCTAAATCTTATATCTTATATTTTACATCCTATCTCCTAAATCCTAAATCCTAATATCCAAATCCTAAGACCTAAACTACAAATTCTAAACCTTAAAACTTTAATCCTTTAACCCTAAACTTAAAAATAAACCCAAAGAGTAAGTACATGCTTTATGGATATCAATTGACTAAGAATCGATATTTCTTTAACAAGCAAGAAAAAAATTGTTATATTTAAACCATCTCTATCAAAACCACCAAATCCAATTATTTTCATCATCAACATAGTTGCTTTCAGTGACAAACTGTAGGAAAAAATAATTATAATATTGAAGCAATGGTTCTGTGTTCAACAAAATACTTTAATTACACTTACCAAAATTGGGTCCAAACAATACGTGATTGAAGAAGTCCAAAAAATCTATTTTTGAAGCAAAAAGTAATATAATCAGCATAGAAAAGAGAAAATGACGTAATAAAAACTAGCCTCTTTAAGAGTTATCCCTCGATCAGTAACAGGTTAAGAATATCAGGCAACACCCTCACATCTTTTAGATAGATTTTTGCCATACCTACAACACCTACCGTTGTGCTCCATATTAACAAATCAAAATTTATGAAAGTAAGAAATTAGAAGTTATACTATGTATAGGCATAAATTATCCCAAAAAAAGATAAAAGATAATAAGTGAAGAGATTACATAATTATACTAATCTTTAAACTTAAACCTAAATACTAAATATTAAATCCGAAAACCTAAAACCTAACATACCTAAAACCTAAACTCTAAACACTAAATCCTAAAGCCTAAACCACGATCTTAAGTCCTAATACATGTATAACCTACAACCTAACTGTCAAATTTTCATCCCAAACACTAAACCCTAAATCCTAATACCTAAGACCTATAACTTATAAGCAAAACCTACAACCCATAACCTATAACCTATAACCTGTAACCTGTAACCTATAACCTATAACCTATAACCTATAACCTATAACCTATAACCTATAACCTATAACCTATAACCTATAACCTA
>JAOSBO010000192.1:23383-34810 GCA_027563915.1 Erythroxylum rotundifolium | reverse complement strand
ATCTCATTTGGAGGGAGAGGAACTAGCAAATTTATCAAGGAGTGGAGCAAAATCCCAATGAACTTACCCATACCATCATCAATATGATCAGAGAATTATTCATAGCCAAAGGGAGACAAGACACGATCAGCCAAGATTTTCATATGAGGTGGTTCCTTTAATGCTTGTTATGTGGACAGTGGTCCTTGTGTAGCATTGGAGCTGTGTTTATGTGTAGTTTCTTTTCCTTGTACAAAGGATTGTATATAGTTTTCAACTTTAGCAATATAATTTCTTTTAAAATTTAAAAAAATGCTAGTATAGATAATTTATTAATTTGAATCATTTAAATTAGACATTAAACTGAAAAATGTAATAATATTTGACACTTTATAATTAATTGAAAATTTTAAAAATTAGGCATTAAAATAAAATATATAATAATGTTTGATACTTTATAATTTATTAGCACAAGCAATACTAATTAATACAACAACAATAATAACAACAACAATCCAATGAAAGTCCTGCTGATATGTAAGGTCTAAAAAAGTCCAGTAATACACAATTTTATCTCTAACTAGTATACAGAAAAAGAAAGAAAGAATATATATTTTTTCGAATAATTATCTATATATAAACATAAATCTGTTACGATTTGACCCAATTGCAAGGTATGAGACTTGAATCCCACATCGATTAAATACAAAGTTGGTGTGAGATTTATAAGGACTTTGGGCTCTCCACCTTCATAAGCTAGCTTTTAGGGTGTGACTTTCCTAAAGTCCTTATCAATTGGTATCAAAGCTGGTCTTGGAGTGGTGGCCTACGGAGTGATGGCCTGGGAGTGCCAACCGTGACCAATGTGGTTGTGACCAACAAGGATTTCGGAGTGGTGGCCCATGAAGTGGTGAGCTGAAAGTGTCAGTCGTGACCAACATGGTCCTGACCAACGAGGATGTTAGTCCTTACGGGGGACGAATGTTACGGTTTGATCCAATTGCTAGGTATGGGACTTGAATCTCACTTTGACTAAATACAAAGTTAGTGTGGGATTTATAAAGACTTTGGGCTCTCCCCTCTTATAAGCTAGCTTTTAGAGTGTGGCTCTCCCAAAGTCCTTATCAAGTTCCTCACTTGTGGTGGAGGGAAATCGATT
Source organism: Erythroxylum rotundifolium (assembly GCA_027563915.1). NCBI lineage: Eukaryota > Viridiplantae > Streptophyta > Magnoliopsida > Malpighiales > Erythroxylaceae > Erythroxylum > Erythroxylum rotundifolium. The sequence goes on along the minus strand of JAOSBO010000192.1, from coordinate 33,672 downwards.
TTACAAGAAGCATCATTGAAAGTTTTGAGAGGAAGAAATCGATCGAAGCCCCACACAGATGTCGTCTCATGAAATTGTTTAGTTGTCCCATCTATAAACAATACCATAATTAGTAATCTATAGTAATTGGTGAACATGAAATTTCTACATAAAGAAGACATATATTCTCCTAAAACAACTAGAGACTTTTTACTTTAATTACATATATTGATTCTATTTAATTATAAGCCACGCCTTGGACAGCCAAGTAGTTGTCTTCTATCTGATCATAGACAAACAATCTAAGGTCAACCTTAACCTCCCATCCTTAGGGAAGAGAGTTGGTATCTTGTATAGCCAACTAAAGGGAAAGATGATCCTTCCCATTTGCGGGAGAACTAGTGTTTCCTTTTGGGTAGATCCGTAACCTCCTACAATGGTATTCAATCTTTCACACTTAGGAATCAAAATATATACAGTGAGGAAGTAAATATAAACATGAAAAGCAGAGGAAATAAGAGGTAGAGGACATACCATTTATAACCTCCAGCTTCGAAAGCAAAAGATTCATATTTATGCTGTTTTTCAGCCAGTAAAGAGTTCTTTATCCTGAGAGAGTAATGATGAGGAGGTAGAGTGTCTTTTGGTTCTTATTATTCCTGAAGAAATTGAAACAAATGAAGGTTTCAGGAATGGAGAAACAACAAGAAAAAGATAGAAGCTAAGGAGAGATAAGAAAGCATACCCAGATCTATACTTTCATTACAATTACAGTCTTTAGTCTGAGTCTCCGCTGAAGAATACATGCTCTCTCAGGCCAACTTACAACACTTTGCACAAGTACTTGTGTTTGATGAACATGATTAGCTAAACTAGTTTATTTATATGTTTGTTGAAATATCAGGAAATTGAGTACTAAAGGAATATGAAGCTGAGATGCAGTAGATAAATACTATAAAAAAGGACCAACTTTTCCCAACTTGACGACTAAATTAAACAAAGACTTGAGAAAAGCTTGGCATATGCAAATAATCATTTTGACTTGGGTGGACTTCACACTTTCCAAGTATTAAAGCCTGAATTCTCATTAAAGAAGATAATTAAAAGTGTACTTCCAAATCTGGTAGTCTATTTAAAGAGACAGTGATAAGCACATGTTTTATTTAATTAATATTTATAAATTTTAACCTATTTTTATTTTAGTTATTTATATCAAGTGATTTTTTTTTTGTCGCACTTCAAACTTATAACCTTTGAATAGGTTATTATATGAAATACTTATTTTACCAATTGATCGAATTCTTAAAATATAATAAGATAATTATCTCAGAGCTATTGACATTGTTTTTGTACAATCTAAGAGGGGATTAGATCTCCTGCTCTAATTATGGTATTTCTATTATGTTTTATTAAGTCTCATCTACACATTTATGTGAACTCTACATAAATATGTGAATGAGATTTAATAGAAACAAATTAGAACAGAGTAACTGGAACAAAGGATTTAATGGGATTTAAGAGTGGTAGTTGGTGTTCTTCTTTTTAATAAAAGAAAATGAACAATAAAGCAAAAGTAGGAGTGCTTGACAATGATTCATTGCATGTCTTATATTAATATTAATTTAACAATCTACTTGACTTAATATCAATGTTTTACAAATCGGACCGGACAACGAACCGGTCGAAGGAAAGGTTTAAGATTTAGAGATTCAACTGGTAGTAAATCGCTATAAAAATGGTACATAATAAATAAGAAGTAAAAGTTATAAGAATAAGCAAAAATAAAATATTTTATTGAAATAAAAAATACACCAATGTCTATTATTATATAATAAACTAATAATAAATAAATATGAGTATAATATAAAACTTTAAATAACAATAAAAATCAAAATTGTATTTATGAAGGAGGTTGCATCTCTTCATCGTCAAAAGCTCCAAATTTTTCAACATTATTTAATGATTTGTAAACTATGCTTTAAACCAAAGTATTTGTATCAACTTCTTTTATTGTATTAAAATAAATTGCAAATTAGTAATGTATAAAATTATTCTCAATTGTAAACTTATAATACAGTATAATTTTAACTTAAGCTTTTGACATGATAACACAACTTGTACGACTCAGATATCTTACATTCATATAGTGCTACATTGAACTAAACTAAAAGAAACATCAATCCAGTTTCAGCATAAGGTATAGCAGGTACGTGCTTTGTCCATACTCTCAGTCCATCAAGCTTTCATGTGAGAAGGCATATAATCCAATCCTAAGCTTCGCTCAACATATTAGTGTTCGTTGTATGATTTCTTTATGATGTGTATGAAATGATTTTAGTCATATTGCAGTAAAGAATTTAGTTATAACTTCAATATGCTAGCATGTGACAAATGAAATCATAAGACAAGTAACATGTTGATCAGGGCTTCCCTCTTGAAGTAATGTAAGTTTGGCATGTGTCTAGTCAAGATAGGACTCATACTAGTATATAGGGGCAATATCAAACAATTTCAGATTTTGGATGATAAAAACAGAAAGGGAAAGGACTACAACATATATCTGCACTATTAGATATGCAAACTGGTCCATAATTGCATTTAAGCATCAACTTTTGTCGAAGGGCAGATTTGTATCGAGGAAGCTTACTTTAAATTCATCTTAACATAACTTAAACAATTTCTGTACTATATTTTAAAATTGATGGGAATAGATTGCAACAGACCTGTAACTCAGTAGGAATATCCAAGAGTCAACGAATAAGGAACTACTTTAATTTTGCACAGCCTCTTCAACTCATATACCTTTTCCTTTGGTATATCAATTAAATCTATTTCCCATTAATAGGCTTCAATTAGACATAGAAAAAATTGCAAAAAGTAAGGTGATCAACTTGTTAGAAAGCAGCATCACAACTTCCAATGCATAATGTCATGAGCCAAACAATATACTTTGGACGGAGGTGACTAAAGAAACTAACCCACAAAATATGCACATTCAATTTAGGAGCCTTATTTTTGTAGATATTTCTTCCAGCATTTCATAGTGAGACAGTTGGTTTTGAGTACTACCAGGAAGTCCATGGTCACACGAAAAGGCCTGCAACATCACAAGCAGAAATATATTAGTGGGAAAGCAATTTCATGCAGCCTATTGCAAGTTTTAAAAGGGATCAGGAAGTCCATGATCAGGAACTTTTGTTTTCCTTTTCTTTTTTTTTCGAACATTCAAAAATAATTGGGTTTTACATAATAAGGGGTAAATTTTTCATTTTTCAAACATCATGCCACATAGGAGAAGATTTAAACCAAAAATCACTTGTTCTTGAGGAAAGAGTGTCAACCATTAGGCTATTCCCTCAACCTAAAAGGATGGAGCCTTAAGATATGACAAGAATGCTTAATGTCCTAACGGTATTGCATTAGGACTCTAGAATATAATACTACTAGGCACAGACGTGTTCATCTATAACAATTTAGAAACCGATAAAAGCATTCTATGTAGTAGTAGAAAGTTCAGACACTATTGATGAATTTGAGTTCAAAAACAAAGTCTTATAAAGTGGGTATATGGTAGCAACCCAAAAATTGAAGTTAAATCCAGCAATAAATGAACCAACATCAGTTTAGAAGTACTACAACTGAGCATACAACAGCAACAACTAATGACGTCAAGGCTTGGAGTGGATTGAGATGAAAACAACTCAGACCGAGTGAACTGAAACAAAATCATTGTTGAGGAATTTCATTCTTACAATCTAATCCTAGAGATTGACCAACAATATAAACGGACGACGGCTGCTACAAGTAGAGACCCATCGAAGAGAGTAACCTTTAGCAACAAGACTAGCACCAACAACACATGCATATTATTATGGGATTTACAATTTCCAGATTCAAGTTTTACAAATCTAAACTTTTTAGATTTCTAACTCAAGCTATTACGATTCAGGTGTCTAGTTTTTCAATTCCAAATTTGATCAATAACAATAAAAAATTTAATCAAACTATATAATTAAAATTTAGTTTTGAGAGACCGTTGGTGTGAGAGTGAGAGTGCATGAGAGAAGACAAAATTAAGGATTTACGGTGTGAGAGTGACGACGAATATACGCCAAAGCTTTCTCCAAAATCCAAATGATGTCATTTCAATTTAACTATGAAACGACATCGTTTCACTAATCAGACAATCACCTCTTAATCACATATATCTGATTAGTGGGGGTCCATTGACTCATGGTGGTGCCTCGTTAGCATAGAAACGGTGAGGATAATGTCGGGCTAGAATTTAAAAAAAATGAAAGTTTGTGCATTTAATTGCTCTTTTTTAAAGTTTAGGCTATAATTACAAAATTGAGAAAAGTTTGAGCTTTTTTGGTAATTAACCTTAAATTATTTGTTCGTGCATAAGGATAATTTAAGTAATACTTACGGTATAATTATAAATTATCAAAATAATAGTAAGTTTTTTAATGGAATGGATAGAATGGAATGATTTACAATGAAACAGAATGTAAAGGAATGTAATATTAGAAAATTATTGTTTGGGAATGATGGAAGAGTTCATTATGTAATATAGTGAAATGTTGTTTAGAAGAAGAGTTTATAATGCAATAGAGTGAAAAGTTATTTATCATTTTACATTCCATCTTAAATCCCCCAAATTGGAGGTTTCTTATTTTTATTATTTAGGATGGAATGAGATGTAATGTGAAACCCTTCTCTTCTATCTCATTTCATTTTATTCCATTATAAACCCTTCTCCCAGGCGATGGAATAATATTACATTTCATCTCATTCTATTAATAAACCCCCAACTAAACATAGCTTTGTCGCAAATTAAGTTGAGTTTGGTTTAACTATCTTGAATTTCAGCTCAAAAGGATTAAATGACATAAACTCGAAAATGAGTTAATTTAATTTAAAAATTTTAAATTAATATCAAATTTCTCTGGGTGAACTTGAGGAGAGAAGCTATCAAAGTTTGTTTAAACGAATTCAAATATGCGGTTCAAATTTGACTGAAATTTTAGTCAAACATAAATTACTTATTGGAGGGTAGGGTTAAGTTAGGATTGAACCCATTGTCAAGCCTTGTTACATATGTTATAACCATAATTATCCTTTATATTGTAAGTTTTCGTACTTAATATTCAAATATCAACACATAAATCATTCATGTCCAAAAAGATCTTGAATATAATAATAACAACATAGATGAAGCAAATAAATCACTTTCCTTAAGTAGAATTTGACATGATGTAGAGAGACCTTTCAACAATCAGGAACTAGTTTCTCTCCCTTAACCTTCTTTTTCTAGCAGATAGCTTAATGGATAGCAAAGTATGTTCATTATGTATTTTTTCTTCTCTGCCTTCTTAATTAGGGTGGAGAGATGACTAGTTTATATACCTATTAATATTAAATCTTGTACGCCCATCAAATACTAAATTAATGGTCAAGATTTAATATACTATTAAATTAAAAAAACCATAAACTAAATTTAATATGGGCCTACAGAAAATATGAGTTATAATATTAGGCCATATTTCTTACATTCTCGTACTTGGTCGGATGTTTCATCATTACATTTAATAGTATAACACATAAGGCTAGCAAAAAAATAAAAATAAACCGTTAATATCATAAATACCTCAACAAAACAAAAGTACATAATGTGAGTTATAACAGTCATACAAAGTATACATACCACTACATTAAGAACCTATTATGTTTAAGTTCATAAGTTACATATAAACAACATACAGACCACATATTTGTTATGAAAAATATATACAAATTTCTATGTATACATAAATGTAATGAATAAGAAATATAAAATTTAGAAACATATTATTATTGAACTCAAAAGTGCTAAAATATCATCATCAAACATTATTATCAATCATCAATATAACTAAGACCCATCCTAAACACAAGTTCTTTGAATGTCTTTGGTTGTAAACCTTTAGTTAAAGGGTTTGCAACCATGATATTCTTCCTAATATATTCTATATACACTTTTTGTTTCTGAATCTCCTCTTTGACAACAAAATACTTTAATTCCATGTATTTTGTGTCTCTAGAGTATTTTCATTTAAAGGCTCAAATGGTATGATCCCTCTGTCGCCCCGGAATGGGATAATCCTATTTGGTCAAATATCTAGCGATAGGTTGGATTGATATTAGTCTGGATGCCAATTTATTGAGATATGGGGATAGGGCTAACCAGAGCGAAAAGGGTTTTCCATGCTGCTTCAATGACATCTTTTATTCTGGTTGGCAAAAAAATTACCAAACATATAGCATTCCCTCACGTTTAAGAAAATATTGCAGAATCAAAAGTGGCTTTAGTCTATGGTCTGATGAATGAACCACCAGGGGAAGAACTCATCTTCTTTCTCTTTTGATTACCTTCATTGAAAAATCCAAGCATCTCAGAGATAGATAGAGAGGTAGGAATTTTTCGATTTTAGTGAAGAAAACTATTGTAAAATTATCACAATAAATTTTAAGTGGCTTGCTAATAGTATCGACAGCCCTCAGCCTTGAAATAAAGTTCCGCAGCTATAATGCATGAATTGTAGCCTCATAACAAGCTACAAATCCTACTTCTATAGTGGATGAAGCAATGATAGAGTGTTTGACACTTTTCCATGAGATTGTCCCTTTAGCTAATAGGAACAAATAGTCAAACATGTAGTGTGTTGTTGTTTTTATCGTAGGAGACTAAGGAGAGCACTATATATCTCCTAACGTTATTCTTCATCTTTTATCTATCAATCCAATTTTTTAATTTAAAAAAAACAAATAGTCCAATGTTGACTTTCTACTATTAACACACCTAGTAAAATCTGAATCTAAATATCCAATCTATTGGACCCCAAAATTTTTTATTATTTATTAAGCATGATTTGAATAAATTTTGTGGTCTTGCTAGTTAAACTATTTTATTTGGGGTTTAGTTATTATGCCAAAGCTAGAATTAAATTAGAGTATGATTTAGGGTATAAGATTATGGCCTAAAGTAAGTAGTCTTTAGATTAAATGAAAGAAGGGGGTAGAATTAGAAGATTCCTTAAGTCTAAAGATTATAAGGTTTATGTTGGAGGACAAAAGGGACATTTGATGGTTGTCACTTTTAAATGATCAAACCTTTAATAAGTGAGCATGTAATCCTTTATTCCTTGAAGGCATCTTAACACTTTCTTTGCAACCTTACAATGATTAATACCAAGATTGCTTTGATATCTACCCAGCATCCTTACTGCAAAACTGATGTCAGTTCTAGTACAAGTTTGTAGGTATGTCATACTACCTATAACAGAAGCATATGAAATTATTTCCATTTCCTTATGTTCTATATCATTCTTTGGACATTATATAAGAATAAATTTATATCCCTTTTGAATAGGAACTACACCTGTTGAGCACTTGCTTATGTTAAATTTCTTAAGAATTTTCTCAGTATAGGCTTTCTAAGACAATTCTAATAAACCTTCTAATCTCTTACAGAATATCAGAATTCCAATTACATAAGATGCCTCTCTCATATCTTTCATTCTTAGAAAAATATTCTTTAGTCTTATGCAACAACCTAAGTCATTAACAGCAAGCAAAAATGTCATCAATATGCAAAACTACAAATATAAACTTACTCCACTGATCTCTCGGTAAATACACCTTTCAATAGTTATTTCCTCAAACTGAAAGAAGTAATGATATTATTAAACTTAACATACCATTGTCTGGAAGTTGTTTAAGTCTACATATTAACTTCTTCAATTTACACACCCCACTTTTTTTACCTTTAATGAAAAAACCTTCAAGTTGATCCATATAAACTTTCATGTCAATATTCCCATTTAGAAAAGTTTTTTCCACATTTATCTGTTATAGCTCTAAATCAGATTGAGCCATTGATGCTAAAATTATTCTTAATAAATTTTTCTTTAAGACAGGTGAATATTTCTCCTTATAATCAATGTCATCTTTTTGAGCGTAACCTTTGGCAACAAGTTTAGCTTTATATCTTTCAACATTGCCATTTGAGTCGAGTTTGGTCTTAAAGATCCATTTACAGCCAACTCATTTGAAACCTTTTGACAAGTCGACAAGATCTCAGACATTGTTTTGAGCCATTGATTTCAAATCTTCTTTCGTAGGATTAATCCATCTTTTAGATTTATCACTACCTATGACTTGTAAAAACAAAACAGGATCATTATCAATGCCATAATCAAATTTTGACTCTTGCAAATAAGCCACATAATCATTATAAATAGCCAACTTTCTAACCTTATTGGTTTATTTAAATCTATGCCAACTGTTTGATTTGCATGAGTTGGTAGTAAGTTAAGTTCTTCATGGGGTGCTTCTTCATTATCCAAATGTTGTTATTGATTATTTTGATCTTCCAAAATAGGAACAAAATTTGTTGTGGTTGTGGCTTTAAGAACATTTATGGGTAATGGAACATCAACTCTTATTACATTAATGTTCACAACTTGATTTTCAACACTTCCACTAACCTTGCCATTCTTTAAAAATTTGGCAGTTGTTGTTTCAACAATTCTAGCTGTTAGGTCCCGATTTTAGGATTTTATTTTTATTTTCTTTATTTTATTAAATTATCTAGCATGAAAATAAATTAGAATTTATGAATTAGGAATTTTTGGAGTCTAATAGGGTGTATTTTGAATTTTACAAGATAGTATGGATTAAAATGAAAAATGAAGTAAAGGAGGCTGTCTTCTCTCTTTGAGAAGGTTTTTGTCTTCTCTCTGTAGAAGTTTTTCCTTTTCGTTCCTTCTGAAACGCTGCCACCATCATGGACGAAGACAATATTTCCATTGATATGGGTAACCTCTCAGTCGACGTTGAAGAGGATGAAGAGTTTGTTTTTCAATCTGAGGAGGTAAACGCTGAAGATGATGATTTTGACAGTAACCTATGCCTCGTTGGGACGTTTTTGAATGATCGACCTGAGAATTTCCTGGCCATGAAGCACACTTTAGCTGCTATAATGAAACCCGTCATGGGTATGTTGGTTAAGAAAGTCGATGGTAATCTCCTCTTATTTCAATTCTATCATCCCTTGGATATGGAACGGGTTATGAATATGTCCCCCATGGACTTTTAATAAGCAAACTTTGTTGCTCAATTACATGAAGGGTTTCAATGATATTCATGAAGTTCCGTTAAGATATATTCCTCTGTGGATTCGTTTATATGGGCTGAAACCTGGTTTCAGAAGTGAACATATAATTAAATCTTTAGCCAATGGTATTGGAGTTTTTCTGTCTTCAGACCCTGAAAATTTTTCTATTCGACACAGAGAATACTTTCGGGTTCGGGTGAACTGGGACATTAAAAAGCCTGTCAAGGATAAACTAAGGTTGCGTAAGGAGAATGGTGATTGGTTTCATGTTTCATTGACCTATGAGAGACTCCCTAAATTTTGCTTTATTTGTGGAGTTATAGGACATTCTAAGCGTCAATGCCCATTGCCAATTTTGAAGAATGATAATAATCCTACAAGAAGATTCGGGCCTAAATTACGTGCCATTAACAAGAGAATGCAAACTACAATTGGCTCTAGATGGCTTAGAGATGAAGGCTATGCCGGTCCGGTCACCGGAGTTGCATTTGGAAATGATGACGACTCTCATGGTAATTCCGAGAAACAAGGCGAAAATGGTGCTGATGATAATGTTTCCAACCAAAATTCCGGTAGTGATAAGGACGCAGAAGCTGACCTGCCTGGAATGGAAACTCCCAATAATCTCGCTAATGTTATAAAAACCAACCTTTCCAAAAATATTGATGCGGTATCAATTATGGACCCCAAACGACGCAGAATGGGCCTAGATCATGGAGAGGACATATATCAAGGGTTGGAAAATTTGGGTGGTAAGACTTCGCATGGTGTATTAAAAAACGGATTAGAGGCGGGTTCTGGCTCCCAGGCCTGCCTACAGCCATGAGTCTACTAAGCTGGAACTGCCGTGGGCTCAACAATTCCAGGGCAGTTCAAAATTTAAGGCAAATTGTCCTAGACAAGAAGCCTAATTTTCTTTTTTTAATTGAGACTCTTTGTAATAATTCTCAGATTGTCAAAATAAAAAATTTCTTGGGTTATGACGATTGTTTTTCTACTGATAGTTTGGGCCACAATGGTGGCTTGGCTTTGCTTTGGAAGAATATTGACACTGTTTCTCTATTGGGTTCCTCTAATCATTTTATTGATGTTTCTGTCAGCTTACAAGTTTTTGGAACCTGGCGTATTACCGGATTCTATGGGCATTCCAATC
>JAOSBO010000191.1:67608-93685 GCA_027563915.1 Erythroxylum rotundifolium | reverse complement strand
CTTGCACTATTATCGTCGTCTGGAATTATCGATCCCACCATCAACCATTTCTCCAGATGGAAGCTAGTAGAGAATTTAGATTCAGGCATAACCATAAAGTGGTTTTGTTTTTTTTAGGACAGACGTGATTCATAAATGCGACCAAAAGGATCCTGCAATTTACACCACAAAATAAGGGAAAAGGCATTGATAAGTCAATTTCTCAAAAGTTACGAATGTTTCCTCTCCTCCACGGTCCCCTAAGCCCCTCTAGGGAGTCCCCACGTTCATTATGCGGTTGCTCTCTCTCAATTTGTTTTGTTTTTCTTTACTAATCTATGTTTTCCATCGTTTTTTTCTAAATGGATTCATTATACTCGTCATGGTATTCAACTTAATTATGGCGAGATTTTAAGAATTTTGTTTATAATGTAGATTACGGGCTTCCGAGGCTTAAAGCTCAACTTTTTGTCCTTAATATAGGTTAAATAGAAGTTCCACAATGAATGTTATCATACAGTAATTTTGTTCCTCACATATATGTGTGTAATAGTAGACACCTCTATCTAACAATAAAAAGGAACTCTTATTCATCCTTTCAGAGCATAAACTATCTAACTGAATTAAACAAATTACAAAACTTGACTCTTATTTCGGGATCACTGGCATTCATAATATCATTTGAAAAAGCACATGCATATGGTGTGTAAATGGGACCATACGAAGTCTGAGTTTATTATATTGCTTTGTGTTAGGAATACTTAGCTCTAAATTTTATCATCGTAAAATTAAAAGCTAAATTAATTTGATGTACTAGATCTAGATTTGTAAGATGATCAGTCCAACCTGGCTACAGATGATTAAGTTAATGATCACAAAATACTCAGTAAAGGTAAACTAAATTTAGATCCTTGTGATTTGTGTAATTCACAATAGCAATTCTAAGAACAGTTTGAACTTAAAGTTACGTAAATACTTTCGTAGTTCAACGAGACTAACTCAGATATTTAGCCACCTAATTTCTCACACCTTCTTCTTGTAAAAGCTTGAACCTCCTCATATATAACAGTGTGTGCCAAATGGGCGGACAGGCGTAATAGAGAATTGAGTGTTGAAGCATGGGGGAAGGAATGGCTGGAATAGGACCACTGATTTAGTTCCAATAGCTAAACAAGTAACAGAAGGAAATTTCACGAAGAATTTGTTGATCTTTGCCCATTTAAGGAAGATAAATTGATGATCTTTAGAGTTCAGTGGGATTGGACAAACATTCAAGGCGTAAATCAAGAATAGAATAGTGTGAAGCAGGCTCAACCAATCATAAGATGGAAGAAAGGACATCCAAGTCTCAAGGTGCAACAGTGTAATAATGTAGTAGATTGTCATTTTTGCTATTAGCAGATAACATTACTAGTTCCCCAACTCTTTTTTCACCCCATGCTCATCGTTTCCAATCGTTAATACCCCACCAAATACGGTTTCCATTGACGGGCTAAGTTATTGTCCAGTAAATAAATAGATCGAATAGAGGGGTTTTCTTCTGTAACTACTTCTTCTGAATTCACAATATTTTATCGCAAGAATCTACATGCAATGGAGTAGAATAATCTATAGGAACAACGCATACTCAAAATTACTCATGTTTTGATACAGACGAAGCTGTACTGTGAAGTTATTAGGCATAACACTAGAAGACAAACTTCTCTGGTCTGTTTAGACAGAAAAATGAGGAGAGGAAAAGACTCGTCAAAACCGAGTCCTAAGAATATGCGAAAGCTAAGCCTAAGAGCGTTAGGCTTGAATTCTACATTTTAAGGAGGCCTAGCTCTCATGGTATTGTAAGTTGAAAATTGGGTTCAAAAAAATTAAAAAACAGTTGGGCCATGCTTGTGTGCATTATTCTCAAATCTAAAAATTAGCCATGTACGACATTTTATAACCAGTCATCGTGATATCCCAACCACTACGGTCTGGGGCATTTGTGGCGAGATAATGGAGATTTAGTTCAAAAGACACCAATCAGTAAAAAATAAAATAAAATAATTGACCTTTCTGTAAATGACTATAAAAAAACAAGACTAATATTAGTCTAATTAGCCACGTCTAGGATGGACTTTCATTTATTATATAAGTCAGGCTTTTATATGACTAGAGGAGCAACTTCTACCAACAAAAAAGATGTTGGAGTGGTTTTTGAAGGTGGGTTTGGTAATTTTGGCTTGACTTAGCCTTAAGATAATAAGCCATATTCAAAGTTATAGTGTTTTGAATCGTGTTCGAGTTTGAGAAGCTGACCTAAAGTCTAATCATATAGCCCAAATTTCTTCCCTAACATGACATCATTTTTTTGTCTAGTCTCCTAATATAATGTCATTTTGGTCTATAAGTTTATGAAATTCAAAACTAAAATAACATCGTTTTGATAAATTAAACCAAAATAATGATATTTTGGAATGATTTGAACTTTGAGATGGATTGAGTTTTGAGTTAACTTTAGGACATCTATTAGGAGGTTAAGTTAGGTTAAAGCCTTGTCATCTCTATTCAAAGTTGATACTCTAATGTGTAAGTCAGATTCACGTTTATGAAGAGCTTTGTGTAAGTCAGATCCAGGATTATGAAAAATTTGAAGTGAAAGTCACATTTTTCTTATCTATGGTGACCTTCCGCTTTTATACTCATAATGATAAGTACGAAAATGTTGTAGAGAGGATAAGTGGATGAAGGGAGAAGGAGGAGCAAGTAGACATCGCAAGTCATGGTATCTTCAACCATCGTCGTAAATGTGAAAGGGTACTTATTCCTTTCCTCGGTCGATTGACCTAATGGTGGGACCCAGGAGAGATGTTAGGTCTTAAAAATTCAATTAGCCCTTCTAATGGCCAGCATTCCACTATTTTTTACCACAAGCCTTGAGGTAGATTTTAGGCTACGTTGAGCCCTCATACTGATCTCACTGTGGAGAGTATTAATACATTGGCATGTTGGGTAAACAGCTTGCTTTTTGAGAAATCATGTGCTCTCAACCTTACATCTGACCTTTATTTAAATTCTTGGGTTTGTTTTTTATATAAAGCCTTATACAAGACTTTGAAAAATTATACAGGTACCTTTAGGCGTTAATGTGATCAACTTTTAACTTATGACCTATGATAATTCGTCCAGTCTTTTTTAGAAATTAAAACATATTGAAAGGTGTATATCTCATTCTAATAGTAGCAGCTCAAATATCGAGTCCACTAACTTCCTACTGTTGTCAATTTTACTAAATTGAAGCTCCTTTACCTTCAACTTATTTTTTACAACGCAACAGATTCATACGATGGGAGTGGTTTATATTACAAAGACTTTGCAAAAAAATTTAAGTTCACGCTACAATACACCATACCTATAATATAAGTGCATGCTAATATCTTGGTGGATCTTCAAATGCTACCGCCCATTTTAACTAATAGAAAAGATAAGAAAAATTGTGAAAATTAGAACAATTAAGAGAAAGGCAAAAAGAGGCATGCAAAACTTCTCACTATAAGTTTAAAAAATAATCAAAATGGGAAATTAGTTATTTCATTTATGAAAGGCCATATTTTGCTTTATGAATTCTCAAAACGAAAAGGTGGGTAAGGAGAAAATCAATTCTATATTTGAAAAAAATTAATGAATGGGAGGTCAGAATTCAATAGAAGAAACATATCTTAATAGTTATGTTATGATAGGCATAACAAGCCATAAAAAGAACCATCTAAGTGGAAACAAACTCAACAAAGAGGAAAAATGTTATATAGATGATATGTCAATGGGAACAAAGACTAGCTTTTGACATTAAACTTTACTAAAAAGTCTTTGAGGGAATTACTCATGAAAGAGTGCTCACAACTTATTTCAACAAGGGCATCAAGTTTTTTTGTAGGGGGTGGTTCGTTAGACTCTTAAGTTCAAATTATAGTACTTTGTGAGACTTGGTTGATGCTTGATATGTCAGTGGGAAGAAAGACTAGCTTTTGTCATTAAACTTTACCAAAGAGTCTTTGAGGGAATTACTCATGAAGGAGTGCTCACAAATTATTTCAATAAGGGCATCAAGCTTCTTTTTTTTTTTTTTTGGTAAGGGGTGGTTCATTAGAGACACTTTGGTAAAGTTTAATGACAAAAGCTAGTCTTTCTTCCCACTAACATATCAAGCATCAACCAAGTCTCACAAAATACTATAATTGGAATCTAGATGGCATGTTGATGACAAAATAAGGCAAAGACCTACAAGTAGGTGAGGAAAAAAAAAGTATTGTCAATAAAATCTTAATATTAGGTGAGCATGACATATATTGGTGTGTATTGGAAAAGATGTTTGACAAGAGACAAGATTTGGATGTGAGGCCAAAGTGGAGTTAGTGGAAGAGGTGAAATTTCCCTACTAGGTTAGTTGGTTAATGGAGAAATTAGGTTGTTTAACTTACTTTGTGTTGGGAAACTAACCAAAACGGAATGATTACGAAATCTTGTCGTAACCTTTGATTTTTCGAAAACCAAGATCTCTTAATTATATAAAATGATTAATATAAATCATAATAAAGAGAAAACTTAATTCACACCTTATTCTGAAGCCTAATCCTTATCTTGTTGAGTCCTTTGAACTATTTCCAAAATTAATCCGTCTCAACCACCATAGCTGCACATATATTTGGCCTCTAATGATATCCACATAATGAATTGAGAGAACTCTGTAACTCTTACAAAGAAGGTTAAGCAAGAAGTGCTAGAACCTTTAGAGCTTAATCCTATTTATAATAAGTTTTGGATGTTTTGGTAATTTAATTGAAACTAAATTCTAATTTCAAAAACTTTAATTAGAATTATAAATAATTATAATTAAATACCAATTATGCTCAAATTAAATTCAATATCTCATGTTGATCCTTATTTATTAAATATCTTAAATTTAATCAAAAAGTTTCTCAAATTTTACAATCAAGTCTAACTTGATTAAATTAGCTTTGCTCTCTTCAACCTATTCTATATGTGAGACCCATTAAGTTATCAAATATGTTGGCAATGATTACAAATTATAATTCTAATTCATAATTAGAGTTAATTAAATTAAAACTCCTCTTAATTTATCTATAATTCTCTAATTTTATAATCATAAATCAAGATTGACATCTAGCAATGCGTCAGACCACCCAAATATTTAAGAATGTCAAGGTGATTTTGACTAACCTTTTCATGCATATTTTTTCATATAATTTAATTCTTTTATCATACAATGTTCTGATTAAACATAGAGCATGGAATTAATGTCGACTATATTTTGAGTCCAATCATATTAGTTCTTTGCTATTAGCTATCGATTCAATTAATGAAATTTGTAAACTATTTACAAAATGTCATTCCACCTTGGCCAAGGATTTCTCGAATCAATATTAATCGAGAACGGCGAAATATTCTCCCTAATTACTTTAGGATGATAAATCCTATCTTGATCATACAACTACCTCCATATAGTTTATGCTACATCCAATGACTACTGATTAAAGACCCATGATTAAATAGGTTATAAGTTTTATCGAAACATAAATATCCTTGTATAAGATAACTTTGGTAAACTCAAGTTAAATGATCACTTATACAATCATCACAATGAGAATTTCGTAGACAAACAAGTAATGTTTCAAATGGATTTCTCTTATTGGGTCTGCTCATATGACGATTATTCTACTGCTAGGATAGTGGCTTAATGACAGAATTCTACAAGATTCTCCTAAGTAAGCACTTGCTTAAATCTTACAATTCCATTCTTAAATATCATCATAATTAAGAAAAATTGCCTAAATATATACTTGGATCTTTGATGAGACCTTAGCTACTTTTGCATGCCCAATGGCTTTAATGTTCCAGAATACATTACTTTCTTTAATAATTTAAGGAACTATATCAAGGTCATTAAAGAACTTATTAATCCAAATAATCATTTCCATTAAATGAAAAATGTATTATGGTGTAATTAGCAACCATTGCTACATTTGAACCTTTCCAATCTCAAATGATATTATTCTAAATAAGTAAACCTTAATTGGGATTTACTTCTAAAGTTATATCCTTATCATCTTGAACTCAAATATCAACTCACACATAGAGTAATGGATATCTTTAATACTTTTCAAGTATCTGATATCTCAAATACTAAACATCTTCAGTACATTATCTATGTACGTAGACTTCGAATAGGTTAACAACATCGAAGCTATCTCTATAATTCTAATTTCTAAAATTAAGTTGTTACCTTTTCATATTCAACAAGAGTTATTCTTGGACAATTATGTTTTCAACAATTGAAAGATAGAATTGTTGCTCTCTTTTAGCAATATGACTTCCACTAACCTTCTTGTAGAGATGATAAATTTCTCCAAAACAAACACCTTGAATTAATCATGAAAGTGAATAATTTAATTTCTCGTAGCCTTTCAACTATACATCAAATGTATCAAAAAAGGCATTAGTTCCAATTGGACATATTGTCATGAGATTTGAACTTTTAAAATTTAGTCTCACTCTCACTACTTATCCTGAGAATCATTCTTCTACAAGTATATAGCGAAATAAAAAATTTGTTCAATAGGTCCGTAAGATTATATCTATCTTTTTAGATGTCTCATAACCTTTTATTACCGATTTTAGTTCTAAACTTAATGGATTATACATGCTTCAACCAAGCATGACATCCTTGAATCATTAACTTTGACTCCTTCAAAGAACTAGCATCACATATATAATGTGAAATCTTGCTAATTGATTAAATTGGAACTATTGAACGTAAGTCATTGTACTAGGCTTTGCTATAGAAGAAATAATATTGCATCCTATAATATTTCATATCATATTGTCCACCTTACATAAATCCATACTCTTATGAATTTAGTTGTAACGGTATTCACCAAAGAATCTCATTCCCTATAGATAATCAAAATTTTAAAAACTATCATAATGATCTCATTGAAGTGTTTCAACATTCTTAATGCTTAATTTCTACTTAGATTTAAACAAATTGAACTTTTCAAAATTTTAAATCATTATTTCATTTAATACATATGACTATATCACATAAAATAATTAGTAATATAATGAAATATAAGGATTATCCTTTTATGAATTGGCACTCCATCTAATACATCACATGTATAAGATTTAGTAATTCAATACGATTATCATCCTTTCACCAAAGGTTGATTTGGTTATTCTTCAACTTAACAAGTTTCAAGTTTCATACGATTCGTAGTCGTTAGGATACACATATCCTTATATGTAACTTTATGATTCTCATTTTGATGATTTAACCAACATGACATAAAAGGATAGTCTTGGTTATCCAACTTTGTATTCTTTCCACTTATATTAAGCTTAAGTCTCCTTTGATCCAACATATACAAACTATTTGTATAAGATTGGAACAACTAATTTTACTTAACAATCTATTTCTTATCTTGCTTTGAACATTATAACAATGTTGAATCTAAATTCATTATCAAATACTCATAAGCATGAACAAAAAATAAATATGATCTATATCATGTCTCATATAGGCAATAAAAGTTATGTTATCATTTTTCCTCTTATGACAACTATTATCATATTATAGTAAGTGGCTTTAATTGATGTCCATGTTTATGCTTTTAGTAGGCTGACTTAAGTGGAAAAATTCTAATAAAGTATTATATCTTTTAGATTTACTCTATGCAACCTCTTGCATCTTGCTATTATAGTATTAACATACGTCTTACATGTTGTCATCCAAGTTTATGAGACATTAGTCAACTCAAAATGTCAATATATTTTGTCATATATATGATTTTGACTCATCTCTAAAACTTTGTCACCAAATCCAAAACAAAGATTATAGCAAAATTGCATAATGGGCATAAAATTTACTATCTAACTTTGAGAACTCTTCTCAAACATATCCTATGTCCAAGAAATTGGTTCACTAACTTAATATCAACTTTCCTAAACAAAGTAAATTCTAGTCAAAACAAAATATAAATGTAAGAAAACAAGCAATTCATTATATGTCATGACTAACAAATAAAATTACGACTTTAATCATACATTTGATTACTCCGACTATTTTATTCAAAATAAACCCTCACCACTATTCGAAAAGATTACTCTAATCTCTCTAGTAGGCTAGGATCCCATTCAAATATAGTTGATCTTGAGTTTACTCAATAAACCAACTAGATTTAAATTAGGTAAATAATAACTTTATCAATTACATATCATGTGACTCCTAGATTCTTTAGGTGACAAACCTTGCCAAAACATATCATTTATGTTATTTCTTACCCTGCCACTAAATTTATGTGATCATGAGTTTGCTCATCCAAATCACACAAATTTAGTGAAGTATAACCCAATTTCATAAGATTACACATGTTCGAATTAAGTAGCCTTGAGTTTGCTCAACAAGCCTATAATAAACAAAACTCTGATTTATTTTTATAACAATTGAAGCTAAAAATCACGTTCTCAACGTATACTTAATATTTTAATGAGGGATTTTTACTTCATTTGTCTCATCAAACACAAAATTGCATGTAAAATATCACGTATAAAACATACAATTTAGCATGCATCTAATATATACATCAACTATATAAATAAGGTATGCATCTTATGCACTCATAATCAAATTATATGCATAAAATTTCAAGCTTCATTTGATTCAAGTTATTGATCTTCACAATCTAAAATAATATTTCCAACTCCTTGGAAAAATTAAATTAGATCGAATCTATTAATTTATAAATTAATTAAATTCCTATTCTAAATAGAAATTTAATTTCTTTCAAAAATAATTTTCAAATTCAATTGGAAACTATTTCCAATTATCTTAACTCCTTTAGCAAAATTTAATTGAAAACAATTTTCAATAAATTGTTCTACTTATATAATTTTGTCTACTTATTATAATTTAGAAAAATTCCTTTTCAAAATTATATAAGTAACATATTCTAATCCAATTAGAAGAATGTTTTTAATATCAATCGAATTTATTTTTCCTTCATTAGAAAATTATTTTTTAATATTAAAAGAAAACTACTTTCAAAATTAAATAAAAACCTTTCATATTGAATTAAGAAAATCCTTGATATTATTTGTTTAGAGATTTATTTCTTAATTAATTAGAAAAATCTTTCTTTAATAAATTCAAAAACTATTTTAAAATTATTAAAGAAAATATTTTTCTTAATTAATAAATGAAAACACTTTTCAAATTTTAATCAAGAAAAATACTTTTTTAAATAAATCAAGAAACTTATTATTCATTAATAAAGAAGAAATTTCTAATTAATTAATTAATTTTAATTTTAGAAACTACTTTTCTAAAATTAATTAGAAATCAATATAATTATTAATCTTAATCATATTAAGAAAATTAATTACTTTAATTTTAGAATTGAATTTTGATTTTAAAACAATTTTTAAAAATGTTTGGAATAAAATTTGTTAAGGTTGTATTCATTCTAATCCTAAAACATGTCTATTTCTAATAAACAGACTAAAAGTATGTCCAAACACCCTTTATTCTTAGTTTTAGGTTAGAAAATTCTCATATCCAAACACTACCTATTCTACTCTTGGATCCAAACACACCCAATCTTAAACATATTTCCAAACACCTAATGTTCTTCAATTGTCCAAAAGATTCAAAGAAAGCGTTAAGTTTTCCTAGGCTGAATTTATAGTTTTGGGGCTTTGATTGGGATACAATCATTTAAGATCAATGATTATTTTTGACTTGCTATGGAGTAGATAATAAGTTCAGAAGAATTTAAGGGTTGAATATGACAAGAGAAAGAGTTAAGTTTAGTGAAATTTTGTCTTTGGTTCTTGGTTCACTTGAACTAATACTATTTTTTTGACCATAACTTAGCTTAAAGACCTCCAAATTAGGTGATTTTAATTAGATCTGAGACCTAAGACATATTACTAAAAATATCTAGAAGAGACCTATACCTAATTACTAATGAATGACATTGGAAATTGGGATTGAAAATGGTGATCTAATGTTGCCCTTGCATTGAAATATTTGGTGATTTTTGGTGCATATTTCATGATTTAGAAGTCCAAATGGCCAATTTTTTTTATGAAAACTAGGGATATAGGGAAACAAATTCCTAGAATAAGTTAAAACCTAATTTGAACAATTACTATATGAAAAGTAAGGAACAAGTAGAGGTATGAATTTTGGGCAGGGGGCATGACATGCAGGAAATTGCACTATTTTGATTTTTTTTTCATTCCAAAATTGTACCAAATCATATATAAAACTTTGTAGATATTTATGAAACTTTGTAAACACGTATACATAAATAAAATATGACTGACCATATATCAATTGGGCGAGGTAGAGTTTTAAAGAAATTGATAAATTGAAATGAGGAAACAATGGTACTGAAATAATTTTTGAGTTAGATTTAAAAGGGAGAACAATAGATTAGCTTATAGAAGTTAAAGTGAAAATATGATTAACGTACATGTTACATGATTAAATATAAATCTCAAATTCGGTTAAATCTAATACATAGTTTTAATGTAGTTTGTGTAAGTAAAGGAGAGGCACCGAATATGTGACTGTGCTTGACAATAAGTTCTCAAAATAATGAGTGTATTTTAATTTTTTTATATGAATAAACTCTATGCAAAACAATTGATGACTTATGACTTTATATATTTTATGATTATGAGTTTTAATATGAACAATGCATTGCAAGTGAATATTGCTAGTATAAGTGTTTGTTTTAGCAATACATAAATTGAAATTTGAAAGTTGAATTTCATACGAATTGAAGTTACATAGAATTTTTATTATTGGTTAATAAAGAGGAAAGATGAATTTTTTAAGCCTATGTTACACCGTTAGGTTTTATACATATTACTATACTGGTGTATAATGGTTAACCTAGTGCAGGTAAGTGATGTAAAACTAGCTTCGTAACTAGCAGTTAAAAAATTGCGAGTAAGCGTGTTGAATAAGTTCTATAACCACCGACGTATAACAGTTAACCTAAGATTGGTAAGCGATATAGAACCAGCTCTGTAACTAATGGTTAACCAGTTAAGAGTAAGCGATATGGAACCAAGTCCTTAATTACTATCGTATAATGGTTAACCTAGATGTAGAACTAGTTTCGTAACTAATGGTTAACCAGTTATGAGTAAGTGATGCAGAACTAACTCTGTGACCTTATGGCTAAAGATACCATATGACAAAGAAGTTAGTGGTGGTCTATATCGTGTCACAAGTTCATGATAATAACAAAGGCACCACTATTTACTTTAAAAAGTAACTTGAGAAATTGATTTTAGTAAGTATATATGTTTTATATTGGTATTGTTTCATAAGAAATGAAATGAATTTGTTTTAGGGAGGTCTAAATTGTTAAATATGATTAACATAGAAAAGCTAACATTCACTTAGCTTGTTTAGCAAACACTCTACTTTCTATTTCAATATAAAACCTCCCAGGTGAATTCTCAAGGGCTTCAGTAGTAGGGATCACCTCGCAAGTAGTCAGCTTCGTCATGTGCTATTGTGTAGACAATTTTTCCTTGTAGATGGTTTGCATATTCACGAAAATATGTTTTGGACTATATTTTATGTAAAAGACGCATGTATATGAATGTTTTAAAGTTAAATGCATCAATATGTTTTAGTTTTTTTTAAGATTATTAAAGTGATTCTTAAGATTGCTTGTGAATGGATTTAAAGCCAAAATTTGTAGTAAGGATTTTTATGTGATTATAAAAGTGTTTTGAACTTTTACATAGATTTTGAAAATTTTGGGAATGTCAAAATACAATCGTTGTACTGCTGAAATTCTTAATAAAATGATTTAGAAAAAAAACTCTACTGTTAATATTTATGAATGTCTAGTTAAAGCTTTTGGATCAAAAAAGGAAATAGGCTTAGCTCCAAGGGAACGGAGTCTCAACACTATTTTGGTATGAAAACTAGCATAATAAAGGCCCATTGTATAAAATAAAGGAGATTCAACACATGAAACTAGTCTTCAGTGCAAACACAAAGGTTAGTAAGCTGATTATGAACAATTAGTAGAGACGGCCTTACCGTAATAGTAGAGTATTAGGGATCATAATAAACAATATGCCTACATGTCAAGAAACAAGGGAGGATGAAATTCTCTAGAATGTTAACGGATCAAAGGTATTCAAATCAAAAGGATGCAGGAAATTTCTCTAATAGGAATTAGATAGTATAGCGAAGTGGAGTAAATTGGTTTAGGATAATGATATCATCCCCTCCTATACATTAATTCTCTAGATGGGAATTGTTGGGATGCTCCTAACCAAGGATGGGGAGAAGTTTCTAATGAAGTCATCAGAAAGTGAGTTATGTAACTCCCACCTTGAAACCCTAAATCATATCATGGTCAACTCCAGGTGTACCGAACCATATGGAGAAGAATGTAGGGAATGCTAAACATTAGGAAAATATTCCTCAAATGGGAAGAACTAATTGAGTAGGTAATTACTTTGAGAATAGGGAACAAGATAAATTATAAAGCAGTGAAAATCAGCCTTGCAACTATGGGGTACGTAATCTAGAAGAAAAAAAATAAAACAGAAGAATCTTTAGACATGAGAAAAGAGATGAGGAACAACTTTACTAAAAAAAATCACACTCCAGCGTAGACTCAACATGATAGCAAGGAAAATAGTTGCATATCTATTAGCTAAATTAAGAGAAGATGGTTATTAAGAATCATAATACCAGCTTATAACTAGGATACATAGCTTCTTTATATTTTTGTTCGTATGGTACTTTTAAACCTTGGTAGGTTGTACATAATCATTAATTAATGAATTACATTACTTTTTAGGGGGGGGGGGGGTGCAAACTTAAAACTTACATATTTTTCCTTAAAATTTTAAAATAAAATGCTTTCGATTTTTTGATTTGGATCAAATGGTACTCTAGAAATATTCCTAGTCACAAAGTACCTAAATCCTAAAATTTATCCAACAAACATAAGATCAAGAAAGAAAGATAAAAGGTAAATAAATAAGATAAAATGATTATATTAATAAAAATCATGTATTTCTAATATCTTAATCCCTAGAAATAGTTCTAAAAACTTGATATATATTTCCCTAACAATGCTAAAGATCAGTTGGGTACGTGTACTAATCATTTTTATAGTATAGTGAACATGAGCAAAAAACAGAAGAAATCATTCTCCTAGATCTTGAAGTCTTTAATTGAATCTTGGTGGAAGTTCCTTTCTTTTATTACAAATTTGCTCATTCTTCTCTTTAGATGTTCTAATTCATAACCTTAATGATATGTTTTTGTCAATACTTTTAAAGCT
Source organism: Erythroxylum rotundifolium (assembly GCA_027563915.1). Lineage (NCBI taxonomy): Eukaryota > Viridiplantae > Streptophyta > Magnoliopsida > Malpighiales > Erythroxylaceae > Erythroxylum > Erythroxylum rotundifolium. Next base: position 80,321 of record JAOSBO010000191.1, on the reverse strand, counting down.
CTCTCTTTTATATAAGTAAATCCAAAAAATTCTAAATTTCACAACAATATATGACAAATATCGATTTGTTATTGGTACTGTGTTACTCTATTTAAAGCCAACTCCTAATTTACGAGAAAATGTTGTCAATATAGGTCCCTAACATAAATCAATTTTAGACTCATGTTCTTTAAGCATGAATATGGGTTCAATATGGTGTTATGCTCTGGGTAATATTCACCATTCCTTCCTCTAAAATCATCTCAAAACTAGCTCCATCTTACTGAATCCATTCTTTCTCTACTGGGGATCAAAAACATGGCTTATAAAAATTATAAACCATAAATCAATAGTATTGGTACCATCATTAGTTTTATGGTAAGGAATGTAATGTACCATCTTAGAGAACATATCAGCTACCATAAATATAGAGTATTTATGCTTTGTTTACATTGATAATCCTAATTAAAGTCTATATAAATTTATACCTATAGTTTACTACGTACAATTAAGGCTATATGTAACCCATTTGTTAAAACTACTAAACTTACCCTTTCTATATGTCATGTACCAACTATTCAATCTCTTTATATTTCACTTCATCTTAGGCTAATAAACAATCTCATAAAACTTCTCTAATGTCATTTTAACACCAAAGTGACCCTTCAAACGTCTACCATATGCCTCATGCACAAATAACTTGTACACAGAACAATTAGGCACACTTGGTTTATTTTCACAAATAAGTACTAATCGTAGTGGTAAAAGTTACCAAAAAACACATGCCAAATATAAATTATAGCATACAGTTTCTTTACATATAGGAAACCTAACAACTATACATTCAAAGAAGTAAGAAGAGCATACCTTCAAGATAATGCATTAGCAACCCTATTCTCCTTACCTTGTTTATCTGTAATGATTAGGAAAAAGTTTTGATGAATTTTATCCGTATAACATGCTATTTTTCAACTTGCATTGCCCTTTCACATGCTTCAATGACTCAATAGTCAATATGTATAACAAAATTCTTAAATGTAGGTAATGTTGCCATATCTATATTGCTTTTACAAATGTCTAGAACTCTTTTCCATCATTGGAGATTTCAAAGCTACCTTATTGATTTTCTTACTAAAGTACATTATTGGCCTCTTTGTTATTCTTGTTGTTAGGCTTCACATTTAATATTAAAAGTTTTACTAAAGTTAGGTTATACTAAAAAAAGGTGATAAACATAATCTTTCTTTAATAACATCAATTGTTCGCTCTTGTTCCCAATGAAATCCCATCAATTTCTTGATAATTTCAATCAATGGCGCACTAATTCTACTAAAATTCTTAACAAACCTTTATAAAAACTAGCCTAATCATGAAATTTTCTTAGCTATATTATCTATTTAGGTCTCAAACATTCCATAGTTGCTTTTTCCTCATCTACTCCAATTCCTTTTCATTCCATATAAATATACCCTTTTAAGATTAGCATAAAATTATTCCTTTTTTACCACATCAAGATCACATCTCAATTGATAAGCATTATGTTCTAAACTCTTACTATATAATAGAATTTCACCAAATAAAACAATAATAAATATGTTTATGTATTCTCACAACACATGATTCATTTATCTGATAAAAGTACTAGGTGCATTAATAAGACCAAACAACATTACTATCCACTTATACAAATCATACTTAGTCTTAATGCTAGTTTTATATTCATCATCATCTATAATCCTAATATGATGGTATCAACTCAAAATCAATTTTAGAAAATATTTAAGAATCATGCAATTTGTTAAGCATATCATCTAACCTAAAAACATGATGTCTATCCTTTAAAATTATATTACTGATACCTTTTCAACTAATGTACATCCACCAAGTATCATCTTTATTAGGCTTTAAAAGCACTAGAACTACAAGAAAGAAACTCATTCTTATCCATTAACCCTTCATTTACCTTTTAAGGACCTTTCTAGCTTTAAGATTACTCTTATAAATGGGTTTTTAGGACACATCCAATATAATATGAATTTGATGCTTAATCCCTCTATTTAGGGGATTGAGGTTTCTAAGATTTTCCATTATTTTTTATGTTAACTAATATATTTTCTTTGTTAAAATTGACTTTAAGGTGTGTTTTTGCATTTTTAGACATAGCAAAAAGAAGATAGAAAATTTCATGTTTAAGCATAAGTTGGGGTTATAGAGTATAATTAGTATTGGTCTTCAAGGTGAGATAGGTGTTAATGTTGAAACAATATAAAGATTGTTTAAAGACCACATCAAGGCACTGATACAAGAAGTATATCTAGTGCTAGTCTTATGAATGAAGAACTCTAGAGACATAAAACATAATCACATCAATATGAGAAGTATCTCTAGCATTGATCTTCTAAGCATGAAAGTTTCCAATATTAGTTATAATGTGTGTCCGCATCATTATTAGAAGTAGTTCTAATGGTATTCTTATGAGTTTGATTTTTTTTTTAAGTTACAAAACAACACTGATACTAGTTATGGTGTCAATCTCATCTTGACACTTAATAAAAATAGAAAACTCAAGATTTTTCCTCCCTAACTTATCCTTCTTACCTCTCAACTTAAAGTCTCGGCCTAATCTGAACTTTAAATAGCTAATAAAATGTTATATACCTTTCTTAAGTCAAAACTCATCTCCTTAACCATAACTTTAGCTAGCAAAAATCAAGTTTCTACATTTGATGAGAGAAGTTGGGGTTTTTATTTACAGTAGTTTTAAGAGATTTTAAGCACTTTATTGGCATTCTACATCCTTTAATTTATTTTTCATAGTAGTAGAGAATGAAATTGGATTTTGATCTTAACAAGATAAATTTAGGATTGTGTATCGCTGCCATTATGAAGTATGTTGAAATTAACTTGGCATTATGGAATTTAGGGTTAATTATATTGAAATGTTCTTGTTATTAGGCTTGTTGTTCTTATTAGAGTTATGAAGAAGTATCAAGGAATTGTGTTATGAAGTTGTGAATTGAAGTGAATTATTAGCTGTTTATTTGATTAAGTATTAAAAGATACTTTCAAAATATGAGAGAATGGGTATAAGAAGTGAGCTGCATTTATATGCTTTTTCATCAATATCATCCCTTTTAAAAGAAATTTTAAGGCTTCCAAGTTAAAAGCATAAGGAATGATTTAATGAGGAGCAACAATCATATGGTCATTGAAAAGACAGTAATCCACGACAACGATTAGGTCGTTATGATTTAAAAAATGTTTCAAAATGTGCAGTGGCATCACATGTTGACCCCATAGGAATACTATTACCCAGAGGAAGTGAAGGAATTCTATGCCAACATCAAGAACAAAGTCAAATAAAAATTGTGGTGCATTATTACTAGGATCATGGTGTTAAGGTTATGATTTTAAAGGTGACAAATAAGGAGCACATTAGGCTACCAATAAAGGCTAGGCAATTGAGTTTTCTCAATGGGTAACCATCAGGGCCTTATGAGTAGATCCAAAGGGATGCTTTATATAGATGTACGAGTTTTAAGGAATTTTTAGATATTTTATTACCTTACTCATAATGCAGTATATCAAGAAAAATATTATTCTAAGTGTCTGGTGATTTACAGATTAATCTAATTAATTGAAAATTTTCAAAATCTTTAAATTTTTTATGTTTTAGTTTTTTTCTTTAGGTTATGTTTTTAAAAGCATACTAGTAGCATTGGCGTGATAGCATGTGTTTAAGCATAACTCTATGTAGAGATTGATTGGGAAAATTATATGCATAATATGATTAAGTGAATTCCTACTCAAATTTTGACTTTGGAAATGCTAGAACTCTTAATTTGTTATGTGATTATGTTTGGGTTTAACTTGAGTCTTCCTATAAGGAATTTAAGCCTTAATTTCATATCTCTTTCTTTCTTATATGGATGCCTTCTTTAATTTTTGATAATTATACATTACATGATTTTTTTTAATAGGCCTTTTGGTAAGTTTTTAGTGGTTAATTAATTGATTCATATATGTTTAGGTTTAGAATTCAGTTAATTGGTTAGATATGTGTTTTTTGAGTGTTGTATGGGTTAGAGCATGCTATTGAGCTTTAATTTGTATATTTAAAATGTTTTAATATGTTTGTTAGTGTTTGAGATCAGATATCAAAGAACAAAGAAGATTTGGAAGAAGCACATAGGAAGATCTAAGCCCACGATTGTGGACTATAGGCCATAATCGTGATACAAGCAAAATGGATAGGCCATATTTGTGGCCTCATTAGCCACGATTATGGTGGAAGTAAATCCCAAGTGCCATGATTATGGCCTGCGTGATGATAGATACAGATCGGCTTCTAAAACACAACTTTGCGGGGTTATTTTTGACTTTTTGGCCTAATTAAAATCTATTTTTTACCCTAAATATAAAAGACTATAGAGGACAAAAGAAAACCCTAATTTCGTGCCTCCATTTTGCCACATTCCAAGGAAAAGAAAGAAAGAAGAGGGAGAAGAAGAGAAAAAAGGTGGAGCTTTAGCTACTTCAACCTCTAATCCTCTAAGTTACTTTCTTTCTGTCCGTCTTTTATTTCATGTATTTGATATATGAGATGGGATTGATGATGATAAATCTTAGGGTTGTTCTAACTTTTCTTTAGGGAATTGTTCTTGGTTTAATGTTAATATCGCTGTTTTTTGTTAATGCATCTAGATGTTGCGATTATTTGTTCTTATTGCATGCTTCAGTAATAGATCAAGAGAGTGAACCGAATGGAAAATGAATAGGCTCGTTAATAAGAGTTAAATGACCTAATAGATGTCACAAATAAACAAATCGATAATTATACAAAGAGAGATCTTGTGTGAGGAACGGGTTGTTTAATAGAATGCTTAAGATCTGAATAGGTTGTGGATTAATTTTTAATCGAGAGATTACATGTTCGGTAACACGACTTAATTAAGGTTTATTAGTTAAGGTTTAGTGAGTATAACTTGAGAGAGAGTAACCTACCCTTTGATAATCTAGAACCTACACCACATTAACACAAAAATGACTAAGTTTGCATTAATGATAAGATAAATCTCCTCTTCCATAATTTGTTAATCTTCCTTGTTGGAATTCCAATTGTCATTTAGTGGTGCTTAGTTTTGATTTCTTGAGTTAATTTTACAAATTCATTTTCAAAAATACATATTTGATTGTTTACTTTTTATTTTCATTTTTTAATAATGCTTTTAGGCCTTATATAACTTAGAATTAGATTATTCACCAACTCCTCCAGGGATCAACACTTCACATACTACATTCATGAGCTGTGCACTTGCAGTATATTGAGGGTTTTATAAGATTAAAACTTACTCAACATGTTTTTAGTGTCATTGTTAGGAAGTTAGTAGGATTAGTTTAATTCATTTAGTCTAAGGAGTTTTGTCACTCTTGTGTCTATGCATTTGCATGAACACAAGAGTTACTAGAAGTTAGAGTCAGATAGCCGAAACACTAGAGCTTGAAATTACCTATTTAGAGTGAGGAATCTGAAGAGCTAGACACTAAGAAGAAGAGAATATCGAAGTAACCATGATTGAGAAATTTCACCCTCATAAATTTCATAAGACTGGGGTTCAATGCGACCAATCAAGATGTCACAAGACCACCTGCTTAAGAAGTGTAGTTCAAAATTAAACCAACTTTATTAAACATACTGCAAACAAATGTTCAATTTTACGGACTGACTAATGAGGACCAAAATGTTGATATAGTCAATTTCTTAGAGATATGTAATACTTTCTGATATTATAGGATGTCAGAAGATGTCGTTAAGATGAGGCTCTTCTATTTCACACTAAGGGATAGAGCTAAGGTGTGGTATCACTTATTAAGTCCCGAGAATGTTACAACTCGGGAACAATTAGTGCAAGCACTCTTAAATAAGTACTTTCCCCTCACGAAGACTGTAAAGATAATTAAGAAAATAACAAACTTTCAATAAAGTGATGAGGAGTCACTCCTTGTCACTTTATGAGGCTTAGGAAAGGTACAAAGATTTGTAAAAAAGAAGCCCTCACCACAACCTACCTAAGGAGTTCCTTCTGCAAATGTTCTATAATAGAGAGAACTAACCTACCCAAGACACCAGGGATGCAACATCAAAAGGATCTTTGATGATGCATGATGATATTTATTGTAATAGAAACCCTAATCATGAATGATAGTCATAGTACAACATATGGAAACTAAGTAAGTTAATTTCACTGTATACTATCCATGAAATAAACCCCTTATTAACACTTATAATTTGAATGGAGACATTATCCTAATTTTATAAGAAACAATCAAGCTCCATCTAAATTTTAGTAACAATAGTGGCAAAATAGGGAAGCTAAGTCTTACGTATCTCATAAAGAAAGTTATCACTACAACTAAGTCTTACTTTTAGAGTGCTAAATAATCTCTTTAGAACCAAAAACCCTCTATCCAAAAATTGGAAATTTAGATTTGATATCATATTAAATTTATACCTAAACATTAACCAATTACATTGCCTAGTAACACTGAGTCAAACTCAAGAGAGTAGGTGAATGTAGCAACTTTGAAGAGTGGAAAGGAACTAAAAGTTGAAGAGAAAGAAAAATAAGAGGAAGAAGGAGAAAAAGAAAGAAAATGAGCCACAGAAGAAATTTTTTCAGGAACTATTGGCAGTCACCTTAAGTGAGGAGTGCTCCTCCATCCTACAAAACAAGTTTTCCTAAAAGGTTAAAGATCTAGGGAGTTTCATTACTCTTTGTAATATTAGTAACTTATTAATAAAAAGGGTATTAATGGACTTAAGAGCTAAAATTAATTTGATTTTATATGAACTTATTCTATTAGAGCATATGGAATATTATTAAGCTAATGAACCTTAGATTACAAACGAAAGTGTAAATAAGCCTTTGAATACGGATCTAAGATATATATAAAAAAAACAATGCTTAAGTAATAAGTCCAACTAAAAGACTCACATAAAGTGCTTATTAGGAACCTAATAAGTGACACCTAATAATTTAGATGTGTTCATTTCAATTTAATTTGTTTAGAAACAGTTGTAAATGTCTTTGTTTCATTTTAGTGTTTTGTGCTGAGTTAAAGTAGCTTTTAGACTCATACATTGAAGTATATTTGAATTTTTTTAACTATTTTATCATGTTTATTCTTCTTGAGATTGGTCCCATTCAAGTTTTGTAAGATTATATGCAACACAATACTCTATGTTTACTCCATATTGACGAACTGCTAAACATACATGAGGAGTATAAAGCAACATTAAGGAATAAGGTACTTACTTAGCAATATACTTTTTATGTGTTCTTAATAGCCTTACTTGTTTGAAACTTATAGTCAGTTCTCTAAAAAAGTATTAATCATTATGAAGCGCAAGCATAGCATAATAATGTGTATATCTCATGTTATATATTCAAATCTAAGTATATGATACACACCATCTATAATTTTGTATACTAAATATAAATGATGTTGAGTTTAGCACAAAAATGAGTTTCAAATTTTATTATGCTCTTACTATGTTGCCTCCATATATTTCTTGTGTTTAACCAAAACTAACCCATATCCCTCCCATATTGGCCTATTTATTTTGATAAACATTTTTTTCAATGTCACTACTATGTTTATCTCAAAGTTTTCTAAACATATAACCATTTAGCAACCATTTCATCAACACGTCATCATTTTACTAAACTATGTATCCTTATGTTCAATCATAATATAGCCTACTTCTATGTGAGTAGAAGTCAAAATTTTTTCCAACATTCTTCTTCACTTTTTCTTAAAAAAGTTTAGTTTCTCTTGATTTTTAGATTGATTTTTACCTACCCACATTAGTTCTATAACATTTTCATTCACTATACATCAAATAGTAAAATTTCTTCATTATTTTTCTTAAACAATCTAATTGTACATATTATGGCTTTTTGATAAAATAAGCATTTTCTTGCAATTTTTCATCCTGAATTGTGTTGAATTCAAGGTATATTTCTACTCTTAGCGTTCATTTTTCATATATGCCTTATTATAAATAGACTAGGTGAGAATTTATGTTGAATATTGACAGAGTGTCGTAACACTAATAAAAAAAAAACTAGACTACTACTGTAAGAGTGGTAAGTCTAGGTCAATCCCATAAAGAGTGTGTGCAAAGTTTGTGAAATGAAATTAATTGGTGTTTAGGTTTAACAGGGGGTTTTGCATTTTGAAATAAGAAAATAAAATAAAACTAGACTAATAAAAACAAATTAGAGAAATTTTCTTTTATTCAATCTCAGCCCGCACCCTAATTAAGCATATTTCATTAATTTGTTATTCTCAAACCTCTCCTAAAAACTATTAACCGTGGGTTAATAATTAACCTGAGTTTTCCCTTAGGTTTTATTTAATCAAGCTACAATAATTAATTAAACCAACCACCGAATAACCTAGGATACGATCTGTAGATTTAATTTGGCAATAACATTATGAATTAGAAGAACCGATTAATCAAGACAACAACCACATCCGATGCATCATTTAACCTAGGTCATATTATCTCTAATGATTAAGAATCATTATGTAATATCCCACCTCCTAAAATTATTAAGTGATTAAATTGTTAGATTGAGTGACATGTGTTATTTCATTTAAGAATTTACAAGGTGCAATTCATTCACATGTATAATATTCGCATACACATATGAATCATGATTTAGAAAACATTACAAAATAGTACATGCACTCAATTTACATATTCTGGGGTATAAAATGAAAACGAAAGTGATATGAATGTGCATTCTCAATGTTTTGCATTTTTATTTACCAATAAAATGAATTGATGGATTATAATTAGTGAATTGAGAATTTATTGTTACAATTAAGTAATTGGTGAGGTGATACAAGACAAATTCATATATGGGAATTTAGGTTGATTAGGCCTACAAAATGCTGACATGTGGCATTAGGAATAAGTGAAAAATGGCTTAGTTACTTGGATGACAAGTGGCTTGAATATAATTGCAAGAGGTGTCCCTTTAAATTTGTAACAAGTGGCACCTTAGACTTGTGACAGGTGGAGCAATAGAATGGTGACGTGTGTAGCTTTACAATTGCTGACATATGTAGCCTATCAATTGGTGACATGTGTAGCCTTCTAAGTAGTGACATATGGAGGATTAAATGAGTTACATATGAAGCCTAAAGTAAGTGACACATGGACTAATGGAATAGTAACATATGGACTAATAGAAGGATAACATATGTACCAATAGAATGGTGACACATGGATTAGTTTGACCTTCTTGAATTTTCTAGAGAAAATGAATGAAAATCCAATAGAAGTGAGATTCAAGGTCGGCCATAAGGTTATTAGAAGGAGAAAAACGAAAAATGAGAAGAGAAGGAGAGAAAAAGGGAAAGAGAAGAGAAGGAAAGAAGTTATCAAGGTAAGTTGAAATTATGGTTTCAATTTCAACTTTCTCTTTCGATCTGTCTTTCATATTCTTAGAGAACGAATTGAAAGAAACTCAAAGAATGAAAGTTGTATATATAGGTCTTCAATTGACCTCTGTGAAAGTAGCTTGAGAAAATAGTGACTAGAGTTCGAGTTATACATGTTTCCCCAATACTGCCTGTGATAGACCCTGTGCAAGAAACTTGTATTATTTCCTAATTTTTGAGGACCTTAGAGTCCGAATTAGTGAAAGTATAAAACATTAAAAATGATTAATGATGTCTTATTAATATTTCTGTGAAATGGTTTGGTTAGCAGATGTCTTGATAATGATTTATTGAAGGTTGAGTATTGGTTGCCAATGGAGATTATATTTTAAAGGGAGATGTTGTTTATGTAATTTTTGGATATATTAAGACTAATGGAAGTCTAGTTTCAGGGGGCACAAGAATCATGGAATTTGGATCTTTTTAGAGAGTGTTATGATTAAAAGAAGACAGATTGTTCATAAAGGAAGATTAGGAAGAAAAGGATGTAAATATTGCACATAAGGCTAGGTTAGCTTGATGGTTGAGGAGACATTGAGTTGAACTAGAAAGTGAATTATTGACCTATTGACATATGCTGGAATAAAATTTACGATGATTAATTGCGCTATTATTTTATATTTCAGCATAACATACATGATGAATGATTGGAGATGAATTGCATGTAAGCTTGATGATGAAGTATGCCAGAATATGTTAGATGGACTATTTTCACTGAACATGCATCTATATTTTAGCCATATCATGATCTGTAGTTATATAAACAGGATTATTTTTATTTTAACTTAAACTAGAAACATATGATTACAATTTTTGTGAAGGATTCCAATTTTTATTCTGTCCCTATGGGTTTTTAAAATTGGCTTGAAGTTGAGTACTAAGTGTTATGGATAGTTGAGAATAGTCTTTAAGATTTTGGGCATAACTTACAGAATACTGAACCAAATTGCATAAATTTTGTGTCATTAGAAACTTAAGACATATAGGAACATTCTTAGAAGAATTTGTTACCTAAATACCTCATTTTCTAAGTCAACATGGTCATACAACTGACTCAAAAACAGAGTTGGAAAAGCTGGAAAATGGGAGTGACTTTACATGAAATATGTTTCTTTTATGTGATGTTTGAGACAACAATTGATAAGACACTTTCTTACGATTGATTTAGGCTTGAATGAAGCTTAAAATGAACCTAGTATGATGCTTGAATAATTGATTAAATGTGTGATTGCTGAAGGTTATAATTAAGGAAATAGACTGAGATTAATAGGATTAGGTAAATGGATAGATTTTGGGGAAAGAGGCATAACTTTCTCTATAGATGTTAGATTAATGTCATTTAAGTATGCTTTCAAAGAGAACTCTGAGTTCTACAATATCTATGAAGACTTCGATGATAGATTTTGCTATCTAAAGGGTCAAAATTTCACATTCCTATATTTGATGAATGTCCACCCAACGGACATTATGTCCCTCCAGATGGACATAAGCAGAGTTGGAAAGCTAGAAAACCCAATAATGTCCACCTAGTAAACATAAAGTCCACCTAACAGACATTTACTGACCTACCAACCTAAGGACCGCCTAATGGAAATAAATATGATAAAATTGTGAGAATGACAATATGAAATGAATGAAAGTGATCTTATCAATGCTAATAAAATTCAAAGAAGATGAATGACAAATATTAAGTAAAGATGAATGAAAAATAGGATAAAATATGATCTTATAATGCTAGAATAAATTTACTGAATGACTGAGTGATGAACTTAAAATAATCTTGTATAATTGAGGTGTAAACCTAAGTTTAAATTAAACATATATGAGTTATGAAGTATGAATAATTGCGACATGTGAATTAAAGAAATATACCCAGAATAGCCAATTAAGCATGCATTGAACATGATATATATACATTTGCATGGTTGAATAATTATATGATTGCTCAATTTAGTAATATGTGGATTATGTGTGTATTGAACGATATAAAAGCACAAGTTAACCAACAACATCCAAACATTGCCAGATCATTGAGGCAATAGCTCACCTGGAGTAAACTGTGAGTCAACCTAGATGTGTAAACTCAATTATATGTGTTTTTTTTTGTATAAGCTATACGTGTAGTGGGTTAACCTAGATGTATCAACTCAATTATATGTGTTTTCTGTTTGAGTTATATGTGTAGTGAGTTAACTTAGATGTATCTCAGTATGCTTGAATTGCTCTTGTTTAATTTTGACATAATGAATTGTTACTGATTTAATTGAGATAATTCCAGACATCAATTATCCAAAGAGATCATTATTTGAGACTATATAGGAAGTACTCATTATATGTGAATTTGACTGAGTAAGTGTTTTTAGACATTATTGTTAAGTGTCGGACCAAGGTCTGATGATAAATGTGAATATAAATGTGTATAGAACAAGTGATACTCAACTGAATGTTGAATGTCGAATTCTGATCCGATCATTGTGATAAATGACTGTGCACACCAAATAAAAGTGATTGATAGTACATTATATGAGATGATGCATTTTATGACATTGATATGCATGATCAAATAAAGGAGTTATGATTGGAGTGGCCAGCCTGAAATAAACCCGATATCCACAAGGGATATGGGTCGGTACTTGAAATAAGCCTAGTATCCACAAGAGATATGGGTTAGTACCTGCTTGAAATAAGTCCAATATCCACAAGGGATATAAGTCAGTACTTGCCTGAAATAAGCCTAGTATCCACAAGGGATATAGGTAAGTACATGAAATAAGCCCAGTATCTACGAGGGATATGAGTTAATGAATAAGCACTCGGTCACAACAAAATAAAAATGAAAATGAAGTCTCATATGCATTACATATATTTATTTTTACATATATCATATGGTGAAAAGTTATTGAATTGTGTTGAGCCAATGTAGTGCAACTTTGTATGCATGTTAATGGAATGAATGATTAGGTTATTTTGAAATAATTATTGAAATGTATACATATTGTGAGTTGGTATACCCAATTGGAAGATGTTTTAAATGAGATCTGATTCTGAACAACATGACATACATGTAAATTTGTTTATTACTTGTATTATTTGTTTGCTAATGGGCGAGCACATCGATGATGGTTCATTCACTGAGTTCCCAATCTCATCAAAATTTCAACATTGTTTTTCTAGTTAAGAAGAAATCTAGCTAGTCTAGTTGAAGTAATTTTTGCATT
>JAOSBO010000191.1:36110-57351 GCA_027563915.1 Erythroxylum rotundifolium | reverse complement strand
GATGTATATTAAAATTTATGACGGAGATGAAATTGAAGTGCAAAGAAACAAAAAAGGTGATAAAAAAAAGAACAAAAGCTACAGCATGACGCACACACAGCTAGTGCCTAGTAGCTAGTGTGTACTGGGTTTGGATTCTGAAGGTTTTGTACTTTGAGATTCATGATTGCTGTCTATGTGCTATGTGGTTAATAACAGGAATCCAGAAACCATGTCCAAAGTAGGAATAAAGAAGAAACAAGTCGAAGCAAAAGCCGACCTGCAGTATTAGCCTTACACAACTCATTTTCACATGCTGCCGAGGAAGTACCTGCCATTTGACTAGGTATTCAGAAACCATATATAAAGAGGAAATAGAGAGTAAATAAAAGTGCCAACAGGGTCCTCCACATTTCTCTTGCAAAGCAATATTATGTCTACGAGAGAGAGAGAATTGTTGTGTTTGAGCGTAGGAATTGGATGGAAGGATAGACAATTAATTAAGGAGCTCCTTTCGGTCCAATCCCGAGGGCTGAGAAGAGGCAAGAGCTGCCATATCATGCAATTAGGCGACACTTAGTCATTATAAGCTAATTCAAACAAATGTTAAGTTTGGCCAACTGCATGATTTGGGAGCAACTCCTTCCCCTTCTTTTCCCACCCATTGGACTGAAGGGAGCTCCAAGATTTTTACCGTTTCTCTCAATTATACATTGCATGGGCATTAACTACGTTTTTGTTTTCTTCCTTCTGCCTATATTTATATTATATATACTGGGTTCCAACAGGAGAAATTAACATTATATTTCCTTCTTTATATCAACTTTGTTTATTAATTATTTTCGACCTAAACATAGCTACACTTTTTGGAAGCTGATGTATTCATCAATCTAACCTTGCAGTTGTTTTCGTACGTTTACAGAAACCAATGCCAAGATATCGATCGATCGTAAGGAAAGCTAATTGGGAAGTGAAGAATCAGCTCATAAGGCCATGAACTGGAGATCATCAAACCACGTCGGAGACACCAACTCACTGCAGGCGTATGCGGGCGTTTGCTATTTGTCCTTGTCGTTGTATTACAAGTTTCTAGCAATAGCCTGCAGTTGCATTCTTTCGTAGAAAGATCTTGTTACTGCTGACACCTGTAAGACTGAGTTTAGATCTGTACTTATGCACCGATTATTTCATTGTAAAAAGAAAAACTACCAATTCGAATCCAACTATCACAGAAAGATGCGTTCAAGTCAACAAGGACTTCTTCTGTTTTTTTCCTTAGGATGGAACTATTAATCTACCAGCGGTCTATCAGTTTTCCCTTGCAAATCAATTAAAAATTGCATTGCCCTTTCCACACAGTCATGGTCTCTCTCTGATATTTCTCCAATTGCTTTCATACCAGAATATACATGTGGTAATCATATAACTTCACTTCGTCTCTGTGCAATGCCGAAAATTAAAGCTTGAAACTGGTAATTTAAAATATAATTTTCCACTTGCGTAGTTCCATTCTAAAATATTTTATTGTAAAACCATGTTTTTATAATCAAGCCTTTTATTTTTATTCTTGTCGATACAGGATACTCTAATAAAAAATTGTAATATTACAAAAATTAAATTAAATTATTTATGAAAAATAATATTAATCTCAAAAGAGATTAAAATTAACTACTCTTTAATTATATTAATGTTTAATTAAGGTCGTAAACTAAATTTATAGTTATAATTACTTATATTATCTTTTTTTAAAATTGAAATAATATTATTAACACTACAACAAAAGTATTTTTTCATGACATTTTTTACGACGAAACAGAAATCATCGCCAAAAGAAAACATATCGTGACGTTTTCAAATATTCGTCACTAAAACGAACCATTTCATGACGAAAATAGTAAGCATCATGCAAGGGAATATCTTTTGCGAAGTACAGTTGAAATCGATGCCAAATCCTAAACAATGGGTGACGATATATAAGAATCGTCGCAAAAGAATGCAATTGCGATGAAATACAAAACATCATCATAAGCAGTTGAACATTTGGTGACGCACAACTGAGAATCATCAGAAAATGTTATACGTTTCCCAACGATAATATAAAGCGTCACCAAAATGAATAAATTTGGTCACAAAATTATATTTTCGTCGCTAGATTCTATACATTCAGTAATGGTTTATATTAATCGTCAATAAATGGCAAGCATTCTGCGACGATTGTTGAAAATAGTCATAAAATGTTGCTCCTTTTGTGACGAATTTATAAAACGTCACAAAATGTGTACAATTGGTGATGATTTAAAAAAATCGTCACTAAATGATTGACATTTTCATAAATTATTAATCTAACATATTTATAATCTATCATGCTTATATGTTTTGTTGGAGATTTGTTGTAAATGTTTACAACGTATTATTGAAAAAAAACTGGCAACATATTTTTAGGGACCTAACATTAATTAATATTAATATTTATTAACATTGAAAAGATTAGTTAATAAAAATTTAAATCATTTTATCAATATAATAAAATGATGTATAGAGTAGTACGAACTTTGAATTAGAAGCTATCCAATTCATACACTTATAGAACTAGAACAATAACAGTCAACATTCAATAGTATGCAACTTGACCCATAAGTAATACATATGTTGTTTGCCAAATTATTACGAATACAACAAGAAATAAACTTTAAAGCTGAGTTCAGTTGATTAACTCGCTAACTGACAATGATATAATTATTTATTTAGATTTCAAGTGACATGAGAGTTGATAAAGGTAACTGAGTCTCCAATCTCTGAAGTCCCCATTTATTTATTTGGATTCCAAGTGACATGAGAGTCGATTGATTTGGCAAATTCATCAATTTTGAATACTTCATCGGCTCGTGTACGTATGCATGTTACCCCAATTTCAGTTTATTTAACAGTTTACTAATATGATAATATTTAACTTCTATACTGATTGTGTTTTAGGTTCTAAATCGAGAGACTATTTCACTACATCCTCTTCAAATTTAGAGATAGGAGAAAAGTTGTTGGAAGAAGGTGTGAGAAACCCTACACTTAAGAGAAAAGTTATTATTGTTTCAATTAGTGCGTTCGAACGTGCAAGGGCCCTTTTGGGGAATCCAGACGTTGGGGACTCATTTACATTTACCGATTCTCATGTCACTTGAAATCTAAATAAATAATTATATCATTGTCAGTTAGCAAGTCAATCAACTAAACTCAGCTTTAAAGTTTATTTCTTGTTATATCTGCAATAATTTGACAAACAACATATGTATTACTTATGGGTCAAGTTGCATATTATTGAATATTAACTATTATTGTTCTAGTTCTAAAAGTGTATGAGTTAGATAACTTCTAATTCAAAGTTTGTACTACTCCATACATCATTTTATTCTATTGATAAAATAATTTAAATTTTTATTAACTAATTTTTTCAATTTTACTAAATACTAATGATTAATTAATGTTAGGTCTCCAAAAATATGTTGTTAGTTTTTTTTTTCAATAATACGTTGTAAACATTCACAACAAATCTCCAACAAAGCATATAAGTATGATAGATTATAAATATGTTAGATTAATCATTTATGAAAATGTCAATAATTGTACACATTTTGTGACGTTTTAATAAATTCTTCATAAAACGAGCAACATTTTATGACTATTTCCAATAGTCGTCGCAGAATGCTTGACATTTATTGACGATTAATATAAATCATTGCTGATTGTATAGAATCTAGCGACGAAAATATAATTTCATCACCAAATTTATTCATTTTGGTGACGCTTTATATTATCGTTGGGAAACGTATAACATTTTCTGATGATTCTCAATTGTACATCGCCAAATGTTCTACTGCTTATGGTGATGTTTTGTATTTCTTCGCAATTGCATTATTTTGCGATGATTCTTACATATCATCACCCATTGTTTAGGATTTGGTGTCGATTTCAACTGTACATTGCAAAAGGTATTCCCTTGCATGACGCTTACTATTTTCGTCATGAAATGGTTGGTTTTAGTGATGAATATTTTAAAACGTCACAATATATTTTCTTTTGGCGAAGATTTATGTTTCGTCACAAAAAATAACATCGCAAAAAAACACGATTGTTGTAGTGTTTAAAAAGAAAATTCAAATTAAAGATTAGAATTTTGATTTTATGAATTAAGGTTTAGTTTTTAATTAAATTTAAGATTATTATGGTTATGTAATATTATTTAAGCTAATTGATATTTATTCATTTTAATTATAAATTTAAAATATAACCAAATTTATTAAATCTTAAAATATTTTGATATTATTTTTAAAAGTGAACTTATAAATGTGATAACATAGAATCTACATTATTAATAAAAAATTTATACCATGTCTACACTAATATAATACATAGCAGATGAAGACTCAATTTCATTCAAATTTTCATCAATTCAATATTATTTTAAACATCTTGAAGTGTTAAGATTCATTTAAAATGCTATTAAATGTTAAATTTAACTTGACTTTTAATGAAAATTTTAAAATAATGTTGGAAGGAAGAAATTACCACTATCATTGAGGAAAAACTACATAAAATGTTTTAAATTATCTCTAGACTGTATATATATTTATATAATGAAATTTGTTAATTTTAGAAAAAAATGTTGTAAATTATGTCCCCCTTATACCATTATTTATCTATGTGATTTGATGATAGTAGAATATACTCATTTATATATTTTTATTAATAATAAAGGTTTATTTTTATCTATTATACTACTTTGAATTGATGCGTACAAAACCATTTTAAATCACGATGTTATATGTAAAACATAGTTAATCCATAAAAGAAATGTAAGAGTAATAACATTACAAAATCTCTTAGTTAATGCATGAGATGCATGGACCCATGGCTCCCCAATAGTGGTATCAGAGCCACATATATATATATTAGATGATTTATTGAACATGTGCAAACTATTTGTTGGGATGCGACTGACAGACATGTTTATTTGAAAAAATTGGGTATAAATTGTAGAAAATGATTTTTCTTATTTTCTTTCATAGACTTGTCTATAAGATGTCATATTATGTTTTTTTCAAAGTAAATTGCAATTTAATGTCATTTGTTATTTTATTGTGAATTAATGTCCAGTTTGGTTCATATGTTGGTTTCTAGGAATTTCTGAAAAATAGAATGCATGTACTAATTTTGAAAAAATTTTAATACTTTTAGAAAAAACATTTTTCTAATTGTCTTTCACAGAAATGCTTATAAGGTGATATATTATGTTTTTGCTAAAGGAAATTGCAATTTAATGTCGTGTTCTATTTTATTACAATTTTAGTTTCAGCTTGATGTGTGTATGAAGTTATGGGAAATTTTGGAAATCTGATGAACATGCATGCTTGTAAATTCCAAAATAATTTTATAAATTTTTTTTATGAATTTCCTTCAAGAACGTGCACATATGATGTTTCCACATGTATGAGTTGCATGACACCTATTTTTTAAGTGATTGATTATTTATTCTCGATTTTATATGCATACTGGTGGTGTATGATAAGTCTTAGTTGACATATGATGTACTAGCTAATTCCACTTAGTTTATAAAGAATTCCTACGAATTAGATTCTGGAATTTTTTATTAGGCAAATTTAGAATGTTAATAAGACTTTGGAATTTTTCTAGAATTAATTGAACTTAATTCAATTAATAGAGCAAGTCAAAGTCACACTGGTCAACTTTTGGAAAGCTAATGGGGCTGACTTGTTTGATGACTTATATGTATGTGTTTCAGTTATATGTCCTTAAAAAAATTTATGAGATAATAAACGTATTATTTTGATGCTAGTAGTATGCTAAGTGCATGTGCTTAAAATTAGGGTTTCGGAAAATTTCCGGACATTGAATCATTCTGTTTAGTGTCTCATAGGTTAACTCATTTATCTTGACAATTTTATCTATCAAGATGTTTTTGGCTTGTGCCAAAGTAGTCTTGATAAATTTGAGATGACCTAGGGATGTTTTAGATGACTAATTGATGTTTGGAAATTTTGGAAACCCTAAGGATTAATTTAAAATTAATCCAACCTAAACATTACATTTGTAGTGTGACTAGAAAAGGCATGTATACTAGAACTAAAGTGTTTAATTTGGACGTCAAAATAATTAAATTACATTCATAAATCGAATTAGCTGATACTAACACCAGTACCAGATTCGGTTCAACAGTTGAATTGAATCATGATCTTTTGATGTATAGTCAAGTTACAACCTAAATTAAACCTCCTTTGTGTGTTACATGCATTAGATACATTTTAAGGGTTAGTTAAATTGGCATGATAGGCTTAATTTAATTAAAGAATCCATAATCACAGTTATAGTAACTATATAAATATATATGTGAGGCACATATAAGTCCATCCAAGTATTGATGAGACCTAAGAATAAATCCTTTAACCAAAATATTAGGACTTACGTCTTCCATTGATATGGTAAGAACTGGAGTTCTTTTAGTGTTGGGTTTTTGAGCAAACCCAAGCCCACTTTATACGAATATATTCAAACCTTAAAAATCAGATTTCTGGATTGATAGGTTGGTCCTAACTGGAAGCATTGATTTATTAGGCAAACACAAAGTCAACGTGAATAAAGGCGAAGTTGGGTAATATACATGGGATGTATACATATCAAAAGTTGATAACCCAATAAGTATGCTAAATTAACAGTTGATGGCACAAGTCGATAGTTGCATAACTGAATGCAATTGGTATAAATGATACCTACCGATTGATCTAAGGATGCTCATACCATAGTCTACCATCTAAGGGAACTATTTGATGAGCAATTTCAGTCTGAAAGGTTCGAGACCTCGAGGTTGCTCTTCCACTTTAAAATGATTGAGGGATCATGTCTAGTGCAGTAGGAGCTAAAGATGAATGGATACATTGAGAGGTAAGCCAATTTGGGTTTCATAATGGATCATGAATTAACTATAGACTTAATTCTGATTGGTTTGACCGATAGTTATTCACAGTTTATGCTTAACTCTCGAATGAACTAAATATCCACCTGGATACCTGAGCTAATTAATCTACTCAAAATAGCTGAGCAAACTGTCAGGAAGGACAATAAGGCTATAATGCTAGTGGACTCTGCTTTTGGTTCTCACAAGAGGATACAAAAGAAGAAGAAGAAGTCTAAGAAGTCAGTGGGAGGTGTAGCCAAGAAGAAGGTAAAGGAGAATACACCAAAGGGAATATGCTTCCATTGCAGCAAGGATGGGCATTGGCAGAGGAACTATAAAACCTATCTAGAGTCGCTGAAGCAAAAGAAGGCATTAGATGCTCCACCATCTACTCCAGGTATGTTATTTGTCATTGAGGTTAATACTATTTATGATCATGATATTTTAGTATTAGATATCGAATGTGGCTTACCATATGTAGATATGTAGGGCCTTAAAAATAGTAGATTGCTCAAGAAGAGAGAGATAGACCTACGAGTGGGAAATCGAGCAAGAGTTGCCACATTAGCCGTATGAACTTATGTTTTGTATCTTCCTAGTAGGTTAGAGATAATTTTGGATAATTGTTATTACATTCCCATTGTGATAAAGAACATTGTATATGTTTCATGTCTTAATAAAAACGAGATTTTATTTAACTTTTTTGAGCAATACTTGTTCAATTATATTGTATGAAATGTTATATAGTACTGGTACATTGTGCAATGGTATTTATATGTTAGATATGTGCAATCCAATTTTAAATATCAATGATAATAAAAGATAAAAACAGGATAACATAAAATCATCTTACTTATGGTATAATTGACTTAGCCATATAAGTGAGAGACACATATCTAAACTATACAAGAGTGGTAGCTTAGGGGTCATTTGATTATGAATCATGTGACAAATGTGAATCTTCCTTATTAGGCAAAATGATTAAATTACCTTTTAAAGGAAAGGGTGAACAAGCGAATGGGTTATTAGACCTAATACATTCTGATGTATGTAGTTCGATGTCCATTCATGCTAGAGGTAGTTTATGTACTTCATTACCTTTATTAGTGATTATTCACGATATAGGTATGTGTATCTAATGAGATACAAATCTGAATCATTTGAAATATTCAAACAATGGAGACATGAAGTAGAGAAACAACACGGTAAAAGTGTCAAGACACTTCGATCAGATCGAGGTAGTGAATACTTGAATGAGGAGTTTTAAAGTTATCTTAGGAATAACATGATTGTATCCCAGTGGACTCCACCTTACACGCCACAACATAATGGTGTGGTTGAAAGGAGAAAGCAAACCTTGTTGGATATGGTTGGGTCAATGATGAGCTTAGCAAATCTACCAAAATCCTTTTGGAGTTATGCAATCGAGATTGCTATTTATGTGATAAATAGAGTCCCTTCAAAAGTAGTTAATGTTACTCTATATGAGATATGGACTAACAAAAAACCTATCTTTCTTATATGAAAGTTTGGAGTTGTCCAGCTTACGTGAAGCGAATTCAATCGACAAGCTTGAATCAAAATCTAATAAATGTTTGTTCGTAAGATATCCAAAGGAAATAATTAGATATAATGCTTTAGAGTAAAAGGTGTTTGTCTCAAAGCATGTTGTCTTTTTAGAGAAAGAGTTTCTTCAAAGGGAAGATAGTAGGAGCAAAGTTGAACTTGTTAAAGTTTATGATGCTCAGACAGACGCAGATCAACTGCCTAAACCTGAGATTATTGTTCATGGAGATGAGACAACAGTTGAACCTTCTAACACATAAAGTATTCATAAGTCAAGTAGGATACTTAATGTTCCAGAGAGATATGGATTTCTCATAAGTGAACACAATGACGTTGGCTCATAGAGGACGATAAGCCCATAACCTATGAAGAGGCTCCAAAGAGTTCAGAATCTGAAAAATGGCTTCATGCCATGAAATCTGAAAGGAATTCCATATTTAAAAATCAAGTATGGACTTTGGTTGACCCACTCGAAAGGCTAAAACGTATAGGGTGCAAGTGGATTTTCAAGAAGAAAATTGACATGGATGGTAATGTGATTACTTATAAAGCAAGTCTAGTTATTAAAGGTTATCGTCAAAGACAAGGAGATGACTATGATGAGATATTTAACCTGTAGCCATGCTTAAATCCATTAGAATACTTTTAGCCATTGCTGCTCATTATGATTATGAGATATGGAAAATGAATGTGAAGTAGGCTTTCCTGAATGGAAACCTAGCCGAGGATGTGTATATGATACAAGCTGAGGGCTACATATCCAAAGATGGCAAAAGCGTATGCCCTTTATAAATCTATTTATGGATTGAAGCAAACGTCTAGGAGTTGGAACATTCGATTTGATACGTCAATCACAAAGTTTGGTTTCTCAAAAAATCTGGATGAACCTTATATGTACAAGAAGGTTAGTGAGAATGCTATCATATTCCTTGTGTTATATATGGATAACATATTACTAATAAGAAATGATGTCTCAAGTTTGCAATCTGTCAAAATTTAGTTGTCTTGAAATTTTTCCATAAAAGACCTTAGAGAAGCAACTTATATATTAGGAATAAAGATCTATAGAGATAGATCAAGGAGGTTGCTAGGTCTTTCATAGTCCACATACACAGATAAAATGCTAAATAGGTTTAGCATGGAGTAGTCCAAGAAAGGTCTTTTCCTATGACTCATGGGATAAAACTTTCGAAATCTATATGTCCCAAGACGCAAGATGAGAGGACTCGCATGAGTTTGATCTTGTATGCTTCGGCAATAAGATTAATCATGTATGCTATGTTACTTGATAAACCATATTCTTTAAGTGTTACGAGAAGATATCAATCAGATCCTGGTGAGTGTCTTTGGTGCTCTAACTCTCAATTGTTGCATGAGTTTAACTGCAAATAACTTGTTTACGATCTAACTCTCAATTGAGCATATATTTGAATTCATCTTGTTTGGTGCTCTCACCACCCTTACACACTAATTTTTCTTCATCTTTTCAGGTTCTCACTGGCTGTTAAAGGTGTTTGGTGTTTACTACAACCCAAACAAGTAGAAGATTCAAGAAAGGAGGAGCATCTGTAAGGTATATATGTTGTAATTTCATGTTCTTACATTATGCTTATATATGCACATGGGTTCTAGATTTTTGGGGATGTCATTGTATTGGAATTTTGATTCCAATGCTTTTACTACATAGCCATGCATGATATGCATAAACCCATGGCTTCCTAACATATAATACAAGGTTTGTATACTATACAAAGTACCTTGACCTTCAAAATTTACTAACATAGCTAATAATCTAACACATATATATCGTAAGGTTTAACCACTTCAAGAAATCTTACTAATAACTAACCTTCCTAAAAAATTCTTTATTACATTAGACAAGCACCGTCATTGTTACATTATCCTTATTGCAGATTTCACTTGCTTGTTGCTAATCTATAGTACCTAAAATAATTCTCCATGAGGTGGGTATCAGCTTGTTGTAACTTTTAGATATTGTGTTTATCATCATATGTTCTATTAACTAAATTCTTAGCTCTAATTTGACTTGCTCCACTAGTTTTTCTATGCTTTTAAGGCACCTGGTGTTTCTTTCTTCCCAGAGCTTATACAGATATTCACCAAATGCAATCAACACCGCAGTTTTGTCTTCAGTAGCATTTCCATAGATAAGAATCATTTCATGCACTCCCTATGGTTACCTTTCTCATTTCAAAAGTGACAAAGATCTATATAATGCATTTCCAAACCTGATAGGAGACGTTATATCTAAAGAAAATGTAGTTCAGTGTGTCATTTCTCCCATTACACAAAGATTATAAACTCACTAAGTTCAAACATAGTAATTGGTAAAAAGTTTACCTTTAGCTAATATCCACCTATGAAAACACATATTAGGAAATAAGTTCCTATCCTATACAATCTTAATCTACCTTAAATGCTCCCCTCTGCTTCTTAGGATTTCTTTATAAGGCGTACTTGAGAATTTTGCCTAATATCTTGGCTAACCAGAAATATTTGCCATCTTTCTCAGAGTCTAAGTTATAGTCTAAGTAACAAGTGCAAAGCTTCTACAGGCAAATCTTTCCATTAATCCTCCTTTATCCACACTTCCACCTTGAAACTCTTGGGGAATATATTCAATGATGATGTAAATATCTAGTTACAATGGAGGGGGTCAGTTAGGAACCAGTTTTCATAATAATGAGATGTTATTTTACCATTTCCGACTCCACTTTTTATGCTTCTAGTCATGGTCCCCCTCAACTTTAAGAAGTAGAAGAGAAAGCAAGAGTATAATGGCCTATATTTAATTTTTACTGGTTTCTTCCCTTTAGTATATGATAAATAGATATTTGACTATATTTCATCCCCATACTTGATATATTTTGCTTTATATCTTAGACTTTTTTGTATATTTGATACTTAATTTGCAGTGTGTTTACAATTGATAATTGCCTTCATGGACTTAAATGAGAGGAATTTAGATGAAAATGCGATGTAAAATAGAAAATCAATAGTCTGGAAGAAGTTGGAGATTTCCACTTATGCACGTTGCTAAAACCCAAAACCAAGATTTTCATAGAAAAGCAACATTTCGAAGGCAAATCATAGCAAGGGGTGGCAAGCATCATTTTGGAAGTTCCAGACAATTCCAAAGGCAATTTTAAGCTTGAAGAGTGGGAGACGCGAATATTTTATCAACGGATCCCTCAAAATACAAGATCAAACATCCACATCGTCAAAATACTCGATAGAGAACAATGAAGGAGATTTAAAATTACGATTATGTTGTTTTTTATTCAAGTTTCCACATATTTGTATCTGATTTCATATTCAACAATGTATAAATAATTATAGTATCTAGATTAGATGAACCTTAATTGGGTACTTTAACATATGTTGATCATTTTGTTAATGTAATTTATTGATTGATTGTTAAGATCCAATTATCTATTTTTATTTATGTTTTAGTAATCAAAAATATTAGACCATAATCTGATTTCAACTTAGCGATTGAGAAATCCTAGTTTGAATAAATCCACGACAATTGGAAAGAGTTGATTGCAACCCTAAAGATAGTATGGTATAAGTCTTCCAGATTATGTTCAAACTTAATAAACAAATTCATAAAACGACAACGCAGTCCTATAATATTTAACCTGAATAATTTAGTTAGAGATCTTAGGATTAGTTGTTAGTAGGGTCAGCTACTAGCTCATCTTAGGAATCTCCACGATCCAACTAATCAAGAACACAATTACATTACAAATGATCAATTGGTTAAGGGTTTGGGGGGATTAAAAATCTGGATACTAGTTACTTGATATTGATAACTGCCTAGTGCTTCTTGAATTCTTTATTCAATTTTGTTTCCTATTTTATTTTACTTTCTTTAATTTTAGTTTCTTTTCATTAAAAATATAAAATAAATGCTTAGGCTAGATAATAGGGAAGGGTAAGTACTAAGATTCATAGTCTTCGTGAGATCCACTCATACTTGCCAATATTAGTTACAACTATGTCGTGCACTTGCGGTATTAAATATTAGCCACTCACGAAATACTCCAATCAAGTTGGCCCCGTTACTAGGGACTTAGATATTAAGAAAGCCTAAACACTATTACTCTAGCCATTTTCATTTTTTTTTGTTTTATCTTTGTTTTCATTTTCTTTTCTTGTTAATTTGGGTGTATATTTATTTTCTTATATTTCTTATATTTTCTTATATTTTATTGTATCTTAGTGTATTTTTGATTTATTAATTCAATTATTTTTTGAATTTCTCTACTTGATCTTGAGTGTGTGGTTTATTATAGAAATTACAATCTATTGTCATGGCCACAAATCATAATAGAACAATAGAGTTGACAATACTTTTCTAGGAGTCAGAATATGTCTTTGCAAACTATAACATCACCATATGGGAGAGCAAGGGTACGATCAAGTTATTCTTACAGAGTAGCTAACTCACTTTTTGTCGCTATATTTTTTTAAGAGATAGGAAGATTGTCAATAACCTCAGTATATATGATTGACAATGTAAAGTCTAAGTAAATTAGTAGATCAAATTGAGTATAGTTGTTTTATTATATACTTTTGAATTTGACAATTTGGATAACTGCACTTGTTCAAATAATTTTTGTGACCAGTGGAAATTCTTTTAAGACTAATAAGGATTTTAGTAATTAATGATGTAATTGAGGAAAAAATTATAAGTTAAAAAGTTTGTAGTGTGATATAAACAAAGTTGCAAAACAATATAAACGAAGAACAAAATTGCAAAGCATCAGATAAGAGTTAAATACATGGGTGTTAGTGTAATACATAAAGTAGACTTTATTACGTATACAGGATCATTCGTAAATGGATTAAAAATGAAGAAATGGAGAATACCTAATTTTAGTTCAATTAAAAATTTGAATGCTTTTTCCAGCTGCCAAATGAGCTCGAATTCCCTCGATACCTTTATTGAAAACGATCACTAGCTCGAGGTCTAGATCTTTCTGTGGTTGACTTAACACACGGGCACTCCTAACGGATCAGAGCTCTGAATGCTTGTGAATTGCTTAAGTTTTCATGGGAGACCCCCTATATATATATAAGATTCCATATCAGACTTTCCCTTCACAAGGTCGATACAGTCTAGGTCCACACTGAAAGGGACCCATTTTTCACCCGAAATTCGACCCATTAATTTAAATTATTTATTGGGCCACCTTATTACCTTTGTTTGGATCAAATTGCATTACTTAACCAGTGATTTATTGAAAAACAAAATCACAATTAATAACTATCCATTAATGAGGAAAAAGAAAAAACTACCCTTAAAGGCAAAATTGTCTTACAATCTCCCCCTTAGACAGGTATTAATTGTAGTTTTAGTTTAGATTAAAGCAGTTTTAAAAATCCGGTTAAGTCACGCTACTATAATGGTACCAAAATTTTGAAAATTCGCATAAAGCTATCCTAGGTATATTTGGGTCAGGTTTTGGGTTCAAGAATTTTATAAAGTGAATTTTGAATTTTATGGATTTATTACATTAGTAATAAATTAAAGTTTAACTCCAGAAAAAGGAATTAAGGTGTTCCAGATCTTATTTCGAGTAAATTTTCGTTCTTCAGAATCACATGAGGGAGATACTTTAAGGTTTCGTGTCTCATGTCTCATATTAAGTGTTCGAGATTGCAAGATTGTTAATCGGAAAAAGGAACAGAGACATTCTTAAGCCATTCTTTAGTGAATTTTCGTGCAACAAACTTCCCATAAAGGAGATGCATGAGGTTCTCGTGTCTTGGGTGATAGGTTTGATATCTGGTATTGCACGATAATTCAAAGAATGTCTTCAACACATGTATATGACAATGATACTGTACATTCGGGTTTTACATTTATTGAAGTTACATTGTCCCATACCACATGCCCATAAAGAATGTGAGGATGACATAAAGTTGTATCCCTTGTGTTGGTGGACTTTCTGGGATACTGATGAGAATGTAGTCACCAAAGTGGCCTTTCAAGTCAGTATTTTGGATTGTTTTACTTGCATGTTGTGGGATGTCTCTAATTTTATGTTTGACTATTCTACCCAAAGTTGTTGGCCTTACATAACATTTTGAGATGTGCATAAATGCATATGATGGAGGAAAGCCGTTACTTAAATGATCTATTCACCCAAGGTGGTAGTGTCATAAGAGTCAATGGTTTGTACTCTGATCGCCTTTATGTCTGAAGATTTAATTGCATATATTATGTATTCAGCCCAACGGTGTTTCATAATATGTGTGATCGGATTTTCAGGAAAGATACTGTTTAATGGCTTTCAATATCGCTGTTGTCCTACATTTGTGCTGATTTAATCAAAATCACTAAAAAGTCACCTTTTCAGTCAATAAAACCAGTGTCACCATTGGAACTCTGACCGGTTTCAATATAAAGATGAATTAATTGAGGTAGATATGACCATACGGATAGATAGGCCATTTTCACTTACATCCATGAGCTTGAAAGCTCATAAAGCAGTTTATGAAGCCCAAAATTAGTCTGACAGAGTATGTCTGATGACCATTTAGAGATCCATACGTAGCCATCTGCTTAATGAACTTTCGGACACAGATATAGTAAAGTAATTCGTGGAAATGTCTCCTAAAGGTACACTGTCTTATATAGTATTGAGATAAGTGTCTTGATTAAAGAATCATTTTCTATAAGGTATACGAGAAAAAGGAGTAGATCAAGAATCATCCATCTTCACAGTAGATCGAAGATGTTGCACATTCCTCTTTTTTATGTCTTTATAGTTCACCAGACTCTGAATACACTCCCTTCAGAATTAAGTAAGCTAGTGATGACATATCATTGCAGGATGGAGATTTGCTTTGATTTTCCATTGCATTGCTGAGGGGGAGAAACTCAAACTTGTTACTCCTACAGTCCTTGAAGCAATTAAATGAAAAGAAAAGATAAAACACACTAAGATTGAAGGTAGAAAGCCTGAATATTTTCCACATACTGATAAAGGTCCTAAGGACATGAAGTAACCAGCAGTATAAGGTCTAAAAGGAAAGACTGTGGGTATCAGATAACTCCTTGGCTTATCAATTTATGAATTTGAATGCGATAGTCGCGTTAAGTACTTAGTGACTATATAGTGGAGTACCTGATTCAGGATAAAGCCAAATAAAGAAAAGAAGGAACTGATGGTTGACAGCAATGAAGAAGTGGAAGTAATATCTAAGGGGATGTATGTACTGAATCTTGTAGTAAGATTCATTTAGGTTTTTATACGACACATTTTATATATATGATCTTTGGATCAATTTTAGACAAAGAAAGTTGACGTTTGTATTTAATACTTATGTTTTACAGTTGTGTTTGATGCAAAACATAACTTTCTTGTCATATGACTTGTATAGAATGTGTCCTACCTTGAATTAGATATATGCCTCTTCGTATCTTGCTAAACAAGTAATGAAGAACCTGATGAATGAGAAGTCATATATGGTGTGACATAAAGGTTTGAGCCACATTTCCTGAGCTAGGGTTGAGAGATTGATCAAGGAAGCATTCTCTCAATTCTAGATTATGTTGCTCTGGAAGCATGTATTGACTATTGCAGGGGTAAGTTGACTAATAAGAGCATTGAAGTCAACTCACGCTTCTGACTTGTTGCGTCTACTATATAAGGATATCAGAAGACCTTATACAATTGCATTTTGGCAATTCTAAAAGTACTCTAAAATTATTGATGATTATTTCCATTATAGTTATGTGTTGTCGTTTAAAGTTTAAAGGTTAAGAACCGATTAGGAAAATTCATCAAGACAGTCAAATTTGACTATGGAGGAGAATATCATGGCAAACATGGTGTGTCAAGACTTGAAAAGGTCTGTTTGCTAGATATATAGAATTAGTTGAGATAATGACTTGATTCACTATACTAAATAGTCTTAAGCAGAATGGTGTGTTGTCGAAAGGTATAATAGCACCCTAAAGGACTTAAAAGTCAATGCATAACAAGACTAATCTACCTGATTATATAAAAGTGTAAAAACTCAGTTTTACATGCATTTAAGTATGAGGCTGCCCTACCAAGGTGGTATAATCCTTATAAAGAAAAATTGTATGCTTATTTCGGTCATTACTATTTAGTAAAATATCCTGACCACTATAAAGACTGCAGATTTTACTGTAGAAAAGGAGAGACCAGCATAATGAAAACACTAACAGCTAAGTATCTGGAATACAATGTCTATAATAATGATGGGCCTTTTAACCCTTAGGATAATAACAGGCTAAATACTACAGTGATTATGTATCTGTCACTCATACAGTTATATCCTGTGAATTTAGGTCTTTGTACTGTACTTATAGAGGAATAGGATCTCATACCTGTACACACAAAGGTTACTAGGGGTATAAGATCTAATTAAGTTATGAAGATTCACTAGAGTGAGATAACCTGTTATCCCATCTGATATCATAGTCTATTAGCTAAACAGGACTGTGATATTAGACATATTACAAATCCAGTTACTTTTACAGAAGTTGTTTCTGAACTCAATGCGAAATTGTGGTGGGTTGTAATGACCTACAAGATGCAAGCCATGAAGCACAGTAAGGTCTAGGAGTTAGTTGATTTTGCAGTAGAATTGCAAACTGTCAGTTATAAATAAAATTTAAGACCTAAAGGATTTTAGGATAAGGTTCAGCGGTTTATGGACTCACTATATTGCCTGATGATTCACTCAAGGATAAATATTAACCTTTAGTATTACTTTCTCTCGTATACTAAATGGATGCATTTTAAGTGATTAAGGCAGTGGTAGCGCATAATGATAAAGAGTTACATCAGATGGTTGTCAAAACGACTTTCTTGAATAAAGACCTTTATAAAGTGGTCTGTATGGTACAACTTGAAGGATCTCTAGATCCTGATGGAATTGAAATGGTTTGTGCATCATGCAGATCAACATATGGTTTACAGTAAACCTCCTGAAAGTAATGCCTCCCAGTTGATAAGGTTATGACTTTTTTCAGTTTCATGAGAAATAAAGTATAAAGATGCCTGTACAATGAGGCCAATAAGAGCAACGTTATCTTCCTATTATTGCATGAGGATGATATATTGCTCATGTCAAATTACTTGATCATATTGTATTAAGTTAAGCAACGTTCAGTCAAGAACATTGACATAAAGGATCTTGGTGTAGCATCTTTTGTCCTAAGTATATAAATTCACCAGGACAGATCTTAAAACTCATTATACCTCTCACAGAGTGTATAAATTAAGCAAATAGATAGGTTAAGAGGAATATTCCGTATTCTAGTTTGATTGGTAGCCTAATGTATGTTCGGCTATGTACTAGGAAGGACATTACATTTACGGTTTGACTGTTTGGTCAGTATCAAGTTAACTCAGATGTAGACCATTGAAATTCAGTCAAGTGAGTGTTGAGATATAAAGAGAATCAAGGATTATATGTTGACATGTAGAAAAGTCAATGGATTAAACCTCGTAGGGAATTCAGATTTAAGTTTAGCCATGTGTCCGGATGATTGAAAGTTTACTTAAGGTTACAATTTAAAGTTACAGATTGTACAATGTTATAGAAGTAAGTCAAGTAAACACGGATAACTTCCTTAACCATGCTTGCATAGTGCATGCTATAGGGCTGCTTCACAGACTATTTAGCTCAAAATTTTGACTTCTGAATTGTCTGTGATTGATTCAATGGCTAGGCCTATACAGTTGTACTGTGATAATTAAGTTTCTATGTTGTTTAATAACAACATTGAATATCACAAGGTCTTAGTATTCTGAGATCAAATTCTTGATCATAAAATAGTTGACACGAAAAGGTGATACTAAAGTTTGAGCAATTAAAGATTGAGAAATTATAAGGACATTTTTTAACTATAGGACTTTGCCCACCTGTATTTGAAATACA
Organism: Erythroxylum rotundifolium; assembly: GCA_027563915.1. Taxonomy (NCBI): domain Eukaryota; kingdom Viridiplantae; phylum Streptophyta; class Magnoliopsida; order Malpighiales; family Erythroxylaceae; genus Erythroxylum; species Erythroxylum rotundifolium. Next base: position 38,891 of record JAOSBO010000191.1, on the reverse strand, counting down.
AGTATACAGTATGGGTATTTTGAAGTCCTTAGACACTGTTAGTTAATGGATCGTTATATTTGCTTCATGTACATTTGTACGTTTTAAAGTTTTATGAAGGTATGATGGTTCATCAGTTAATGATGATCATATTTTATCTGCAATACTGCATGTTGTCATTCATTTTCATAATACATATAGAAGTCTTAAGATTTGTGTCGATCTTAAGCATTTTAAAAGTCATTGGGCATTTATAAAGATTGACCTTAAGCCTATGTCATTAGACACATACAAGTTTTATATGAATATATCCTTAAAGTTTCACATGACACATGGGGATGCAAGTTTTAAATCCCATAAAGGTTTCCTCTAATGCTGTTTAGCATTTGGTGAGATAAAACAGGATTTCTCTGATGCAGTTTAGCATAAAGTTGGAGAAATCGAGACCTACATACGAAGATGATACGTATTAGATCATAAAGTTATCATCGTAGTCTACCACACTCCATTTTCCCATACATGTTAGCGAGGTAATAGGTATTCGTGATTGTATTGGATCTGTGTCACACATGACACATGCGTTTGATACTTTCCAGTATCGAAAGCCTTGCGGGACAGAATGTAGGACTTTCATTATCTTGGATCAAATGATTTTTTAAAAACTTTTGGTGCCATTACAGTAGCATGAGTTAACTGGATTTCTCAAACTATTTTAAACTAAACTAAAACTACAATTAATACTTGTCCAAGGGGGAGATTGTAAGACAATTTTGCCCTTAAGGGCAATTTTGTCTTTTTCCTCATTGAAGGACAGTTATTAATTGCAATTTTGTTTTTCAATAAATTACTGGTTAAGTAACGCAATTTGATCCAAACAAAGGTAATAAGGTGGCCTAATAAATGATCTAAATTAATGGGTCGAGGTCTGGGTGAAAAATAGGTCTCTTTCAGTGTGGACCTGGACCGTATCGGCCTTGTGATGGGAAAACTCGATATGGAAGCTTATATATATATGGGAGGTCTCTTGTGATAACTTAAGTAATTCACGGCATTTAGAGCTCTGACCCATCAGGAGCGCCCGTATGTTAAATAAACCACAAAAGACCTAGACCTCAAGCTGGTGATCGTTTTCCATAAAGGTACTGAGAGAATTCGAGCTCGTTTGGTAGCCGGGTAAAGCATTCAAATTTCTGATGGAATCAAATTAGGTATTCCGCATTTCTTTGTTCTAGGCAATCCAATCACGTAACCGCTCTGATACCACGTATAATACGTAGAGCAGACCTTATTACGTATACAGGATCGTTCATGAATTGATTAAAAACAAAAAAATGTGAAATACCTGATTTTGGTTCCATCAGAACTTTGAATGCTTTTTCTAGCTGTCAAACAAGCTCGAATTCTCTCGGTACCTTTGTTGAAAACGATCACCAGCTCGAGGTTTAAGTCTTTCTGTGGTTTACCTAACACACGGGCACCACTAACGAGTCAGAGCTCTGAATGCTCGTGAATTGCTTAAGTTATCACAGGAGACTCCCATATATATATAAGCTTCCATATCGGACTTCCCCATCACAAGGCTAATACGGTCCAAGTCTATACTAAAAGGGACCTATTTTTTACTCAGACTTTAATCCATTAATTTGGATCATTTATTGGGTCACCTTATTACTTTAGTTTAAATCAAATTTGTATTACTTAACTGGTAATTTATTGAAAAACAAAATCAAAATTAATAACTATCCATTAATGAGGAAAAAGACAAAATTGCCCTTAAGAGCAAAATTGTCTTACAATTGGTAGATGTTCAGAATAAGCCAAGGTTCATTTTCATTTTTACAAGCAAAAGAATTTCTTTATTACGGAGGCTTAAACACATGCGACTTGGAAAGTCAAGCCTGCAGCACTCGACTACAACTAGGACAGTTCCCATAAATCCATAAGAAAAGGGCTTCAAATTATTAAGAACACCAATTTCTTAGAATCCTTATGCTCTATGTCATCATTGGGAGTTTCAGCTAATTACTGAAAGATAATTCTTAGGGAAATTAGTAAAATAAAAAACAAAAGAGAGGGAGAGAAGAAGAAAAGCCACGACTCTATGTACATTCACATTGTTCCCCGGTTAGGATTTGACTAACGATGGTGAATGCTAAGAGGTGATGTACATCTCGTGGCTAGCTATTGGGCAATGTCCCTCCATTCTGTCTCGGTAGTATCATACTGTGATTTACAAGAGGCTAATTAACGGTATCCATCCCCTAATGAAGTCAAGCGTGAGGATACGAACGTACGCGTTCGACAGCTCCGTACATGTCATGTTCACATACTCTGGAGTTGACTAGAATTTATAGAGGAAATTTCTGTAGCCAGATTTCTCAAGTTATGAGCTTGTATATAAGGTGCAAGGGAGGTAGTGGTCCTTCACATTTTCCTATTCCTCTACTGAAATTAGGAGCTCCTTTCTATCCAATCCCGAGGGCTCAGAAGTGGTAAGAGCTGCCATTTCATGCAATTAGGCTATACTCAACGTTTGCCAACTAAACATTACTGTTAAGTTTGGCCTAGTGCATGACATGGGAGCAGCTCCTTCCGCATTCTTTGCTCACCCATTGGACTGAAGGGAGCTCCCAAGTATCAATTTATTTTTATTTTTATTTGTTCCATATTCAGTGATTTTAAGTCAACCGAAATTAAACACCGGATTCACACCACAACATAATTTGTGAATTTTGATTTGTAAAAAGCAAAATGTAGCAAAACAGAGCTTCCGGTGGTGGAATGGCTCCGCCTGTTTGACTT